>VXAY01004576.1:125175-274688 GCA_013399855.1 Oxyruncus cristatus
AATAGACAAAAAAAAAAAAAAAAAAAAAATCCTGAAAGAGGAAGACTGAAGTGTTGAAAAGGCTGAGCTCAGAGCGCCGAAATGGCATCAGGAGAGCAGTGAGTGCGAGCTGAACAGCAGAGCGAATTAAGATGCATGGTGCATTTTTGGCAAGCACAAACCCAAGCAGATCAGAGCTCTGCTTAATTTGCTCTGCTTTTCCACAGCGCTTTTCTGCATGCCTTTTTTTTTTTTTTTCCTCCCCAATAGTTTCATGTCTCTGCTCCTCTGCACAGAGGCACAGTGATAAAGGGATGGTGCTGCAGGCAGGAGCACGGGTGAAAGGAGGAATTACAGGTGTAGGACTCCAAATATTTCAAGGGTCTACTTCTGCCAGGCACAGGGCTTTCCAAGGGGAGGAGAGACAGTACAAACTGAGCAAAGAGCTCCAGGCTCCGCTACACACCCTGAATCACCCTAGTCCAGAAGAGGCAACTGGACTGGGGATGGGGGAGAAGGGGAGGGAAGGGAGAAGGCAAGGAAGAGGGGAAAAATAGCAGGTGCAAGGAGGATTTGCAGCTGGGATTCAGGCATCCATACTCAGCGGGGAGCAGGCTGCCCACAGCCATGCACACAGCCCGTTCCAATGGGACATGAGCAGGGATCATACTCGGACAAGTCCTCACCCACTGCTCCCCAGCCACGTCAGAAGCCCTGGGAATGGCAGTGATGTGCAAGGGGCTGCATCAGTTTGGAGCATCAGTCCTGCTCCCATGGAGTCTTCTGGGGTGCCGAGAGCTTCACCACGGTTCCTCTTGCCAGTGCTCCCCAGGAGAAGCAGGAGCACTTGGCTAGAGAATAAACATCAAGGTGGGAGGGCTCGTTTCTCCCTGAGCCCCACCCGCTTCCAAATTACTGAAGTGAAACACGGAGCAAAAGAGGTCACTGAACTGCCTGGCACTGCAAGGAAGACTAGCACGGGGTGGGGCCTTGGTAGGTCCCCACTCCCATGAGAAGCAGCTCCCATCCTCAGGCACCTGTATGGAATCACCAGGGAGGAAAACAGCCACGCGTATTTTCTACTCCCTGCCTCAGTTTCCCCACCCATGTGAGAGAGATGTAATTCTTGTGGCTCAGCAGCACAGGGGACAGGGATGTCACACGACCTGCAAAACCAGTGCCCAGGATGACACCAGGGCTTCCTTTATCCTGGAACTGGCGCAAGGTCACAGACTCATCGTGGTATTTGACATCAATCACACAGTCACAGGTGAAACCAATGTAAGGCCACCAGCCTACCCTGGCACGTCACTGCAGGGCCAGTCCCAGGGGGGGACGTGTTCAGGGGGCACACACCCACCCTGGGGACAGACTGCAGTCCCACAGCACAGCAAGGCTCTCCTCTGGGCAGAGCAGCTCCAGGACCTCGGGGAAGCCACTGTCACCTGGAAGGGCCAGGGTGGCACTGCTTGACTGTGGCTGCATGAACGGAGCACCTTGTCCCTCTGTCCCCCAGGGCGTGGGATCGCCCCTTGGCCTGGAGCAGAGTACAACTGCTAACGAGGCACAAATCCAGTCAGAGAGGCTTTAGGGTCGTCTGCAATCTGCGGCAATTACCGGTTGTCTTGCACTCTGCTTGCAAAGACAAGCTTTAACCCACAGAAAGTTGGAGAGGTCTCCCAGGTCAGCTGTCCTGGGTGTAGGGGACAAGGAGCCCACCCGACCCCATGACACACCCATCCCACTCTGCCACCTGGTGCCAGGAAGGCCCCGCTTCAGCAGCTGGTGAGAAGGTTTTGTGCCAAGCCACGGCTTCCTCTACCACTAACAGATAAAGCTGCTCTGCGGGAGGAAACGTGGCCGGGCACAGCGGGGGGGAATGGGAGGAGCGGGAGCATCCAGCTGGGTGCCCGGAGGGCAGGCGGAAGATAGGCAGGAGAAGAAAGAAACTGTGGCGCTGTTCATCCTCCCTGGTGCAGGCTGCCAGGGGGATTGGAGAGTTCACTGGGAGAAGAGACTGCAATGACAGCAGAGAGAGCAGATGGGTCACCAGCCTTCACCCCGTAGCAGAGCTGGGTGGCCCCTGGTCCTGCTACCATTTGCACACCCAGACCCAAAAGAGGACAGGAATACTTGGGAGCTGCCCGTAGAGGCACTATCTCTGCCTCCATCCCTCACTCCTGTCCCCGTGGAAGAGGGAAACAGGAGCAGGGCATGAGTGATGGGGCTGTCAGAGCACAGAGATGGTATCTCAAGCAGAGGCCTTGTGTTATTGCTGTGAGGGATGCTGGCAAATTGCTCTTTTAAGAAGTATCTCCATGAAGGATGAAATCAGGGCTTCCTGCGAGAACTCTGTCCCATGGGGGCTCAGGGGCTGGGTTCCCTTTGGCCTTTGAGAGCCTCCAGAAATTCCATGGGATGCACTCAGCCACAAGGAAACACCAGTTCCTCGGCGGAAACCTCCTCATCTCCTCCACCCCAGCTGTCCTCTGCATGGGGACTGGAGTTGCTTCCAAAATACTCATCCCAGACAAAGGAGCAGGGCTGGGAGGTGCTGGAGGGGCTCGTGGCCACAGGCAGAGGGGAAGGGAAGGCAGCTGTTTGGTTTGTGGTTCTACTCTTCCCACCTACACATCTGCCTTTAGCATCTCACTCTCAGGCTGGCCGTCCCTTGGGGACAATCTTTCCCCTTGCCACCCTTCTTCCCAGGTGATGGTTCTCCAGCGTATTGCTTGCCTCTTGGGGCCAGCAAACACCACAGCCCCTCAGGGCATGACCAGAAACAGATCCGTGGTCCAATATCTGCTCAGTCATCACACACTCCGACGTCCACTCCTGCCTCTGATCTCGGTATCGATCCGCAGGCCCGCGCTGAGGCGTGCGCTGCCCAGCTCCCTATTACCAGAACAGCACTCCAGCTCTCTGAAAATGATGAGCTGACATTTTTCTAGCCCCCCTCTTGCCCAGAAGGATCTGCAGATCTGCCGGCAGCAGGACCACTTTGCACACCTCTGACACACAGCCAGCCCCGGGCGGGCAGAGCTGCTCCGGCAGCACATGGCGATGCCGGGCAGCAGCACGGGGTGTGAGCTCTCGCAGGAGGGGCAGCAAAAAGGGCTTCATCCTCTGCCTTGGGAATTTGGCTGCAGGGTCATGCACCCCTTTGCAGAGAGACTTCAAGATCTACACATTGCAGAGGGTCCAACTTGCAGGGTAAATTCCCGGGAGCTGCTGCCAGCTTTCAGGGAGGGGGAGTCAGGGCTGGTTTGGGGCACAGCATCCACCATCACTGAGGTGGGCTGCAGGAGGAAAATATCAGCCCCTGAGGAGCCAAGAGGCATTTGCCTCTCACCTGAGCCATGCAGGCACACAAACATCAAAAGTGTTGCTCCCTGAAGCAGAGCTCCTTGTTCCCACCACCCTGGGAAGTGCTTGGAAGCATTTTTTGATCTGATGCCTGTATCACTTCACGAGTGCTTGGCAGGAGAAGCCCCTGTGCAGCAGGGAAGGCTGCATCCTGCACACGGGTCAGCATGGCCCCAGGAACATGCGGGGAGAGGAGCAGGAAGAGGGGCAGGGAGAGGTGTGTGGGACAATCAATCACATCTGGGCAGTGACAGCTGTGCAATGAAAGGTGAAGGTCTCAGCTGGGGCAGGTCACTGGAGAGAAGCCTGTGGTAGGAAACTCCAGCCTTGAGTTGACCTTGCCCATGCTGTGGGCACGTGGGGACAAGGGCAGGATGAAGCCATTCCAGCTGATGTCCTGTTCATAAACTCTACAAGGCTGATAACAAAGTGTAGGGAAAAGCATCTAAATGGGAGCTGTTTGCTCAAATTGTCAGGAACAAAAAATTTGAGAGAAAACATATTCAAGTGAGGTCTAAAGAAACAGTCCTGTCACGAAGATAACAAATATTGCTGTGCTTGCATTCATTGCTGAGACCTGAACCAGTGTCCCACCTAGACAGCTCCTGAATTAATGTGTCTAGCCAGGGAAAAGGTCTGGTCATGGCTGCAATGTCCAAGAGATGGTCCAGGGAAGATGTCTGCAACAGTAAAAAAAACCAACCAAACAAACAAAAAAAATGAAATTAAGGTCTTGGAAAGCCCAAGGAATAGGAAGGGGAATAATGTGGAGCAGATTATAGCCTCTGTCAAGGAATCAAGGCAGCACTTTGATCTGGCAGCGATGCTCTGCAGAGCCAGTCCATCTCCACCCCTAGGACAGAGGAGCAGTGCTGAGAGCCGGGTGGGGAAGCTCTTACAGGGCCCAGGCTGCAAAGCCTGGGGGCAACTGCTGGGAGAGGAGCTGGGGAGGGAGCTGAAAAGGAGTCCAACCAGGCACTGGAGATGGCCACGCTGCAGGCAGATAACAGGAATTATAGTCCCAGCATTGTTCCTCTGATGTCCTGCCATCTGCACATCTCTTGGGGCATTTTACATGCTCAGAGCCACTCGCTTGTGGGCACAAGTCAGGAAATTCCTGATGTGAGTGGTCAGGACACGCAGTCAAAGACACAACCCTTGCCAGGACAAAGGAGCAGAAACCTGCATCATGTTCCCCCACGATTTTCCCCAAATCAAGCCTGTGTGTTCAAAAATCCCACATTCATAGTTACCATGCTCTGAATGAGCAAGTAGAATACGTGGTACTGCAGGGTGGTCACAGAGTGCCTGTAACATCCCACACTGCAGGACCTTGGTGTAAGAAAAATTGCTCTAGATTTTAAAAGTAATAAAATGAACAAAACAAAAGCCTACAAATCTTGAGCTTTTTTTCAAACATGCTTTTAAGAACTAAAGGAAGAACTACACCCATGCCAAGTCCCGTTCCCTTGCATTGTGAAGCTCCATCTGAGTAGCCCCATCCTACAGCCAGGCACCTGCACCCATGGGAACATCCTTCCCACACTGCTGTGTGGTTCACAGAAACTTGGGCTGATGCTGAGATGGTGGGGAGAAAACCGTGCAAAAGGAACAGTGTCTGTGACACACACCTCATCAGAGAGGTAACAACACTCATCTCTGGCCCCTACCAAGCCTCCAGGTTGAATCACAATGCACTGGAGAATTGATTCCTCCTTGCCCTGAGCTCTTCCCTGCACACATGCAGAGAAACACACTCCATAAACCCCATCCACCCTTGTGAGGAAGTTAAATTGCTTTAGAAAAGTCTCCCCAGCCTGTTTGTGACTCCAAATCTGTCACTGGCCTTCCTGCCTGGGGGCTCTGTTGGCTCTCTGGGGAGAGGTGTCAGAGTAGAGTTAAGCAGGGAAGAAACTAATATAACCAAAAGCATTTACCGAAGTCTTTTTGTAGGGTGCTGTTCTCCCAAATAAATCTGGTGAAGTTGCTATTATCTACAGCAGGGTAGGGAAGGCAGCTGTTACCTGGGTGTTGGGGTTCTAATGTAGAAAGGACATACAGCCCCATCTCAGCATCACTTGCACCCAATGTGCTTCCCAAGTGTCAAGGAACTTGCAGCTCCCACAACTGACTGGGGAGATGCTGCAGCTCTAAAGGAGTATCATTTCAGAATTCTCTGCTACCTCTCTCATCCCAAGGATCAGTTGAGGCAACAGATGCTTGAAATGGTTTTCTGGTCCATCTGAGGATTCAGAAACCCCTGAATTACTTAAAGTGTCTCCTCATCCCATGATGGCTGCAAGTGAGACAGCTGGTCCCACTTCCAACCCACCATGCAGGGAGAAGAGACCATGTCAAATCCGGAGGAACCATGACCCACAAATCCTGGCTTAGCCAGAAGCCCTGGGCTGAGCAAACAGGATCCCAAAATGCTCAGTCCCAGCTACCTCACCGCACTCTGGAGAAAAGCAAGCACATGCAGATTCTCCCCCCTCAGCAGCTGGTGGCATCTCTGTTTTCCTGCTTTGATGCCTCTCCAGCATCACCTGGTGATACTCTAGTAGCAGAGGGTGACAGGCTGGCAGCAGCCCCAGTTGCAGGACCGTGCCTCTGAGCCCTCCTCTCTGGGCACGGCCACACTTGTTTCTGAACATGTCTTTTGCAGAGTCATTAACAACCCCACTAATGCAGCATCTAATCCCTCCCTTCCTGGGGATGACAGCAGCTGGGGCTCAATGGCATAACTGTGTTTTGATCCCTTGTGCCAGACTTCCTAGGCACCCACTGGGAGCTGATACCACCTTACAGGAGGGGGCCTTGCTGTGGGAAACAGTTCCCATGAGCTCTGCTCACCTGGAGAGAAAGATGAGGCTTGGGGAGGGGCTCTAGTTTTGGCTCCACAGGAAAGCCCTTCGTTGTTCCAACAGACTGGGCTAATGGGGTTAACCTGAGAGACCCTGGGGCACACAGGTGTGTTGGTGGGGATGGAGGGATGTTGTCCTCAAGGTGGGGCATGTGGTCCTCAGGTCACCCCTCTAACACTGCCCTCCGCCCCCATGAGCTGCAAGGGGAACCAAGGGCAGGAGCCTGGTGTGTGAGCTGTGGCCAATGTCCTGCCAGAGTGTCTGCAGTAAACAAATCAATAATTAAGGGAGGATGTACATTAGCCTTTGAACACACTCCAGGTAGAGCTTATTTTTGCCTTCCAAGGCAAGTGTGGGGTGAACAAAGTCGGAGAGGGGGGTTAACGAGGCTGCAGGCACATGAGGTGTGGATTAGGGAGAAAGATGGAGGATCAGGAGGAGGAGGGTGAGATTTATCAGGCAGGCAAGTGCAGGATTAGGGACATGTGTGGGTAGCAGCCAGCTGGGATAACCACTGGGGGCCAAGGAGCAGAGGGCTGCAGGCATTTGCAGTGGCTGGAGGTGATGGAGAAGAGCATGACTGTGGATGGGGATGTGCTGTGAGAGACTGTCACGGAGGAGCTGTGCAGAGAGAGCACATCATCAACATCCCAGTCCCCCACCCCTTCCCGTGCCTGGCGGGTGAAATCCCACCACAAGGCCTTCTATTCCTCCAGCAGCAGTTGTGCTCAGGGCCTGCCCCAGCTCCTGATGAGTTGTCTACTGGCCACTGGCTAGAGGCTGGGTGCTGGACTGAAGAAGTGCTCATCTCAGCCCCAACTCTTACACACAGACTCAGGATCACTAAGGCAAGATCGTGCATCATGGCTCCATTCAACTGTGGCTGATGATGATCCACAGATCTGCCCCATCAGGTGAACAAAGAGTCTAGACATCTGCACACAAAACAGCAGGGAGGTTTTCTTCTTGAACAGGCAGCAGTTTTGCTTCCTTACTCCTGCCTCGCTCCTTCTCCAGCAATGTCCCTTGCTAAAGATCACTGCCTTCCCAAAAGCAGCCTTACCAATCTCACACTCACCTGTCCAAAGCCCAACATACCAAATAACTGAAATGATCTCTCGTGTTATTTCGGTTGGTGACAGGCACCAGTAGCTCAAGCTCCAAGGTCCCCATGCTCATCCAGGACACGCTGCAGGGTAGGAAAGCAGAGGAGGACACCAGCAAGCCCTGAAGATGTCTGGGCAGCAGTGCCATATTGTTCCCTACCTTGGCAGCTGTATCATCCCTGCTTTGACACTTCTAATACCAACGGAGAAAAGCCAAAGCTCAAGATCTCACACTGCAGATAAATGTTCATTCTACTGAAAAGAGTAAGTGTCCACACCTTTTAGGCCATTGCTGAGCAATTCTCAGCACTGAGCAATTCCCCCATCACCCCACCAGTCTGAAAAGAGGCCCTCCCTATCCTCACAGAGAAAGATTTTCTGACATGATTTATGCCTACTGCATATCCGAGCTGGCTTGCCACAAGCCTCTGCATTTGGGCTAGTGCTAGAAACCACACTGGAGCATCAGCTAATGTGAAACACAACCCACTTTCTCAGTGGGATGGGATCCCTAGAGCCCGTCATCCCATTCTCTCTTCCCCTGGTTTGGCACCTACTCCCCTGCCAGGCAAGGCTGTAGTTTGTGAAAGCCAAATGCATCGACAGTGGATGGAGCAGCAGCATTAACCAGAGCCCTGACAGTCCTGCTCCTCCTGGGGAGCTGGGGAGGCTCTGGGAAAGCCCTGCAGAAGGATAGAGGCAGACCTCTGTCAGATGGAGCTGAGTTGTTCCCAGATCTCAAACGCTGGAGAGTTTTCCCCCAGCGAAGAGTTTTCCACAATGAAGCACTTATCAGTGAAACACTTGTGATGCAGTTCAGCTGAGTAAAATAAATAAAAGTGTCTAATGACTGATTAAATATTAAAGGATCTCTTTATTTTTGCAAATGCGCAGAACGGAGCACAAGGCTGAAACCTGGAGACGGCCCCTACAGCCAAAATTACCAAGGAGAGACAAAATGACACCAGGTTCTTCCTGCTGCTATGGTGAGGAGCATCTGGATAGAGACCTCTGCTTCCCATCAATACAGAGGTGGGTCCAGCAGCCATCTCTGTCACCTGCTCACGTGCAGATTATCCAGATGGAACTTCTACGACCAAACAGATAAGCTGAGCCTTCAGATCAGGCTGTGCCAGTGTGACCTGTCTATGTGTTCAGACATTGCTGTGCTGAGCAGGCAGATTCAGTAGCAGTTGTTTCATCATGCTACAGGGCTTCCCTCACTCCCTCATGTCCATCAGTGATATGCCAGAGCATCTAGCAAAGTTAGGATAAATATTTTCACCTACTACCTGTTAACGCTGGTGAGAGGAGAGCTCCTGCTCTCACCAGTCCTGCCACAAGCCCACACCATTTCACTGGACCCAGCAGCCCATCCCTGTTCATTCTCTTCCAACACTTCTCCCCATGTCCTCCTGGAGGTTCCCCAGGTGCTCCTGGTGCTATTTGTCTCCCCATCTCCAACACAAAGCATTTCTGTGGCTTTGGTGGGTGAGATCTGCCAGAGAGGACAGAGCAGGCTGTTCTGGGGGTCTGGTAGCTCTGGGTGCTCTAGACCCAGATCCACCACCACAAACCCACAGGGAGAGCAGGTGAAACACACTACCATGTACCAACCAGAGCAGCAGGAACACAAGGGACTGTATGGTCCAAAGTCCAAGTCAGACGTGGGAGCCCCAGGCTGGGCAGTGAGCACACCTCCATGCAGGGGATGCACATGAAGAGCATGTGGTCACTTCACAGGCAGTTTGCATTGGGAAGAAAAGACATATTATGCAACATTTGCCTCTGTACCATCTGGTTCTTTGTTCCACCCCCAAAATCCTGCCAGAGAGGTCCAGTAGGAACCTAAACACAACTTTCTTCAGAGTTACTGCAACTGAGTGAGAACATTTGTCTTGGTGCTAATTTTATTTCTTTTGGTAAGGAGGAGCCCAAGAGATGCAGCAGCATCCCATGTGCATCAGCCCCATCTGTGGAGGACCCCAAGAAAACTACTGTCGTGCTGCCATCCCTTCCCCATCTCCGTCTGGCCACAGCCACTGTCCAAGCAAGGAGAGGGATGTTGCTCAGTTCAAATCCTGGTTATTAGGAAATCAAAGGGAAAGGAATGAATGAGTGCCAAATGGCGAGGGATAAAATCAATATGGGGAGAGCTGTTATTTAAGCTTCTGAGCTCCGGGGTATTACAAACATTGGAGAGCAATGAAATAAAAATGATACATAAAGTGACAACATCATCATGTCTGTATAACTGACGCCCTTAGCAGCTGTTTGGTCTGAACAACAGAAGTAAATCCAAATCTGTGCCTGCTGCCCAGGGCTGTCTGGCATTCCTATGGGGGCACTTTGTGATCAGAGAGAGAGGAAATTACAGGGTATTTTTGCCAACCCGATCGTTTTTAACCTGCTTTGGTCACCGTGCCCTGGAAGGCCAGAGGATCACACAGTCAGCAACCCCTTCCATACTCTGCACACTGAAACTTCTAAAAGAGGTTGGATCTTTGCTACAGGTGGAGGAGATCCCATGGGAATTCCCAACAGCTTCAGAGCTACAGGGTGGCAGTGAGGCTCCCCAGGCATAAGATCCAGCCTGCTGTCATGGTCAAGACCTGCCCTTGCTGGACACAATTCCCTTGGCCAGCCTGCCTCAAACTGCACTGCACAGCCAATGCTGGGGAGACATCCTGCAAAACAGGAGTGAAAACACCAGGCTGGCATTTAAAGTGTCCTTTCCTTGCCTCCCAGGCTTCCTGACACCCTCTTATCACCCTATAAAGCTTCTCCACACCAACACAAAGCAACGTTTTTATTTCTCTCTATTGGTGGAAAATCGAGATAAGTTTTTTCCCAGCTTTCCCTGGCTCTCCAGCATGTCTCCTCCTGTTGACCAGACCTCTGGTCCTGTTGACCAGACCCTGGAAGATTGTCAGCCCTCCCAACTCTGTCTGCAAGCTGCTCCCCACTGTCAGTCCCCCAGCACATCCTCGTCCCTGGGCCTGCGTGTGTACCAGCATTGCCATGGGCGGTGTCACTGGTGCTGCGGTGCCCTGGGTCCCAACTGGGCTGCTGGATGACACAGAGGGGGAGAAAGCCATGAAACACAGCTCTGGATGCTTTGGGAAAGCAGAGGGACACCTTGGAGGAGGCAGAGCTGGAAGAGCG
The DNA here is from genome assembly GCA_013399855.1 of Oxyruncus cristatus. Taxonomy (NCBI): domain Eukaryota; kingdom Metazoa; phylum Chordata; class Aves; order Passeriformes; family Cotingidae; genus Oxyruncus; species Oxyruncus cristatus. Next base: position 135,656 of record VXAY01004576.1, read on the forward strand.
GGTTGCGGGAGGATGCTGCAGTGCCGGGATTCGCACTGCCACCTTAGGGAAAGCCAAAGAAATGCTTAACCTGAGCGCGGGAAGCGACGGCACTCTCGCCTTGGCTTGAAGACCAGCTCCTGCGAGGCCAAGGCAGGATTTAACCTCCCGGCAGCGTGGGGATGTGATGGGGAACAGCGTGTTAACCCTGCTTAGGGCTGCGCTTCTGTAGCTGCCGCTGCATTAACCCGGCTCTGGGAAAGCGCCGGCCCCGCTCCAGCGCGGGCAGGCAGAGGCTTTTAGCACAGCCCAGCCATTACTGTGCCACACATTATGGGTTTGCTGGAGGGAGAGGAGCAGCCTCCGGCTCCCAGAGCACCATTTATCCTCCCGGAGGTGCTCGGGAATGCACTACCGGGATGTGCTGGAGTAGAGAGAGATGGTACCAGAGCCAAAGAAGGCACCAGAGCCGTGCCCGCCAGCACAGGGGCAGTGGGGACGATCCCAGTAGCAGGTTGGGGCTGGGGTAGCCAAGCTGGATGGGGACAGGGAGGGGACAAAAGCTCTTTTGTTCTTGTTCGCCTTGAAATGCAGCTCCTAGGCCTGGGGAAAGCTGGTGTGGGCCCCAGGCCTTCTCTGCCCCAACTGTCTTTGGGCAAAATTGCCTGGGCTTGTTGCCTGGGCTTTCCCCACCTTCTACCACCACTGCAGCCCATCCTGCAGCCTCCTCATGAGCTCACAGTTGCTCTGATCCATCCCATGGGCTATGATTTTCTCCTATGCTTCTGCCTGCAATCAACCCCCAAACAGCAGAGGAAATGGGAAAGGAAAAGGGGATTTTTTTTGACTGTGAGCTTTGTGAAGGAGAAGTAAGATCGGTGCTGCTTTTAGAGAGGAGAAGGGACAGCAGGGACAAAGTGAAGGGGCAGGGATGCAGGGAGGGGGATGCTGACAGCCTTACATGGGATGGGACAGGACGGGATGGGATGGGATAGGATGGGATGGGATCAGATGCTGAAGGAACCAGAAGAGAGCTACACTCTGGAGAGAGACAGCATCTGCTAAGTGCTGTACCAGGGCTGCAGTAGTGGCTTGGCAGGGCAAGGAGATGCTGACAGCCACATCTGGAGAGCAAATGGCCAGTGGGTGAAAAAGAGTCTAGAAAAACCTGAGAGCATTGCTTGCTCTCTGCTGTCCCTGAGGCTTGCAGGCTTTCCTGCTCTGGGGGACAGATGGAAGGTCCCAGCTGCAGCCACAGACATTGCCTAACCCACAGGTTTCTCCCTGCCTCTCCAGAGTTCCTGGATTTTGATTCTTTCCACCTCCTCCCAAGTTCTCATACCCATCTCTCCCAGTGATGCTCAGCTCGGGCACCTGACCCCAGTCAAAGATGCAGCACAGAGCATCTCTGTGGTGGGTGGTTACCCTGCACTCTGCCTACTGGAAGTGTTGGGAGTAGGGAAGGAGAAGAAGAAAGGAAAAAGAAATAGAAGCAGAAAAACAGCCTCCAGGCTCTGTCTCCATTTTTGAGAAACTGCAACTAAGGGACAAAAAGATGAAACCAGAGCTTTTCCCATTCTGTTCTACACAGGCTCAATTCTGAAAGTGGGGGGAGCACGAGAGGCTGGGAGGGCAGGAACAAGACAGGTGCATCTCACCTTACAGACCTCCCAAAACCTTAACCTGGGAGCACTGGGAGCTGAGAGCAACTTGTCCAACGGAAGCCTCCCTGGAAGCAGCAGGTTAAGGCAGGTTTCCTTGGATACAGGGAGCACTCCAGCTGTTTAGCAAATGGCCAAGAGAAAACTCCAGCCTTGCTTTACAAAACAGACAGGGATTGATGCCACCCCCTTCTGGCTGCCAGGGAGCTGGGAAGAGGATGCTCCAGGGCTGGCTGTGGAGCTGGGTGCTGATTGCAGCCAGAGAGGACAGCAGTGTGGAGAGGGTGCTGATGTCTGCTGGGCTGGGATGTAGGAAGCGTGGGGTTGGGCTCTTGTCCTGTGTTGGTTTTCACACTGGTCCTTTGCAAAGGGCCCATCTCTAATGAGTGGATGAGGAAGGTCCAGCTTTAGTCCAGAGGATAATCCATCTGTACTGATGAGCAAGGTCCCTTATGGATAGTACAGTGCCAAGGAAGGTGCACCTGAAGATCCTGAGGGATGCTCCCATATCTTCACTTGCATCCCCAAGCAGTGTCCTGTTAGCAGACATGCATATCTTGCATCCTGTTGAGTTTCCTGGCCAGGAGCTGTGATGGGCAGCTGTGGGCAAAGGAGACTCACTAACAGTGTCCCTGACTAGGGACACCAGGGAGGTAGAAGGGGTTTTCCAAGTAACTAAGCAAGTAACAAGGGCTTGGAGAAGCCTTGTGAAGAGACACAATCTACAGCTCAGTTCATCACTGAAAACACAGATTGCAAACAGCTCCCCTGGGAAACACAAGACGGAAGAAAGAAACCCATGCATAAGATAATGGAGCAGATCTGTCCTTCAAAGTCACCCTACAAGCCTGGTCTTCAAGTTCAGAAGATGTCAAGAAACACAAATCCAATGGGGAGTTCTTGAGACAGTGGTGGCAGTCCTGGGAAAGGTCCTTCATATCTCTGTGTGTCCGTGTCAGCACAGCAGATCAAAGGGGGCTGGCTGGAAAAAGGAAAATGAAATTCCAGGAATGTCCTGTTTATCTGATATGGCACTTTCTTCTGGTTAAAGCTGATTGTTTTTTAGAGAGGGCTAAGTTGAAGCAAGGGCAATTCTTCATGGGAGATGAGAATGCCACTAGGACAACCATCCTAGAAACCAGTGAAGTGAAATTTGGCTGGCCTTCAAAACGAAGCCAATGTGGCTGCTTTAACTGGAGAGAGAGGTTGTACTACTTGCATATCCCTGCTAGATGCTCAATTAACACAGTCCAGCAACTCCTGGGATGGTGACAGAGAGCCCTGGTTGGGTTCCCCCAGCCATTTTTCAATTCTGCTGCATCTTTGCCTTCGCTTCATCAAGTCATCGTTAGGCAAACGCTCGGAGATGGCACCGGCAGCAACACCAGGGAAAGCAAAGCTTCCACGCCAGTGCACATGACTTGACAATGCAAATAGCTCGGGATACACAGTGCATAAGTATATATTATTAAGCAGCAATAAATGAACAAATTTCCCGTACTCGCCTGGTGGGTAGGGGAGGGGGGATTCAGGAAAGGCCCAGGGAACTGACAGCCCTTCTCAGCTTGTCTCTATCGAGTGGCTCGTTTGCTCTGGGTATTTGGAATCAATCCAATTAACATTCTTTATGCATCCACATATAGTAAAATAGAGACAATTAAACCTAATAAAGCTCAGGTAGTTGTATCCTACCCTCCTTATGCTTTCTTGTTCCTCTTACAGCCTCCCAGGAGAGGCCAGGGCATGCCTGATGGATTCAAATGGGGCAGGGTCAGCCCTGCTCTGTACAGTCCCACGTGTCCAAAACCCCACAGAGCGGAAGGGACACACAGCAAGCTCCCATTCCTGCATTTGCCCAGAGATCAACCCAGGTGCAGAGGTGTCCTGGGATGGATGGGGAAAGCATTAAAATAGGCGTCTCCCCAGTTACAGATGGGCACAAGCTGAACTGATGTAGTTAGATGGAAAGTAAACACCTGGTGGTTTTGAGAAGTCACCTGGGAGCTCACCATGCCTCTGAGGACTGGATGGCGCAGAGAAATCCCACAGTCCCCTTTTGAAGACCAGCCCTGATGTGAGTTGGCAGCAAGACACTCCCAATATTGTCACTAAAGTGGGAGAGGCAAGTGTATTCATCAGGCACAGCCACAGAGAGACCCCACAAAGGCCTGGGTCTTTCCATGGGTGCAAGTCCAATCTTTTAGCAGCTGCAGTGGTGGATAAAGGAATAGACCCTTGGATGATCTCCTCTCAGGGTCCAGCCACCAAGTTGGAGCATCTCTCACCAACAAGGCCTCTTGTGCACACAACCAAAAGACCAAGGCCACATCAGGTTGAAAACAGGACTTAGGAGCTGAGAAGTTTTATGGAGAGCATTGCATTTCTCCCCCAGAACTGGATGAAGAGTGTGTGGTTATGAGCATGGCCATCAATGAACCACAAAGCCTTTTAGCATCCATTATTTGCAACTGCTGCTGAGCAAACAAATGTGACCACATCAGTCACCGAGCCCATCCCCAGCTGAAAGCTGTTCACATCAGCCGATGCCTCCCCCCCAGGAAAGAATAGCTGACCCTGAGGGAGCGTGGTACAAACCCATCCCCCTTTCCCTGCTGTAGGCTTGTCAGGAAAAGACAAAATGGGGTATCTCACCTCTCCCTCGCTCTATCATGCCACCCTTCAAGGAGGTCACCATGGTCTGCGAATGATCACTGTGGGCCACATCTTTCTCCCCATGTCAGCTGGGTAAGTCCCACTCACAGGCAAGTGTGGGGGACATGTGCACATTCCCATCAGACTCCTATTTGTGGCCAGCAGCATGGAACAACTGAGGACCCCAACACGGGCACCAGCATTTGGGGGTCAGATTCGTGAGAGGACCTTCTTTCAGCCCCACATCACCTGCTGTGACTAGAGAGGGTCCAAGGCTCAGTCGGGTTTCAGTCCAACAGGGGTCAAAAAGAAGGATCTCCTGGGCAGCCAGATTTGGCTGGCAGCCTAAGGGGTGGTTTAACTTAGCAGATGCTGGGCTCCCCTGGCAGAGCAGAAGTGTAAAGCCCTGCAGATGCCTCTTCCCAACCGCAGATCTGCCCTGGCTTCTGAGTGAGGGCTTGTGCTTTGCCAGCACACTGGAACCCCTGCACCCTTCCACCTGCTTGCTTGTTTATCCTCAGGCTGCCAGCTTAACAGCATGGTTTATTTATTCATTGTATTGGTGTTTCTTTCTTTTCTCCCCCATCTACCCCTCTCTCTTTTCCCTTTTGTCTTTTTTTTTTTTTTTTTATGAGTTCCACCGCACTTCTTGGTAAAGCACTTTAATCCATTTTAATGCCCCAGTTCTGCTCCTCAGTGACAGCCTGGTGGTTAGTCTAATGCGTCCCGCTCACCTCGGGGTTACTAATGAGGTCATGGCGAAGGCAGTCTCCAAACTGAATAATTCACTAATCAGATGCTGCAGACTCCAGTGGTAAAATTTATTTCTGACACCTAAACAGCAAATGGCTTTGTGGACACACACACACACACGCGCGCGCGCGCGCGCACACGTGTCCGCACGCACGGCGCTTCTCTTTTTCTTTCTTCAGAGCTATTTCTGGTGAACTGGTGCTGTGCCATACATTTAATGATGGGTCTCGCCACAAGGAACGTTGTCTCATCCCAAGCTAAAGGCGAGGAGGAACTGGTGTGATAGACAGGTGCATTGGGCAACTCCGTGGGATGTCTGACTGAGTGTGACGGGACAAAGATTTGGGGACAAAGGCACTCTCGTGCCATGTACAGTGACTATCTGTTGCCAGTTTTCTCCTGGCCTTAGCTTCGAGGGAACTTCCTGTCCAACCACCGGGAGAGATTCACTGTTGATTCGGGCACAGGAAGCTAAAGAGTCTTGGGACTAAGGACTAGTTTTAGTCTTTTATATCTTTATAGCTTGAAAATAGAAAAAACATCCATTGGATTGAAGTCTGCAGCCTGTGGAGGGTTTGGTGCTGGCATTGCAAATCCCTATTCCCTCTAGGACCAGTCTCCCAGATCTCCTCTCACCTCTGCCACTTTGTATTATCCAAATAACACTGCCTGAGTTCCCTCTTATCCCTTTTTTGTATTGAAAGCAATCTCCATCACTTCTTTGTGCCACCCCCAAGCATCTCCAGGAGGGGAAATAGTAATAATCCAATTAATTAGAATTGCTAATAATAAAAGTCATAGGGAGTCATTAATAATAATTAACATTCCATATTCCTGGAGGAGGCAGCAGTCTGAAAAATTTTGCTTGTCCATTGCTAAGCCAGAAAAGAGGTGGCTGGTGTTGTTACATGCCTGGTGGGTCCCCAGCCTGGGGTGCATGTTGACAAAACCTCCCCCTTTTCCTTGGACCTGAACCGACACTGCCTTGGCAAACAGCCAGAGCTGGAAAACCCTGGAAGGCTCCATTGGTACTACCCAGATCCGTCCACTAAGACAGAGGGGCTGTGTTTCCCTTGGAATTGCCAGTCTTTCTCCTGATGGTTCTTCTGCGGGAGAGGGAAGGAAGGTCTGGAGCTGTCTGGGTGGCAAACAACTCTGTGGATGGGAAGTACAAGGGCTGGAGGTGGCTCAGCCATCCTCAGGAGTGTCCTACCAGGCACAGGAGCGTTGTGACACCTCTTCCAGATGGATTTGGGCTGTGCTGGGACAAAGAGAAGGCACGAAGCTCTTTCAGAGAAGAGCAGTTCCGTGTCAAAAGTATAAGCTGAGGCTGCTCTGAAAAAGGGTGGTAAAGACACAGTAATGAAGTTGGACACATGAAGGGGCCCATCCAGGAGTCTGGATGAAGGAGAAGTAACTGCTGGACCTGGCTGCAACATTGCTGAAAGCTTTGTCCCGGCCAAAATGTCTCTTGGAAACAAGCTGATTTCCACAGCCAGGAAAGGTGAGAGGACACAAGAGAGAGAGTCTGCAGATGGAGCATCAGGGATATGGGATGTTGAAGTGTCCAGGAGTGAAAATAATTTAGGCAGAGAGAGCATTTGAAGCTCTGCTCCCCAGCCCTGAGCCACGCCCTGCACACCAGTCCAAGTGTTTGGTTTTCCTCGGTAAAGAAACAAGCAACAAAGTCTGAGAGTGGTGCTGAAATTGGCTCTCTCGTCCTGTGGCCAGCTCTGGTAATTACTGAGCTAAATGCTGGGCTGTGATGGGACTGTACAAATGAGCTGTATGGCTTGGCACTTCACTGCTGCCCTGGAGATGCAGAGGGTGATGTTAACCGCAAAGCCCGTGAACATCAGCTGCAGAGGACAGGTGGGTCGGTGGGCATCCAAGTCCCATAGCCTGGTGTTGAAATTCCGTGTGCAAACTTCTTGGACAACCCATCCCCGGTGCGAGATGCTGCCTTGCTACGCTGAACAGCCATGCTGGCTGCACAGGGGATTCGTGGTTCTAAAGAGAAGTGCAAGTCTCCTTCCAGTTTGCAGACTTAAGAGAAGGAAGAGCAGATCCTGACAGAGCACGAGCAGCTGCAACTGGTGGGGTTCCCGCCCCAGACACTCACAGCCCTGGCTGGGGAAGAGCTGCTGGGTGGTCACGGAGCTCCCACCCCTCTGCCTCGCAGGAAGGGTCGAGCAGGAGCGAATGAGCTCATCCTCGCCAGAAGTCACCCTTTGATGTCCGGCCGTTCCCCTGGGGTGCAGATCACATATGGCCCAAACACGGAGCAAACCCTAAGATGCAACATGAGCAGGGAGGGAAATTCCCTTGCTGCTTCCTTTTGGTAACGCTCTCGTGCTGACCTCTCTGTGCAGTGGTGTTTCAGCGATGCCTCATTTTATGGCCGGGGATGAGGAAGCAGTAAATCCAGGTTCCAGGCGAGTGGCTAACACAGCATGGAGCCAAAGTGGCCTGGTGATGAAATGTCTCAGCACAAGCAGTGACCTGACAAGGTGCCATCTTTTCTGAAAAAGGGTCCACAGCAAAGCAGAGTAAGCCCCAGACTGACTCTGGGCTAAAGGGAAACATGTGAGGGACAACGGCGAGAGCAAAATGACACAAGTACCACAAACACAGCAAGTGAAAGGAAAACCTCAAGCCCTGGAGAATCCAGGAGAAACAACCCTCACCAACTGGAGCAGGATACCTGGGGCCAAGAGAGCCTCCTCTGAGTGCCAGGCACTGCCAGGCTCCCCACCCCACTGCTGAGCAAGATTATGTGATAAATGATTGCATTAGTCCGGACAGCTTCTCATTTTCCTCCAATCTGGCCTGTCTGCCCTCTTAGCACGGGGCTCCTGATAGCATTTCTCCCTTCACTGACTTCATTTTTCCTGTTAGGTTGTCAAGCTGTCATGGGGAAGAAAGGAGAAGCATGGACAAGGCTGTTACTGTCTGTGCTCTGAGAACATCCTGTGCCTTTGCTGTCCCTGCCCTCCGTGGCCCATCCTGGGCAGGTGCCTTCCCACCACCTGCTCATCTTCCTTGGAAAACCCCCTTGGCATTGCAGGTGTCCCCACTTCGTCTCCCTCTGTCCTGACCATGCCAAGGATGCAGGATGGTTTTATAGAAACTAAGGTTAGAAGGGGTTTTGCAGGCACTCTCTGGTTGAAGACATTGTACATTGATCACAGTTTCGGGGGTAAAGGCTCATGGCTGCTGTGTTGGGGTGCACAGATGAAGCTTAAGAGCCCTTCCAAATGAAGCAGATGCTTCTGTCCTGGTTGATTGTTGGTGGAGGGAACCAAACTGACAGTGGGAACCAAGCCAAGCTTGCTCTGGTACAGCTCTCTTATTTTCTGTACAGCCTGCCTGACGTTTCTGCTGTGAGGACAAAATGGGGAGGTTGGGGGAAAATTAGTTTTCATCAGACTCTGCTGTGTAATGTTCAGCGTGGCGTCCAGGCAGCCCTCCCACCTGGCACTGAGCAGCCCTGTGGAGGAGAGACAGTGGCTACAACAAGGCTGTAGCTTCAGGGTCCTCTGACCCAGACCAGGGACACAGCTGGGGGGAAATAGCCCCATCATCTGTCATATCTCCAGTTTTTCCAAAGGCTTAGAGGGATGCTGGAGGAGGAGCCTGAGGCTTGACTTATTTGGGGGAGAGACACACAGCCAGAACTGAGCACTTGGGTCTCTCCTGGTTCCTTCTAAAAAGCTCATAGTCCACACAATACCCTGATCCCACACATGGAGGTTTTGACAAAGCCAAGGTTTGAACTTGGTTGCCAAAGAGAACATTGTGCCTTTACAGCAGCACTGTCAGTCAATACATGCTAAACACCAGTGTCCCCAAGCCCAAGTATCCCCCAAGTGAGATCACAACAGCATGTGGAATAGGACTCTTTCCTCTTAATCCAAACTCTGCGAGAGATGTTCAATAGCTCCCCTGTGCTCTACATCCCCACTTCTCCATTTGCCTAAATGTCACGATAATACTATTTGCACCTTCTGTGTATGCTCAACAGAGGAGACGTGCTGTGAAATCCCATAGCTGCAGGCCTCTCACCTGAGCAAGAACAGCACTGGGAGCAATGGTGCTGGCACCTGCAGCGTTTCTAGCACGTTTCTCTCCTTCAAAGCACTTTTCAAATACAAAATAACTCTCCTAACCCCCTGCGAGGGAGCTAGGGAAGCCTAATTATTCCTGGTAAAGAGCACCCCTCTTTTTCATTTAGCAGAGAAGGGCGGGCCTTTCTCGTTCTCCCCCACCTCCCCTCGGCAGCATTCCTTCATGCTGATACGAGGGTTAACAGCCATTTGGGATCATATTAGAGAGGCGGTTTAATTCCAAGGGGGCTCGTTCCCTGGACTCGCTGCCCTCCACTGCATCACAATGAGCAGATCAAACAGCACCAGTTCCGATTTGGAGATCGATCCAGGACAAGGGGAGCACATCCACGGGCTGGGAGCGTGGTGGAGACCGTGGCCAGCATCCTGCTCCACCACTAGAAATCTTTGCAAATGTCATTAAGGGACGGCTGAATTAAGATATCGGGTGCCGGGGAGCAAGGGATGGCTGCAGGCAGGGCTGCACACACAAGGGATGGGGCAGTTGGGTGACCTGGGATGTTATCAGTTTGCTGCTGCTCCATGTAAAGTGCTGAGCTCCATAAACACAGGGGATTTGGGCTTTTCAACACCAAGGAGAAAGCCACCTATCCCACGTGGGCTGGGATCAGCTGATGGGAAGGGCTGAGGCAGGGTAGCAATTCCACGTGCCTGTATTTCAGGATTAAGGTTTAGGAAAGAGGCAAGCATGTAGAAATCAGTAAAAAAGTCTGATTTTCTTCGAATACTCTGCCTGCACCCCCTCATTAGACAGCCTGTTTAGCTGTTTACCTGCTAGATGGGTCTTTTTATTGAACTTGTCAATATTTGCATTTGTGCCCTTTGAAGTGGGTGAAGCTTGAATAAAGTGGCAGAAATCGGGCAGATCTGCAGAAGTTCCACACAGCTCACCTCTCCAGATTCGACAGATAAAATATAATTCAGGAGGAGAAAAATCTTAGCTGGAGTGAGGGGTCAGCTCAGAAGGAAGATACAGAGACGTGGAAGATGTCTGGGAGATAAATTGCCAGATGTGGGTTTCCCGAGGAGCCAGTGCTTCAGCAAGGCTGTCAGGAGTTGGAGAGGCGGTTGTGGGGTGCCCTGCTTGTGCTACAGAGGGCTGGGACCCACAAGATGGAGCTTATAAACCCTGATGCAATTACAAGATGGTGCAACCTGCAAAACCCCTCAGCTCCTCCAAAACAAATTTCTGCCCCTTAGCTGTCACCATTGCCTTGCCCCGACACACTGCTCCCCATGTTGCCCTTTTGAGGTCTGCTTTTGTCATTTGGCTGGGTTTGGTGGCAGCAGAAAGCACCAGGCTGCTGGCTGGGGAGGTTGGGGCACCACAAAGGGGTCCCCGAGTGCCTGCTGAGGGTCCCCACACCAGCATCTGCTGGGAGGGGAGAGGAATCCTCTGTGGAGACAAGATCTCATAGTTGCTGGTGTACAGGTATTTTCAGATAATTAATCTCCCAGAAGAAGGAGATATCAGTCACTGCAAACACTGAAGAGGTGTCAGACTGATGTTCACCGGCAGCAATTGCTTTCCCTCTGCCCCTTGCTCCCCTGATGCTCTGGGGGCAGTGTAGCAGGGGGCTTGGAGCAGGAAATGTTCCCCAGGCTCCTTTGCTATCTCCTGTCAATGCTGCACTGCTTTTTCATGGGACACTCTCCCTTTTCTTGCTGCAGTTCTGGGGTATGTCCTGCCCAGTCTCTGCAGACCCTGGATGGGCCATGGTGTTTGTGGGTTGCAAACACCAGTTCTGCTACTAATGAACTGCATCAGTCCCTACTTCCTACCAGCCTCCTCTCTTAATTCTTTCAGGCACAAAATCTCCAGTGCTTTCCTCAGTTTTGTCTCCTTCCCTGGTTGAAGAGAGGCAGGGACAAGGTGGGGGAGGGACCCCAGAATCAGGGTCCGTGGTCTGCGGGAGACGTGCCAGGCCGGAGGATCCAGAAGATTTAGTTCTCTACAGCAATAATTCCTTCTCCTGAGCTTGACAGATGGAGGGCTGGTGATTCCCCTTGTCCATCCATGTTGTCTCCATCCCTCTTTCAATGCTTTCTCCACTCTGGAGACCCACAGGACTCAGCACCACTGAGACCTGAAGTCCCCTGGGCATGTTTGAGCTCCTTGGTGGCTTGTGAGTCCACACCAAAGGCTTTCAAACCCAAAAAACCCCAATTCGTTTCCCATCACATGCATCCAGAGTCTCTCTGGGACCCCACGGAGTCTGAATTTAGGGAGAGAGAAGCCATCATTAATGAAAAAAATGTTCCCATCCATTTTCATTTAGTGCTCTGTCCCAAAGGGAATGGCTGATCTGCATTTTGACAGGGACACAGGGCCCAGTGGACCATGTAAGTATCAATTTTCCAGAGTGGGCAGATCATGTGTAATTATAGACCATGCCAGGGTTTATGGCCATGGAGAATCTCTCTGACTGACACTAAAATGCTTATGAAGTAGTTTTGAACTTTTTCCAGGAGGAAGGGATCCAGAGTGGGTCATTCAACCCTCCTGGCTCCTCCTTCTTCCCCTCCTAATATCAGATCACCCCATGCTCAGAGCTAAGCCTTGGGGAAAGAGTAAATAAGCAGTAAATGACTATAAATGCCAGAAAAACAGCACAGGACTTTTCCTTCCTTCTCCAAAACAATGTGAGAAGAGAAAGAGACTGAGCTGCGACTCTCGACAGCTCTAAGACAAGACTGCAGCTGTGACATTGCTTTGGGCTGAGCCATGACTATCAAGCTCTGAATATAAGCAGATTATAAAACATCTCCAGGATCCTGGATTGGATGGAGACAGACCCTAGCATCTCCTCTGTTATTTCTGCTACAGTCTCATCCCAATATTTTGCCAGAAGCAACTCAAAGAGCAACCAGAAAAGTACAGATTTGCTCCAAGGGATGTGGGTCCTCACACTGGTTGCTACTGGGAGACTTGACCCCAGGTTCCTTGGGGTAAGCTGAGTCAGCCTCCACTGAGCCTGGTGCAAGCCGTGTGGAGAAGGTCAGACCCATCCCCGGGAACTCAAAGCCAGTCCAATGCTTTGGCACAGAACCTGACTAAATGGTGGCCCCTTTGGGTGAAGCTCCCCGCTCACACAAATCCTCATCTTTCATAAAAAGAACTTCTCTGTGAATTATGGGGAATGAGCCACGTGAGACACCAGGCAGTCTCCTGAGAAATGTTCAGACTAAATCTAGGCTCTCCAGTGAGTCAGTAGCAAAATAGGTGAGAAAAAAAAAAAAATGCTTTTAGGAAAAAAAGTGAGATGATCTGAGAGAAGGAAAAAAGCCCTCAGAGCAGACATTTAACAGCGTGGTCATAAAACAGTGGAATAAAAACAGAACGTGAAATAACAGGATTGGTGCAATCTTTTTTAATTTCTGAATCACCACCTCTTCTGGGGCCTGTAAGCATGCACGGAGGGAGTCCAGCCAAGCCCACCTCACCTGAGTGACCTTGCAGGCACATCCACACTGCTCTCTGCTTCCCCAGCCCCTGAGCCTCCCACCCATAAATGGTGGGACATCTCCAAGCCCAGGATGTCTCAATGAGGGAACGCTGGTCAGTGGAGCAGCCGTGCTTTCAGATGGCCCACTTGTGTCATTCCCAAATAGCTACCTCCATGTAGAGACTCTTTGTGGAAGAAGAGAGATTTCCCTTCCAGAATAATTACTCCGCTTGGAAGCACACTAATTAGCCTGGAACAAAGTGGCTCGAGTGTCCGCATGGGGAGCTATTGTGGAATAGCTTATTCTGTCAGAGCTATTCTGGGCAATTTCCTTTCACAAACAGGCCATGAGATTTAATTTTCCTTTTTTCTACAAACAGATGAAAGGTCTGTGCTTACCAGCCCCAAATCATCCCAGCCTTCCTTGCCAGGGGCAAGTGATGGGTGCAAATTGTCCCGAAATCTCCTGTCTTTGTGACTCCCTAAATTCCTTTTTTTTTTTTTTTTTCTTGAAGGAGGAGACATAAGCCAGGAAGATTTACATCACCAGGACTCTGGACCCTTTCCAGAGGGTGAGGTCTAACCCTGCATAAATTAACCCGAACAATGGCAAGTTAGGACAATGTTCTGAGCATCCCATGAACACGCAGAGGTCTTAAGCAATACGTGTTTACCAGGCAAAGACAGAGAGGAACAAAAAAAACACCAAGAGGCTCTGTAAACAGAAATACCCTCTCTTAACTCAGATTGCATTTTTTCAGGAAACACGATGAGTTTCATTAGCCTGTGATTAAATTCACCTTTCCCCAGCATACAAGAAGGCAATGAAAAAGGGAAGGAAGATACTGGGGCAGAAGAGAAGAAAAGCCCATGGTGCTCATGGGGTTGGAAGGTGGGAGAACACTGGGAGCTGTTTTGTGGAGCCTTTAACATCCAGGGGCCCCAGTGGTGGGCAAATAGGTGAACATCAAGATAGACCCACCTCTAGCACAGATTTTCTTCATCTTCCTCCACATACAGCAAGTCTCACAAATGTGGAGGGGGAGAGCAGGCTGGAAACACAAGAACAGCTTCACAGCAAAGGAAGAGAGACATGGGAAGGACCAAGACCACCTGCTGTGGGAGACGAAACAGAGGGTGGCATCAGCTGTAGGTCCAAAAAGGCTCAGAGAGAGCACTGGCAGCCTGGGATGGCTGGAGACACCTGGGACACGGTGTGTCAGGGCATTGCAGTGACAGCCAGGGAGCCAAGAGGAGAGCAGAGGACTAAACCATCTACTTTCCACTTGGTGAAAGCACCACCAGATTGGTTTCACTTCTTCTCAACATCTGTCCCACTTTGTGACAGCTCCCTTACTTAAAAATAAATCCTTGGGGGGGGCAAAAAAAAAAAAAAAAAAGAAGAAGAAAAAAAAAAAAAAACAACTCTGCAATTTGTTCCTCCGAGCTGGGCTGCCTTTCTGGCCCTGATTTTATCAGAGTGGAGACAGGCTGTCCTTGCAGAATGATTTTACCATCTTGAAAATGATTACAGAGCTGCACAATGCCTTCAGCTCGCCATGTAACGATATTTTTATATGCTGTCTCATTAGATCGCCACCCGGGTTGAGGATGTTTTCAAACATTGTCTCTTCATGGTCGGCGCACCGCAGTACCAGGAATAGAGTGACGAATTGGAGGGAGTTCAGAGGGCAGTGGCAATAATCTGAAATCTGATTTACAAGGAGATGTTAAAAAAGCTAAATCCATTTTACTTGGCTAGAGTGAAGAACTAGGCATCCACCCACGGAGATGGGAAGGGCAAAACGCAGGTGCTGGGGAAGGGGGTACCTGATGTAGTGGAGGAAAAAAAATAATAAATTAAAAAGCATGAGTGCTTTCTCCAAAGTCTTTTGTTTTCAGCAGATCCGGGACAGATTCCTAGAAGGATCGCTGCTGGAGGGACAGCAACTGAAAACGTTTGGAAAGAAATGACCTCCGGGGGAATGGTTCTGCTTAAGCAGAGATGGAGATTACAGGACTTACAGGTCTGTTTCTCCTTCAACCTCGCTGCTTCCCAAAGCACTGACCAGCAGTGACAACCAGCCATTAGTGACCCCAGTGGCCACCAAACCTGTGCTCAGAAGGTGACAGGCCTCCAGAGCTCACTGTCACCCCTTGGAGTCACCTGAGCCCCTTCTTCCCCACCCCAGGCAGGTCACACCAGTGCCTGAATGAACTGATATTATCTCTGCAAATAATGCTCGTGGTGTGTCGCACACTGGCTTTTTTCCCCTTTATAAATACATGTGCTATAGCCTGGCTGCACTCCGTGAACCAGGGTGTGAGCAGCCTGTGATTAGAGGAGAACGAAACCCTGATTATGGGTTAATTAGCGAGGCTAATAAACTGCCTGTAGCTTTATTTAGGAGAGAAACTGTATTTCATTGCAGACGAAAGAGTGAAGAACATAGAGAGGAAGAGTGTTTTTCTTTGAGAGGTTGAAACTCATCCCCTGGGAAGAAAGGAGAGAAAGGAATGCCCTGCATGGATGCAGAGGGATGCTAGTGACAGCAGCAGGTGGAGGGTCTGAGTTCATCCCTGCTTATACCCTACAACCAGGATGGAAGAGCAAACTGGGACTGGGGGGAGCCACAGGGGAAAGAAAGCCAAAACTACTCTGATGAGAAACGTCACCTCCAGAAGCGGTCCACAGCCAAACTGGAACCTGGTGGACTGGGACCTGGCAGGGAGAGCATCCCAAAGAGACAGGGCTGGGAGAAAACCCAGCAGAAGCCAGGGTAAGGGGCAGGAGCTGTGGCAGAGCCCTTCTGGTACTGGAGAAAGGGAAGCAGTTCACCCAGACATAGCCAGGGCAGCAGCGTGTGTGTGAAACAGGCAAGGGACAATCCTGCCCAGGGGGAAGGATTAAATTGTCTACAGTGCTTACACAAAGCAGTTGTTTCCATTGCTCATTTCTCTCTGAATCAGATGTTTAGAGTTTTATCTGAAGAGGCCTTTCTTTCTTTCTTTTCTTTCTTTCTTTCTTTCTTTCTTTCTTTCTTTCTTTCTTTCTTTCTTTCTTTCTTTCTTTCTTTCTTTCTTTCTTTCTTTCTTTCTTTCTTTCTTTCTTTCTTTCTTTCTTTCTTTCTTTCTTTCTTTCTTTCTTTCTTTCTTTCTTTCTTTCCTCTCTTTCTTTTCTTTCTTTCTTTTCTTTCTTTCTTTGTTTCTTTCAGTGGATGAGGTGGAATTCCCAGCACCAGCCTTTGCCCTCCTGGTGGCAGTTCTGTTCCCAGATATCCCCATGACAACCAGGTGCCCAGCAAAAAGCCAAGCTGGCTTCGCCATGCACTTCCCACACACCTGGCACACAACCAGCCTGGCACCACATCAGCCAGAGCCCCAAGAGTCTGGTTATCTGCAGCTCAGAATCTTGGTCCACAGCTCAGCTGTGGGCAACTCCCCCTTCTCCTTTCCCCCTGTAATGATGGGAGCATACATGCAAGGCTCTGGCACAAAAATAAATCCCCTCCCATCACATTCCAGTGTATTAATAATGACATTTAATAACGTCTGCCTAATAGTCTCCATATTTGTGTGGGAATCTGTGACACATGGAGGACTGGACAAGCTTTCTCAGCACACACAGCATGGTTGCCCCATATGTCATGCAGCTTTCAAAGAAAGGAGGGGGACAAACAAACGGCATTCTGGGGAAAAAAAAAATGCAAATTTTAATTAAATTGCATGTTGCTGATAGAATTAGTGCTGACAGCTCTGAAGATCAGGGTCTTCTCATTCTACAGTGGATATAAGTAACAGATGCTCATGGTTGTGGCCAAATCCTGTCTTGGAGGGTCTGAGAGGACTTCACTGCATGTTCACTGCATTACATTGCATCCTCATCCCACAGCCACTGCAGGAACCAGGAGCAGGCCAGGGTTACCCAAGGATGTTCAGTGCTTTAGGGCTGTGCCTCGGCCGTTGCCCAAGCCATGTGTGTGGTCTGACCCACGTACAGACTATAAATCTAATCAGCAGCCAACGTACATCCCTGAAGGGACAGACAAAATATACCCTGTGAATTTACTGAGCCCATTAATGAGCTGGATGGCCACCAAAAAATGTCCTGTGTTTAGGATCATGCAGTGAGGAGGGGAGTCCAGGGACAGTCCCAGAGGGGTTTCCTGCCACAAGGTTGGAAGTCCTTAATGTCTCCCAAGGAGGGTTCTCATGGGCTGCTGGGAGGGTGTGTCTCTGCTGGGTGCCCAAGCTGGATGAGGAAGGGTTCTCCTGTGAGGATCTCAGGTGGAGACAGGAGTGAGGAAGCTGCTGGAAATGTCTCTCCACATTGGATGCGTGGGTTTCATCTCCTTGAGCTCTTCCCCGTGCACAGCCTTGCTCCTCTCAGCTGGATTTCCAGCACGGGTTATATTTCTGGCTCTGCTCACCAAGTAATTAAAACCACTCATTTAAAAAAACAGCAAAACCAAACAAACTAGGAATCATTCAAACCTCATCAGTCAAGACTGCTCTGAAGTCCCCACCAACTACGGCCACAGGAAGGCTTTGTTTCACAGCCCATCACCCTGGGTTCGGCATGAGGGAAAATCATCTTCCTGACATAGAAGAGGATGCTATTGCAATTTTTTTGCAGTCAAAAATCCCTCTTGGGCAGAGATGCATAAATCCCGAGCACCTTTTCTTGTTGAGAGGAAGGAGACACAACCCGAGGTGACTCATGTGACTCCCAGGGTCTGGAGGAAGGCCACCCCTCCAAACCACACTGGCATTGCCCACCCAACCCTAATGGTCCCTGAGATTATTTTGTTACCTAAACTCCACATGTGGGGTTTCAACTACTGAAATTTCCTTCCTGTACCACAAGTAGGCGAGGCTTGAAATAATGGTGATGGAAACGGTGATGGTGGGGACAGAGATTCAGACGTGATGATTCAAAGGTCCTCCTACAAAATCTTTCTAATTGGGCATTTACCTAAGCTGCATTCCCTGCCACACAAAGCCGTTGCTTAAAGCAGAGCATACAGCGAGGCAATTGCCTTTTTATTTTGCTGGTTATTATTCCTCACTGGAAAAGGGGGGAAAAAAAAAGCTATCACTCTGGATTTTTTATCAGGTTTCATCCACTCTGCCTGATGTTCAATAAAAGAAAACCTATCTCTTTTAGAGATGAGTAGACCTTTACAGAACAGTCATTGCCTGCAAAGTAACCTTTAAGCACCCGACTGTCTCTTAAGTTAATGCAGGCAGAGGATGGAGAGGAAGTTACAGTCACTCCTATATGTTTGAAAAATACAGCTATTTCTCTTAAAATTCAGCAGCCAGCCACACATGCTTTGATTGGTTTCATTAATGTTGTTGTTTTCAGTTTTCCTGAAATCACTACCTGTCACCTTTCCCCTATCCAGCTCAGCCACTTCAGTCTCCAGGCAGGCAGAAGGAGGGGAACAGAAACAGCCTGCACTTGGGGACCAGCGTCGTGTCCCCTTCTCACCACTGATGCTCAGAGTCATGAGAAGCTCAGCTGCTAAACCTTCCCTTTTATCAGCTCCTTCAGGAGAGTGCAGAAGGAGCCAGCAGGTCCCAAGTGGGGGTCTAGGCAGAAATGGGGAGATGTTAAAAGGTCTGGTGTTGCACCCCAAGCCCTTGGTGTGCCAAGTGCTCAGCATCACGACAGCTCTTACCAAGTCATTCGTGTGCCTGATGTGCCTCTGCACATCTGTGTGTGACTGTAGCAGCCAGGAGTGGCCTCGGGGTGACAAACCATCCCCTGGTGCAACACATGCCACCATGCAGGCAGTCCCATTCCACCAGGAGGTTGGAATCTCTGTGTGCCTACACCTGCAGTCTCATCACACATTTCTCCTAGGGCTTGCCATGACCACAAGCTCTCCCACTACAACCATCCCAGCCAGGGAAGTTCACAGACAGGCTGCCAGTGTGAGCAGGGTTTGACTAAGTCTTTATGGTAGAGCCATGTTAGAACCTTTGGAGGTCTTTGGCATGAAGGTCCAGTGAAAGGTGTCCCTGACCATGGCAGGAGAGTTGGAACTAGATTATCTTTAAGGTCCCTTGCAACCCAAACTCTTCTATGATTCTGTGATAACACTTTTGCAATAGAGGTTGTTCCTGTGGTGTTACCCACCTTCAGGGACTACCTCCAGACTCAGGAAGGACAGCATTCAGGATACAAGGCTGCAGGGTGGCCAAGAAAGGACACATGCAGGTCACCCACTGCCTCCCTCCAGGCACATCCATCCCCTCATGCTCTGAGCCACAGCAGCAGGAAGAAATCCCCACGGCTCAGCTGAGAGGGGTGGCAGAGCCCAGCCAGTGAATACACACGTGCCAGAGGAAACCTGAGACCTCCCCAGAGGCCTCGTGCCATGGCT
The DNA here is from genome assembly GCA_013399855.1 of Oxyruncus cristatus. Classification (NCBI taxonomy): domain Eukaryota; kingdom Metazoa; phylum Chordata; class Aves; order Passeriformes; family Cotingidae; genus Oxyruncus; species Oxyruncus cristatus. The sequence goes on from VXAY01004576.1 coordinate 154,666, forward strand.
GCATCCTGTGTTAGGGGGCTCAGGATTTAGGGTACCCCCGGCACCTACTGCACAAGTGACAAGCAGCTGTCAGCAGCTTACGGGGGTCTCCGGCTGCCTGCAAATTTCCGCATTAAAGCTGTAAGCTCTCATGCCTCACTTGGGACCAATAAAACGGGATAGGGTAAAGGCTGTCGTGATAAATGGGGCATAAATCACACCTCCCCCTCCTTCCTCCCCTTCCTTGGGGGGAGGGGGTGCTGCCAGAGCCTTTACCAGCCCTGCTTCAACATGCTCAGATGGGTCCTCTTCTGCCTGTGCACTCAATTAGAACTTCATCAGAAATCAATTTGCGAGGCCCAGCTGAGATGTACCTATAGATCAGGCGATGCCAAGTGATTATTACACTAATGGAATATTCCATTGATTAATTGAATATATAAGTCCTGAAATGTAAGCCCCACTGTCTTATCCTTGGCTTGTTATGGAACTGAGCAGCAGAGATGTTGCACCAGCGTAAGAAGCTAACCTTGAGTCTCTCTCATTTGGAGTGAAAGGCAGAGGGTCTGGTCTTGGTCACAGAGGAAATATTTTTACTGCTTTGGTAGGCTCCTCAGCCACCCAGAGACATTCTTCTCCTTTGTGCCAGCAAAAATAATGTCCTACCTTTTCTGACACTGTGGGCTTGGACAATTTTCTGACTTGGATGTTGTGCAGAAACTGTGCACACTGGGTGATGAGTGAGAAAGTCTATGGGAAATAAACACACCTACAAAAAGCACCTGCAATAGCTAATGAAGTGGAGAAGGTGCTGTTGGGACCATTGCCTGGACTCCTTCCCTGGGCTCTCCAGCTGCCCTCCGTGGCCAGGCAGCACCAATCACTCCCACCTCTTCCTCCAATGCAGAGCTCCAAAAAGCTCAGCCTTTCTCTGCTTGTTGAGCAGTACCAGCTTGGACGGCCCAGCCCCACCCCACAGTCAGCACTGCTCCCATTCCCCAAGATCAGGGAGGAAGTCCTTGGTGATTTATTTCATTTTTTTACACACGAGCAGATGTCAGGACTGCAGATCATAGACAGCAGGTCAGGAGGGCCATCCAATGTTTTTCCAAGCAACTATACCCACAGCCCAAGAGCTCCTCCATGCCGTGAAAGCCCCAGGTGTCCAGAGGGCAAAGGTGGCCAGATGCCTCCTGCGAAGGGCTTCCGGATCTGCCACACGGAGAGGGCCAGGTTACTTCTTCGGTGAAACACCTGGTTAAGTGCTTTGTTGGACGGAGGCCATAATGACCGAGAGAGAGAAACAAGACAGAGATGGGGGAGAAGGGAGGGGTGGGAGTGGCAGGTGGAAGAGGAGGGCTGCAGCTGGAGTAATCATCACTGAGGAGCCCAGCAGGGGGTTAAGGAATGTTATTCCCAAATGGTATAGTGTGAATAACTCAGTGGAGAGCCATTAACTAGGTGAACAAGAGAGGTCTCCAGCCCTCTGCACAGAGCTCCTGCTCCCACACCAGAGGGTGAGTTCTCCTTCCCCAGCTCGAAGAGCACGGGGTGCCTGTGGCCAAACCATGTTGGGTGGCTGCTGGAAGAAGGAGCCATCCAAACCAGAAAAGTGACCTCCATGGAAGATGGTCTCCAAAGGCTTGGAGACCCATATGCTTTCCTCCCAGCGGGGCTTACAAGCATCCCCTCAAAGGCTGCTGCCCAGGAGGTGGCAGAGGCTACAACAGTGATCGCTGTTTTTAGATAAATCATTGCAAGGGTAAAACTGGATCCTTATTCCCACCTGCTGCCTATCTGCGAGGCCTAAAACAACTGCTGTCATGAAACCATAGATGGCACGACACACAGAGGCTTCCCACTGTTCCCATCTTCCCTTCTCCCTGTGCACAGCATCTGTTCTTCCTGCCCCAGGATTCAGAAAGGACTCTGGGCCCAGCCGGGCTGAAGGGAGCACATGCAGAACAAGGACCATGCCTCGCTTCTGGCTGGGGAACATCAGGTGTCCCTTCTGCACCTCAGCTTCACACTTTGCACTGGCCCTGGCCATCACTGGGGACTCCTGATCTCCAACTCTTGCCCCCAAATTGTATGGAGTCTTTGTCCTGGCCTCTGGCAGTAGAAGCTGCTTAGCTGCTGACATGGGAAGCAGCATTTTTCCCCTTTATTTACATTTTTCTGAACAGGAAGGTAAAAGTAAATGGAGAGGAAAAACAAGTATTGATGGAACAGCTAGAAGGAAGAAGAGAGCTTTTCGTCTCACTGAGAGATCTGACCTTTCAGTGGTAGCTTCAAGAAACGTCAAGCAACTGTGCTTTGCTGGCATTTGCTGCAGGTGGATCATTGGGAGCTTTCATCCCCTCTCTCAGGGGATAACTTCTAAACATCTATTAACTTGCAGGTTCTGGGTGCCTGAGACCTGAGGAGTCTAGAAACCCCCAGCTGGTGAGATCAGGCTCTGAAGAGAGACCAGAAGTCCTCTTTTCTCAAGCAGCAGATCCCTGTGGAACGCAGCATTTTTCCTGCTCAGCAGAGCCTCTTGCCCTCACATGTGGGCCTGCAGTGGGACGTGGTTCTGCAGTGGCCTCGTGCACTACTCGTGGTCTTCACACTTTAGTTGCAAAACACAACAGACTTGTAAAAGCAGCACGGAAAGATGGGCCAGAAATGAAACACATTCCACTGGGTTTGGGTTTGTGTTCGCAAAAGAGAAGAGGAAAGTTCATCCGTGCTGGTGTAAAACCGTACAGCCCCTCCTCTCCCACAGAAATGAGGAGCAAAATGTCTGGGCTGCCTTTCTCATCGGGGAGGGCTGGTAGTCCCAGACATACTGCTCATGCCATGAGCTGAGGGGACACTGCAGATCAGGCAGCAAATGTGGCTGTGCTGTTGGCCAAGGAGAAATGAGATGCAGAGCAACAGACAGCCCATCTTACCCATCTGGCCTTGAGCTCCCTTGACTTCTCCTTGGCCAGAGGGTTGCGGGAAGCAAAGGCATTGCAGCAGCAATGTCCGGACGCACACGCACACCGGGGCAGGCACGTAGTCCATCCAGACACATTCTCCACCTCCTGCTGAGCGTGGAGCAGGAATCTCTTTGGCAAGCTCCTGGGGCAGAGGGCAGCAGGAGCAGCCCAGACTGGCTAGTGTAGGGTACCACAGGCGGTTCAGAGGTCATTGCTGACATGGGGAGAACATACAACATCCCTAGAGTGGGGTTTGCTGCCTGCCTAGAAGTGCTGAGGTCAGATGCTGCCCCCATCTCCCTCCAGCCCCCTGCCACGGGGCTGCTACAGCTGCTGACTGCCCATAAATGCGTGAACCACCTTTCTTTCCCTCTGCAAACAGCACAACCATCATTGATTTTAGAAGAAGAATCCACTGGCCTCCCTGCAGAGGTGTTTTGCTTAAAGGCAGAGGGCTTGGGATGTTTTTTTCATCCTCGTAGCCCTGAAAGCAGAGCAGCTCCCCCTTCTCTGCCCTCCCCAGGCTGCTCAACCTCCTGAGGACTGATCCCCAAGCTGCAGGGAGCCAATCTCCCCCCATCCAGCTTTGCCAGATGGGACAAGGCAGGGCTAGAGGAGGCAGAGATGCAGTCCTGCCACTGCAGCCCTACAGCAGAGACCCTCCTTCTGCCCAAGGAACCTCAGCTACAAACCTAGAAAACAGGAATTAAAAATGGAGGTATCAAACCATGGCGTGAACTGCAGGGAGATTTCAGACTGATAAATATTTCAGACTGACAACTATTCCTGTCCTTGAAAGTTCATTCATCAAATTCTCAGCAAGGCCTCCACATCCCAGGACCATAAATACTAAGACCTATTTTAACAGTTGCTTTCATCATGGCCAATACCAAAGGACGGAAACCAGTTACAGATCAACCGATATCCTTGCGTATTGCAGGGTAATTTACTGCACCTAGAAAGGGTATATTCAAATATACTTCTGTTGCAATTACAGTCCCTGGCTGTGTGGGATCCATTTCTGAGCTGGTTTTACCTTGTTTAGGTCTGACTCCACACAATGATGATGATTCAGAAACAATGGCAGGGTTAGTATTGCAGTGATATAAGCAGCCTTGGTCTTATATGCAGGAGGAGTTTTACTGTCTGTCTGTGGAAGGAAAATTTGATCAAAAACCATGAAAACCTGTTCGCTGTCAGGAGAATAGAAATGTTGGCAACTTGGAGCTCTCCCCTTCTTGGCTCTGATGTAGTTTCTGAGTGATGCTGCAGCAGCATCTGATCCCTGAAATGGGTATCACAAACTCCAGCAGGCAGGCACAGGTCCTGATTTGGTTTCTCTATAAGTCCCAGACCCCTGAAAGACTTGAGGGACTAGTTTTTGTGGGGTATTTGATAGTTTTCTCCTCAGATTAGACCTGCATTTTTGGGGTGCCCAGATGCTCCCCACAGGATGGTGCAGAACGCTTGCTAAATGCCACAGCAGAAGGGAAGCACAGACCCCTTCACTGCAACACATCCGTGTTAGCAGTGGCCTATGAGGATAAAGGGGGAATCTTGCTCTGCTCCTTTCAGTCCCAAAAATAAATTTCAGCCCCAGATCTTTACATCAGCCCCAGACTGTGACATCCCAGTGCTGAGCAGCTGCTGGGCTTCTCTGTTCCCACTTCCAAGCACCATCTTGGCTAGGAACCCTTTAAGCCGAGCCGTTTCCTACCAGGCGCTCTTAAGCCCATTTCATTCATGAATTAAGTCCCTGACAGCCCATATCTCTATGATCAATATGTTTGTTTATTAGCAGCAGCTGCTGTGTTTTAGCAAAACTGGAGGGCTCCAGCAGGAGCAGCGCGCTCTAACCGCAGAGCAGGGCTCGGGATAGAAAGGAGAAGGACCTCCTGCTGGCAAATGGGAGCTGGGCTGGATAAGATTTCACGCTAATGACCCTTTAATTGAAATCGCTGCTCAGGACAGATTGCTCGGCTCAGGGATATCTGCACTGATGGCTCCTGGTTTGGCCACTCCTGAGATGAGCCCATTAACTCGGCAGCGGTGAACAGAAGCAAGCAAGAGGGACAGCGAGGGGTCATCCATCCCCAGCAGAGCTGATCTGCACGTCTAAGGAAGCCCAAGACAGCAGCTGGTGTAAATGGAGATCTGCACAAAGGGAGGAGAGGGTGTGCAGCTTGTTGGACCTTGTGCTTCTGCTTCTCTGTGCTTTGCTGACCCAGGCTGGATATGGCCCCTGTTGTCTCCTTCTCTGGGCAAGGTTGTCACTATATGTTGGTCTGGTGTGCCCAGGAAGGAAAATCAGGACATCTGGGCATCATCTCCGGCTCATGATGTGACCTCAGCCTTCGCTTGGCATCCTCTCCGTCTTCCTCTCTCAGTCTCACAGCAAGGCAGCAATATCTGTCTACCCCAATGCATGGTAGGCAGGAAGATGGACACGTCAGAGCAGAACAGGAGCTGGAGAAAAGGGAAAATCCTGATCTCCTGTCTTCTTGTTCAAGGAGCAAAGCAGTCTGCGGTCCCTTTTCACTTTGCCTTCCCCTGCCATATCAGGGCAGCATCGCACAGGAGCACAGGCACAGGCAGGGCTGCTCCTGGCTGGGCTGGCAGCACAGTCCAGCGGCTCAGGACAAGGGTGAGCTGTCCCCACGTTCAGCTCATCTGTCAGAGCAGGACACATGTGTGAGTGTGCGCTCTGTACAAGTGGAGACCCTTCCCCCCCAGGCAGGCTCCAGGGGAAGGGCAGAACATGGCTTCCTCCCCACAGACCTGGGGGAGCTGCGATGTAAAACTCGGGATTGGCACAAAGTCCTCGACAGCTGCAGAGGTGCTACAAGGTACAGTTCCTGCTCTGCATCCACCTCATTTCCAGTCAAGAGGGAATATCCCCATCCATGGGGACTCTTGATATCACAAGGTTTATCACGGGACAGCGAGTGCTAATGAAACCCAGGCTTATTAGATGTAGGCAGCTCTTTTGGGCCTGTTTTGTAAGTGGAAATGTTGATGTGTGTCTCTTGCAATGTGAAGAGATGTCTGAGTGCACAGAAAGGAGGGTTACGAACCTGCTTTGAATGCATTTATTATTCCCATTAATTACTATGCCTGCTAAAGAGGACCAGCTGTTCTAGGAGGCTGTGGTACCAATTTATCAGCAGAAGATTCCAACAGAAGTCGTAGAGAGTTTTCCTCTGAACTTGGGAGGATGGAAGATGGAGGTTTTTTAATTAGAACTTGTTATTAATGGGAACGTAGCAAATTAAAAATAGTCTCCCTACCCCCCTTCCTATTATACGAAGCTCTGATCTCAATTAGAAAGATCAGGGACTAACCATTGAATGGGAATTACTGAGATGAAAACTGATTGAAAGACAAAAAGCCAAAGACAGACACATCACAGGGAGGGAATGGAGACAGGGAGCGGCAGGACCAGGGAACAATGAGCAGAGGCTGGCGGAGGCTGCCTGCAGCTGCTGGGCGTCAGCAGCACAGCCCAGAGCTGACGGCTTTCTGCTTTCTCCTGTGGTGAGCACACCCTCCCAGGGCTGCTTCTAGCCAGGGCTGTCCCTTCTAGAGCCCTGGAAGCTCATTTCTGTTTGGGCTGGGACCTGAGTCATGCTGCTGGGCATCATTGGTACCCCACTTCTGCAGACTCAGTAGAGCAGGACCACGGGGTCTGTCCTCTATGGGCATCTCTATAGGAAGGACAAGTCCCTGTTTTCAGGCTTGGGGCCATTTTGGGTGTTTCTGGTGGGTGCAGGCTCCAAAAGTTTCCCATCTCATCTCATCTCACCTCCTTTCCTTAGCCCTCATCCTATCTCAGCCCACCATCACCATATGGCCCTAGCCCGCAGTTCTTCACCACAGGCTCTGGCCTCATGTAGGCTACGAATGAGGCTATATCACCCCCAGCTCTCTGGTCTTGTCCTGCTGGTTCCCCAAATCCACCAGTGTTGATGATGCCCTAAAGCGTCCAAGTTCCCAGCAACAAATGATTGAATTGGCCCCCCTGTTCCCCATCGTGGGAGATGTAGCCCCACCACCCAGGCACTGAGTGCAGGCTGGCTGCAGGATTGGTCCCTGCCACCTCTGAGTGGGCAAGAAGAGGTGGGTTGGGATGAGGCTTTGTGCTCCACTTTGGCTTTGCCAATCTGAGTCATGCGAGGTTGGGGAACAGGAGATCAAGACTCAAACCTGGGGTGATCCAAAGGGACCTCTGGGTCTGATCAAACCCATATCCTGCATCCCACTGTTGAAAAAAACTTGCTTAATGACTTCCTAATGAGAATCTCATCTACTCCTTTCTCTGGTCACCTGTGGATCAGTGCCCCTGTCTTCCTTCCAGCAGATAATCCATGCCATATTCTAGGGCAGACAGGGACCTTAGGCTGAAATTACAGCCTTGCTTACTAATTGCTGCATGTTCTCTCTCTGTAGGTATATCATTGCCAGCAATTAGCACAAAATCCTTTCCCACTCTTGTTAAGTTCCTGTGCTGCAGTTAAATACTCCCAGATCCCATTTAAATGATTTCAAATGCAATTCATTCTGGCTCGTTAAATAATTCCACAGCAGTGTTTGTCGTCTTCTCTCTCTGTTTTCCAACAGACACTTTCTCCCAGGAAGAATACGACTGAAGAACAGAGAAGGAGGGGGAAGGGGAAGTGATATGAAAGCTGAGAAATTTGGGGACCATCATCTCTGCCCATATTTTCACTTCTTTTTTTCCCTTCTTCTTAGGCTTAGATTTCTCCTGGTGTCTGGAGATACCAGGAGATCTTACGGCCCAGGGAGATCAGGATTCTGCCTATGGCGTGGTGCACCATGTAACCAACCACAGGAAGCTGCCTTGTGTTTCCTGCTGCATTTTCCTGAGTCCAGGACTGTGGATTGGCAGGGATGAGGGTCAGTGAGACAGCAAGCAACTGTCCACCTCAGCTTGCCTTGGGGAAAACCTGCCTGTTCCACATGTGTTTCTTCCATTTCCAAGTTTTATTATCACTACTTCCTCCACCTTCTCCTCTTTTCCTTCCTTTCCTTCTTTTTCAGCCAACTTGTATTTCACATCCCCATGCTGCTGATCAAGTGCCCATCATTGCCCACCTGTCCTAGAAGATGTGATTTTTACTTTGACTCCCACTTTAGGTGCAGAGGTAGTGGAGGGGAGAGGTTGGCATGGACTGAGCCCAGTGCCTGCCTGTCCTCACTACCTACACAGCATCCCACAGCATTTGTCTGTCACAGTCACAGGACTTGGTCACAGTCACAGAACCCTGCCCTCTGACCAGGGCTGCCCACACCCCCAGACACAATCCTTGTGTTGTCCTTCCCACCATGGCTGCATTACTGGGTGTTTTCCTTAAAGCCCCAGTTCAAGGAGACAAGTGATTCAGCAAGACTCTCAGCTTTTGGCTTATAGTGGGGAAAAAAAAAAAAGAAAGAAAAAAAAAAAGAGAAAGGAAAAGTTCTAGTTCTTGCAGCTGGGGAAAAAATAAATAAAAGCTGTGAGTGTTATTTGAGTGCAACCTACTGGTTCCAGAGCCAGAAGGCAAGTGGAAAGAAAACAGCACTTAATATCTTTGTTTGAATTTGAAGACCAGACTGGTGAACTCTTGAGTGTCTGGGGTCAGGAGTGCGGCACCTGTTGTGCCTCTGCTCCGCAGAGCAGGTGAAGGAGCCAGGCTCATCTCCTCAGGGCTCTGCTCACTACAAGGATGGGTGTTGTGGCAGGGGAGAGTTCCGCATCTCCATCAGGAATATCTGAAGTCCCACTGCAATTTCAGTAGTCTCTTATTCCCTCCTGTATCTGCATGAAATGCTGCTGCCTGCTAGGCTTGGTGGCTAACCCATTCCCACCCAGAGATGTTACCCGAACTGATCTCCATATGCTGCCCGATAAGTCAGTGGCTTTCAATTCATGGTCCTTGAGACCTGGGGGTCCAAGTGACTACTTGCATGGAGTTGTGAAAAGGTTGCAAAGAAAAGCAATTTCCTTTCTGCCATTCAACAGTCCACGTCTGTGTTGCTGTCAGAAAACTTGTAGCGGCCCTCAAGCTGATGAAGGTGAAAGCCGTTGTGCTAAATGCATTAAGGATCCTGCGGGATGAAAGGTGGAAGAACAGGAGAGAGCGCTGTCAACAGGACAGGAGCTGCCAGACTGCCTGTCAGGGAAGGAGGACAGGGATATGTGAAGGCAGAATCCCCAACTTTGTGTTTATTCCTTTGGGGTTTTGTTTGTTTATGCCAGAATGAGTTTCAAGTGAGGTGTGTGGATGATCTCCTCAAGCCTTTTGAGCCTGGGAGCGGGCAACATGGAGTGCTCACAGCTAACGGTCCTCCTGAAAGGCTTGGATGAAAGCAAACAAAATATGTCACAACAGTGTTCATGCAGTAAAGTTTACTGCTGAAAATGAATTTGGCTGGCCACAAGCCTTAGACTGGGATGCCATCTTATTCCCAGGCAGCCGTGGCATTGCAAAGATGGTCCTGAAAAACACCCTCTAAAATAAATGGGGCAATGTAAGGGAAATCTCTGCTTGAAAAATGTGTGTCCCCATCTGTTAAACAATATTCAGGTGCTCCTGCATTTACGCTTCCTCCAGATTTATGCAGCGATGGCTTTAAAGGCAGATTGTCAATGAGAAGAACAGATGGAGTGAACAATCCTCCCATCCAAGCTTTGCACCAGAACTGAAGAAGTTTGTAATCTGGTTCTTGTTTACAGAGCCAAGGCTTCAAATTAAGCCCTCTCTGGTCTGACTGAGTAGCTCAGGAACCCATGGTAGAGTTGACATACTCCTGATTTTGCTTATTATTTTCTGCTGGTTTCCCATTGAGGGATATTTTGTTAAAGCAAAAATGGTTTCGGGGATTTTTTCTGCATGGGCACCCACTGGGGTCAAGAATGTGGGCCAAAGATTACAGGGCAACAGAGCCAAAATTTCCTTCTTCCCCACAGATATGAGAGAAAATGTTCCAAGTGTCTGAGCCAGCTTCCCAAGCCTCAAGATCAACTGGTGAGCAAGTCTCTTCACTACCCTGAACCTTTCATCAGCACTAAATTTCCTGTAAAATGAGAAAATTCATTTCACTGAAGCAAAATAATACTCAGTCATATCGGCATCTCAGCTCCCAATCTCAGTTTTCTGTATCTCCATCGATATTCAAAGGAAAACAATGTGATTGTTAATTACAAACTGTTTTGAATGCATGAAAGAAAGTGTTTCAGAGCCAGAGCCAGCCGGAAGCAGGAAAGCTGAGAATACCACGTGCACTGAACTGCTTTAAAGGGCAGAAAGTCCCTTTGTAATTAAGGCTGATGCAATCATTGTAACAAACGCAAGGTGGAAGCGTTACCTTGCGTAGCTTCCCACTTGCCTCCTCTCTGCCTGTTGGGTTTTGCTTTGGACTAGATGGAAAATGCTGAAATATCAAGGGAGTGCTTTGCATTTCAAAGAAGTTAATGCATAAGTGATGCGATTCATTAGTCGTCTGTGGATGTATTGGTGTTCCAGGGTTCACAGCCCTTACTGAAGGCCGGTGCTGCCCTGTGCTCATCTTCTGCTTCCTGGGTGCTCAGGAAGGAAGAGGCCAGATGAAACCTGGCAACTCAAGCCTGGTGGGAAATGTAACAGAGCTGGAGGTTGGTGCAACAGTTAATCCTCTAAACAATTTCTTTCCCCCTCTAGATGATCTTTTTAATCCCATCATGACCTAGCCTGCCATGGCAAAAGCAATCACAACAACTTGATGATGTATAGGATGAAAGTGAAGTGCACAGCTGTGAACAGAGAAGGAGTCCAGATGTCCATGTGGAGGATGGCAGCTCACAGCAGAACATCTGTGGGGCAGGAAGCAGGAGACAGTGTCTGGAGCATACGTAGGTGAGCTGGTAAGAGAAAAAAAGAATGTGAAAGACAGACTGGATTAGACACCCAGACCCAAGGAGGCCTTCGGACAGAGCCATGCGGAGGGCTGTGGGAAGGTCTCAGGAGCCCAGGACAGCTTGCAGCACCAGTTCACTGTCTTCTGCTCATTAGCAGAGGGGGACTGCAGAGCTTAGTGTACTGTACTTGCCCAGCCAAGGACAGCTGTGCCCCTGCCACCTCTGACTCCCCTGGCCTCTTCTCCATCGGCACTGCTGTCAGAAATCTTCAGCACCCTGTGGACAGTGCTTCACACCTGCTGCCTTGCACTTCCACCCACCCTGCAAATAGGGCAGCTGCCTACTCTGCAGTTCAAAGGCAGCCTGCTTTCACCTGCCAGCCAGGCCAAGGCTAATTCAGAGGCAAGAAAATAGGGGCAAGTAAGCATTTGTGGTTACTCTCTGTCTGATCTGCTGCCCATGTACTCCACAGGACCTGGAAGCTCAGGGCGAAGGGGTTGAATGAAGGGCTCCTCTCCCAGCTGAGAACTCCCTCCATGCTTTTCAACCAAGGGTTCTGCAGTTGGGACCCCCCTTTGGAACAGCCAGCCAGGCTGTCTTCTCACTGTCATCTCCTGGAAACTACTCAGAGGGGAATGTCCCTTTGCTCAACCCTGCTCTGCTCTCCTTGAGGGCACCCCAGATGTTCTCAGACCTCCAGAACTGTCTGCTTTCTCACCCACATCACTAAGCCAAATCCCCCAGGGTGCTTTCCTCTTCCCTTTCCAGCCCATCTACTCCAGTTTTATCTTACTGCCCTCATGGGCATTCACCCCAAGCTCCTCCTCGCCAAAAAGGAGCACTGGGAAGTGTGTCAGCTCCGTGGCAGGGAAACACTTCTGTGAGTCTGTCCCTCTCTCGACCTGATCGCAGACACACATGAATGACTCCATGTGTGACCTGGCCTCTTCCCTCCCAGGTGTCTGCAGTGTGCCCAGACTGGTTTTTCTGCTCCGTAAGAGCCGTGTCATCATCGGTGTCCCCCAACAGCCTGCTCACAGCCCCCAGCCAGGAGGCTGCCTGTCCCCTCTAGCTCCCGATACAAGGAGCAGGAGGGTCAGCGGTGACATCGTGCTGAGCCAGTGGCTGTCTCTAGGACTGAGGTCTTGCTCCACATCGTGGCTCTGCTCCTCCTCCTCCTCTGCTCACAACCTTCCTCCTACGGGAACGGTGACTAATGCTGATTGCAGTGCTCCTCTCTGGAATGCATCACTCCGGCGCACGTGGGTGTGCGAGGGTGAGGGAGCGAGCGCAGGGAGCGGGGGGAGCGCTCTTGCCAGAGTGTGAGACGGGCTGTGGGAGCCTGAGTGAGGCAGTGGGAGGGAGGGATAGCCCGGAGACCATGAGGGCATCCAGGCTGCCCATCTGGGCGCAGCAAGAGCTGGGGATGCAAAGGGATGTCCAGGTGGCACCTTCTAATGGGATGTTGCTCCCAGGGTTCTGAGTGAGTCGGTGCATGGACTTGAAGGAGCTGGAAGCACAGGGCACACTGGGAAGATAAGGACTCCTGGGTTTATCTTATGTGAGAAACAGAGCAGGAGGCCAGACAGAACAGCTGATGCACTTAGAGCAAGTCGTGTCTCAGCCCCTTCCTCAGTTTCCCCCCAAGCAACACTTGATACTGCCACACCACTATTTTTAAGCAGTATCCCAGACTAACATTCTCTCACCAGTTTGGTGCAGCTCCAGGACTTGATAGGAGACGGCTCAGGATGCACTGATCCATCAGCAGTGACCGTAAAGGTTGATGTGTGGGAATAAGGAGACAAGGGAGTGGCCCAGCATTGCCCAGTGTCCCTTTCCTGAGCTGCTCCATCACCCATGGGGTGTTAGACCCTCAAGAAAAGGAGCTGTTCTGTGTCAGAAACTTAGATGACCCTTCCCTCCCTCAGCAGTCCCACTAGTCTCCATTTAGCCCCATTCCCCACACAGGGCATTGGTTGGTTTTTCCTGGGGAACACAGAATGCTGAGGGATGATTAGGGAGGTAACCCCAGGAAGCAAGATCCATGCAAATTCTCAATCCAGCCATGGGAAAGAGCATTGCATTGAGGTCTTCTTACCTGCTGTCCAGGCCAGCCTTTGGTGACCACCTGCAATCTGCCTGTGCACAGGTGCACGCGTGGAAGACTCGGATATTGCTCCTGAAGGCTGCAGGGCTCTAGCCAGGGATGTCCTTGCAGGATGTGGGAGGACATAGCCAGTGTCCGTGGCTGGGATGCTGCTGTGATCTCAGGCTCTGGATGCAGGATCAGTCCCAGCATCCTGCCCACCAAGGTATGTTAAAACCCCTCCTCCGGGATCTGCTCTCCCCTCAGGCTGGTACATTATAACATGTATAGCATTTCTGGCATCCAGGAACTGGTACTGGGGGCTCATGCCACATCCGCCCACTTTCGGTCACCCTGCCGCGCGCCTGCCGGCGACTCACAGCCAGGACAGTCCCCGTCCCCTCCTGTCACCCCCGCGCACCGCCTCCTCACCCCGCCGGGTCCCGGGGGAGGCTGTCCCGTGGGAGGCCAGGCACTGCTCTTAAGCACCACGGTTAACCACCGCCCCTGTCCCCCAGGCACGCGGGCGCGGGGCTGGTTTTCACAAGCCCCCCTGGGAGCGGAGGGAGGGCTGAGCTGCCGGCGGCCGTGCCGGCGTCCCCGCGGGCTCCGGCGCCCCGCGCTGCCAACCGCAGCCCGGCCAGCCCGGCGTCATGGCCTCGAGAGTGGTGGAGAGAGCCGGAGCAGCCTGCTAATGCGAGCAGAGCAGACAGCGAGCGCTGCCCCGCGCCCCTCGTTCTTCCCCCACCCCTCCTCCCTTCGCCAGAGCCAAGCCCAGAGGGGGAGCCTGGGGAAACTGGTTTTCTCTAGCCCTCAAGGAGAGACCCTGACAGGGCTGGATGGGGAGAGAGGATCAGGCTGAGGCCAGGGGAAGCCTCTCCCACCCTGCATCCCACCAGTGGTTGCTCCAACACAGCTGTTTGCTTCCCTGCCTTTGCCCTGCCAGCTCCATCCGATCCGCACTCAGGGTGGATCCGCACAAGGTGCCCTGGAGTAGCGAGGAGGGCAGCAGGATCAGCCCTCCTCAGCCAGCTTGGAGGCTGGGAGCCATTTAATTGACTGAGGATTTTAATTACCTGTGCGCTGGATAGAGCCCACGGGGAAAAGAGTGATGGGCAGGCAGCTGGACCGGCAGGTACAGAACAGGGAAGGTCATTGCTGAAGGTTTTAGGAGCAATATTATGGAGCAAGTGCCACTGAAAATGCACCTAACAGGTGCCGTTCTGCATGCCATGCGACCACAGGCAGGTACGAGCCACCAAAGGGGCCCACTTTCACCTTTCCTTCTGCAAAGCTCACCAGGTAGACCCTACACCAGGCTGGAAACAGCACCTTGTCCCAACAGATATCCTGAGCCTTTGAAAACTGGATGGGGATGCTGGAAGGAGCAGCTCCCTGACAGGTAACTCAGGCTGTAGAGAAGGAACCATTTCTGCTTGTTTGCAAGGAAATGGAGTGGCAGCTGTTGGCAGCTGAGGACGTGTAGATGTGGCTCTTAGGGACATGGTTTAGTGGTGGACTTGGCAGTGCTGTGTTAACTGCTGGACTTGATGATCTTAGAGGTCTTTTCCAACCTAAACAATTTTATGATTCAAGTCCATGTTACCAGGCAGGAGTTGGATTCAATGGTCGCAGCCTTGGCCCTCCCATTTGTTAGAAGAGCCTTGTCTTCACAGGGAATGGGGCTGGATCCAGAGCACAGAGGGTAGAGACAGAGATTCCTCACCCAAGTCCTACCCAGATCTCACCAGAAACATGCTGTGGGGCAACAATGACAAATTTAGAGATGCTGAAGGTGTTCAAGCCTCTGTTTGCAAAGATTCAAGGAGTAACAGTCAGCAAATGTCAAGGCTGCAGAGCAGCATCTGTGTTGACTCAGAGGATTTCTCAAGGCCTAAAGAATCCCCTCAAAAGCCCCCAGACCTCAAACCCCACCACTGACCCTCAGACTGCCAGTGGCAGGTGTCATTATGTAGCAGCAGTGGTCATTTGTCATATAAGCCTTGTCCATTAGCAGCAGGATGGAGCCTCAACCAGGAGTTTTTATGGAGGGTTCTGAGCAGTTTTTGGCACCTACTATTTGGATCAGATACACAGTCCTCACAGGCAGCTCCAATCATAAAAATGGGTGGGAGAAGCAATAAATATTCCTCAGTCTTTGGCATAAAAGCACACAAAGGAGGAAGAAAAGCACCTCAGCCCAGGTGGCAAGGACAGAGCATCCACTGAATCCTCCCCATGCCCCCAGGCTCACCACAACCTGTCCCCCCGTCCTCATCCCACATAACATCCACACAATCACAATGGGGACACGTTTCCCAGGCAGCCCTCATCCAGAAGGACCTCAAGGCTTTTGGCAGCTGCTGCACCACAGAGCATTTTCGCGGCTTCTACATGAACATCTCCATTCCAGGAGAGCCCATAAACAGCCGGCAGCGGTTTCGGCATCAGGGCAGACGCGCGCTGGAAGACGCTGCCTGCCAATTCAGCAGTGCAAACGCCTCAGAGGGGTCTGCTGCAAGCAGAAAGCTGGCCAAACCCTGCTTATCTGATGGGATCTACCAACATCCCTGCTCACAGCGGTACGACTTCAGGGTTTTTTTGTCAGCTGATGATATGAGGCTGAAATGAAGATAAATGAGAGCAAAAAAAAAAAAAGAGAGAGAAATCCCTCCTCAAAATGCATTTGAAGTCAGGATAAAAAGCAACTCAGCGACGAGGGCTTCTTTTTTTCTTCTCCCCAAACTTTGGGAACTCGGATGTGGGTGTGAATATCACTTTAAGGATTTATAAAATGACACATGGCCTCACCTGTCAGCATGCCAAAATCTGAATGTCGGTTTTAATTACACCGAATATTTTACTTTCTTATGCAGAGGCATAATCAATTATCTTATTTAAAGGCATTACGATAATGTGTGTGTAAAATGGAGCCATTCCCTGTATTGCATTAGATTCTCTAATTATAGGAGAATGTTTGGAGCTAAAATGTCAGCCTGTCATCTGGCGGGTGTGTAATTCATGATCTGCATTTGCCGGCACGGATGGAGCTGACAAAAATTGCATTCATTCTCTTCCACTGCTTTGGCCTCAAATTTGCCTGGCCTGGAGGTGACAAATCCCACTCTGTCTCCCTTCTGGAGCACAGTGAATCCATCCCGCCCTGTGTTTGGTGGATGATGCCATGAAGAGCTGAGTTTGACAAAGTGTTTTTTATTGGTGGGTGTTTCTTAGTTAAACCTTGGTGAGCCCAGAGATCGAGCGTGGGGTTATATACCAAGCTCTTGGGCAGTGTGGAGCTGTTTGGATGTGATCATGAGCTCAGCAAATGCTTCCTCATGTCCCACATGGCAGGAGGAGACCGAGGCGTGAGCAGAGCTGGAGGCAGAAGACAGAACCCACCAGGGACTCTTCAAAACACCCTCATCTGAATTACGAATAATGAAAGCCCTCCAACTCTCAGTTATTAAAGCAGAGGGATTAGATAAAAATAGTGTGCTTGTTTCTTGGGATTTTAGTCCTTTCTCTAAGCATTACCCAAGTGAAAGCAGCCTGGATGGCTTCCATGTCTCTGTTTTCAGGACAGTTCCTGATCACATCCATTATTTCACTTCTAGGTGGGCAACCATGCAGAGGCAGGAGAGAAACTCCTCTGAGTTGGGGCAGGAGCAAGGAGGAGCTTGAGGTTTTGGCAATCACGAAGCTTTCTCATTAAATGAGAAATGCTGCAGTGAGATTGCTGTGAGAGCGCTGAAACAGTGATTGTGATCCCCACAGGGCAAGGGGTAGCAAGAAGCATCGCCTGGAGGTGACACCTCAGCAGCAGCAGCATCCCCAAGGGGATGGTCCTGACAAAGGGAATGCTGCTGGTGGCTGTGCCATTAGCCAGAGGGACAAATCACACAGGGGAGTGCCATTGTTTTGTCCAGCTCCAGACAATGCCTCTTCCTGGGCAGTACCTACCCCGTCACCCCAAAATCAGACACTGTAGGACCAGACACACCACACTGTGCGATGCCACAGGCTGTGGGCAGTGCCACCTCCCGGTCTGTCCCTCTGCCCCAGCTTTCAGACCAGACCACCTTCTGGATTTTCCGCAGTGACCCGGATCCATGCAGTACAGCATGACCTGGGTCCTGCCAGTGCTTCCCGCATCACCCCTGCCTTCCCAACCCTCAGTTCCCAGCACTGCCTTCCCTGCACGCAGGTATCCTAATACAGGCATCATCCCAAAGCCGCCAAGGATCCGCACGATGCCATTAAGAGGCTTATTAAAAAGTGATGCTCCAATTTAACACCTATTAGCCAGCACGGTGCCCTTTAACAGCACAGGGGAACCTGCAAATGGAAGCCCCATCTCCCAGCAGAACCCTAAGTGGCTGAGTTTAACTTTATGGCTCCAATTAGAGCAACACTAAAGCAGTACCCGTGCTGTGGATTTATTAACACTGAGCCCATCCCCAGACCGCAGCAGGACGATGCCAGCAGCAGGCACAAGTGAGTGTTTTACCAACCATGGCCATGCCACCACGATGCCCCATCCCCGCCAAGGGGAGGTTTTGGGGAACTTCCAGGGAAGGTATGGTGACAAACAAAGTGGGGTCAAGGGGAGCACAAGCTGAACCCACCCCCAGTGGTTGCTGCAGCTTGAGTTTCCTATTTTGGGGGATCTCACCAGCAGGCAGGATGCCAAGGCAAAGCAGGGGAATGACTCTCTGGGTCTCAGATCTTCCTTTGGTCTGGATGAGCAGGGCAAGAGTGGGAGGGAGAGCAGTCTCCTTCATGTGCAGTTTGGAGATGTTTAAAGAGCCTGTTTGTTCCAGGAGGTTTATAGGCTGCCTTTGCCTAATAAAGTAATTTTTTAGCGTCTTGCGTCACCCTAATTACTTGTCACAATAACGAGAGACAGCCCTCGTGCGGTGTGCTCCCTGGCCCATCCAGGGGCAGGCACAGCCAGTGGGAGAGACAGCAGGATGCATAAGTCTGCAGGGAGAGGACGGAGACTTGGCGTCATGCATTCCCACCCCTCATCTGCAGCATTTGAGGTCATTTTCCCCATGCACCTGCTGTTTCCCATTTCCTCATCACCACTCCCCAAAGCAAAAGCACAAACACCTCAGTAGGGGGCCCTCCTGCCTGGGTTGTGTTGCCGGTGGGACCTTTTGCCAGCTGCAGGGATGGGAGCAGCTTTTTAGCGCTGCAAACATCCCCTCCCTGGGACAGAGGGATTTCCCCAGACCTGAGCAACTAATGCTTGCTAAGGAGGGCCAGGGAAAGACAGGACAGCAGGACCAAGCAGGTCCTATTTTGGACCCTCCAGCAGCACAATCTCTCCTGTGTAAACCACCCATGGGGCTGCAGTCACC
Source organism: Oxyruncus cristatus (assembly GCA_013399855.1). Taxonomy (NCBI): domain Eukaryota; kingdom Metazoa; phylum Chordata; class Aves; order Passeriformes; family Cotingidae; genus Oxyruncus; species Oxyruncus cristatus. The sequence continues at coordinate 172,960 of VXAY01004576.1, forward strand.
CGAGGGCAGCTCCTACACACCCCAGGGAGCAGCCCCTGCCTGCATCGCTGCCTGAGCCAGCAGAGCAGGCACCACAACTCCCACAGTGCTGTCTCTCCCACCCTTCTCAGGCTGCTGTGAAAGCCCAGGAAGGATCTGATCACTGCAATTTTCTCCCCATCCCCACCACTGGCTCGTCAGCCAACATGCCCCCGCCAGCACGGGCTGTCATTTCCTCGCCATGAACAACATCTAACAGCTCTTTTTCCCTCTTCAGTCAGACAAACAAACAAACAAACCATTCCAGGCCTTTGTAGCAAGAGGAAAATTAGTAGCAGGTGAAAGCAGATTTTGATGAGACCAAACTGTTCCTAACACAGCCTAGGAACAGCAGTTCCTTCCCCTCCCTTTTGCTGTCTATGGTTTGAGCGAGTAAAAAGAAGATTAGCATGGGGAATGCAAAAGGTTTTCCTGAGCAAAGTGCAGGTCTAAAGGAGAGCTTTTCCAGGCATCTGTATCCCTATGTGCTCCCTGCATGGACTTCCCCATTGTCCATCCTCTCTCTCTGTCCTCATTAGGCTGAATCCAGCCCTTATTCATGTGCAATGCTCCACAAAGTATAAACTTTTTAGGCTGAAAACCAAAAAACTCATTCCAGTTCAATATGAAATGTTTAATTTCATTTTTGCATTACTTGTCTTTTACACAAAAAAAAAAAATAAATGGCAAACATCAAACCCTCAATATTTGGGAACAAAAAGTCTCAAGTTTGGTTCCGGAGAGGCTCATGAACCGCCTGGATGTGGTCACATGCTGCCCAAGAAATGCCTCATCTTCGAGCCAAAGCAGGGTGTTTGACTTGAATTCATTAGTTCCTTTTGTTCCTCCTGCCACTATTTTCTCTGCATTTGTTTACATGAAGAAAATCCCCCCCTTCCCATTCCCCAGCTCTCCTCACATATTAGAGGAACATTATGGGATATTTATAGCTTAGCTGAGCTTGCTAAATGCCTTCTTCTAGGAAAATAGTTCATCAAAATGTCTATTTTGACTATTTGTTTATTCTCTCTTGCCCATCTGTTCCTACTTCCGTTGCTGGAAGCCCGGCACCACCTGAGTGAGAACAGGCACGGGTGCACAGCTCACTTTAGGGTGCTCACCTGGCTTAGGAAGGAGCAGCAAGTGTGAACACAGCTCTGCCGCTGACTTTTTGTGGACATCCCATCAGTGCCACCGAACAGCAGAATGCCCTTGGTGTCCCTGCACAGCAAAACACCCCCGGTGCACCCACACGTCTGCAGAAACGTCCCCAGCCAAGCCAGGACTAGCTCAACTGAACACCCCACTGATGGGGCAGCGGGGGCTGTGAGTGTTCGTGGGGCAGCTCAGGTGGGAATAGAGGGATTTACAGAGAGGTTTGCCTAGCTCCAAGGGAAATCCCGGTCACTTGGAGCAGTTCTGGCTGCAGGACATACGGTGCACTCTCCCTGCAGCAGGTAGAGAAACCTTTTTTTTGGCTGCACCCATTTATAGTTGCACCCATTTATAGCATGCTGGGCAGTGCAGAAATGGTCCCCCACGGGCGCACAGGGCAACGTGCCACTGCCACCCTGGCTTTGAAAGAACATCCCCCAGCACAGGGCGTCTTCCTGCATGGCTCTGCTTTCACTGAAAGCCTGGCAAATTTGATGAAATCTGAAGAAGAATCCTTGTGCCCTCAGGCTGTGGAGCCAGCTGTAATGTTTGTGAAGCAAGGGGGGGAATGCCTCTGAGAATCCTACAGAAACACAGAAGGAATATCCCAATGAGGGAAGGCTCCACTTTTTTCCACAAGAGATTACTCAGACAATTTCAGAAAGGTGACAGGAGTGCCAGCCTGCTCCCTGTCCCCTTGCTCTCCCCAGGGTAGCTCTGGAGCCACATCTGTACCAGCACACCTGGCAGGTGTCCCTCAGAGCAAAAGCTGTGCTCCCCACCTGAGGTGAGAGCTCTGAAGCATCCCACCAATCCCCCTGCAGACTCACCTATGGCCACACGGCCAAAAGCTCTTCTGCTCCCCTTCCTCCTAATATATAGAAAGGAAATATCTGAGATCACTGCAGTTTTATTGTCAGATTTGGCAGCCTTTTCATATTTGCTTGGATTGAGATATAAATTGAATTTGGTTTTCTCCCGCTGACTCAGTTATTTGTTATAGGAATAAGCATGTGGTAATGGATTAGACAAGGGGAAAGAGATTTCTCTTTCAGGCATGTGCACAAGGTGGGATTTGCCATGCCCTGTCCCATATTTTTCTGGCGTGGCTTTGCATCATCAATGACTTGGCAAGCACTTTCCCCTCACTATCGGGCCACAGCTGGATATGGGACTCTTTTCATGACAGGGCTCTGCTTCTTTCCCCCAAATTCTGCAATGTGCAGAAGAAATTTAACCAACGGTGAAGTCATTTTCTAAATCTGCTCCCCACCCATGTCCTTCCCTCTCCCTTAGTCCCCCCATCAGTCACTGTGCTGGAAACAGTGCAAAGCATTTCTGGGGCTCATCAGCAACCACCCTGACTGAGGAGCTTTCAAGCTCCCTTTGCCCTTCCACCTTCCATTTGTGCAAACCAGAAGCAGTACATGATGCTCTCTGCATCCAATCCACATCCTTCCCACCTCCCTGCTCGCAGCAGGGCCACGCTGCACCACCACCAGCCCTGCAGGGACTGAGGCAGCATATGTGGCATTAACCCCTGGATTTGCCTACCAGCTTTGGCATTTCTACACTTCCCGTCCCGGCATTGCTGCTTCATCCAGGGTCTGGCACCCCTGGTTTTCCTCAGTGTCCCCAGCCCACCTGGGGGCAAACAGAGCCCTCTAAACTCTCAGGCGTGCTGCAGGCAGCAGAACCCAGCTCTGGCTCCCCAGCATCCCTCCTCCACAGCACTTGTGGGAAGTTTTCATGGAAAATCCATAAAATCCTCCTGTCCCTGGCACTTGACAGGGATGCAGGTCGCTGCAGCATCCCTGAAGCCACAGCACACTCTGCAGGCACTCACACCACAGCACCGACCCCAAACCCTCCAGCACGTCCCTCCCCACAAGTGTCACAGCATTGAGCCCCAGCCACTCCACGTGTCCCTGGGGTTGGTGGCACAGGGCTGCAGAGGAGTCTGTGCCCACACCCAGCCCAGCAGGTGCTGGGAGCTGGGACCGTGTCCACAGACACCAGCAGGCAAAGGCATCAAACAGAGCCCATTGCACCATACTCTCACCTGCCCCAAAATCTCTACCACCCCACCACACCCCCTCTTTACAAATCACCAGGCACTCACTGCCTGCAGCCCCCACAAAGTGGGCTTTGGCAGCTGAAGGCAGCTGCTGCAGGGCTCTGCCCCTTCTGATGCTCATCCCAGCTGCAGGGCTCTGGCATGGCACAGCCGTGGCTCTGCTAATTCTATCAGCATAAACATGGTTTATAGGGCTGCCATTTCCTTGTGTCAGCTTTTCTAAATCACCCTGTGCAACGTTCTCCATCCCTCACTAGAGCACCAGCCCCTCTCCTGAGGGCAGAGATGCTGGGAGATCCCACTCAGCAGCAAACAGCACTAAAGGAAAGTCTGTGTCAGGGATGGGGCAGGCTGGATACACTGAGAGCAGCCTCCAGTCAGGAAACCTCCACAACAGCCAGAGAGTAGGTCAGCCCCTCTACATCCCTGGGGGGCATTTAGGTAAAAATAAAATCAAACAGGCAAGAAAGCAAACTAATAAACAAACAAAGAAGCCCCCAGAAAAGAAAATCCAAGCTACAAAGTTCTGTGAAGAGAAAAGCAGAACAGCCACAAAAACCCCTGCCAACCAAGCTGTTACCCACTGCCCACCCCCATAAAGCTTTTTTTTTTTTTAACCCTTTTTTTGTTTTTTGCATTTTTTAAATACCCTCCTCAGTTCCCCCAGAACAGCCACTTAGAGCAAACACTCCATTTTTTGAGCTTGAGCCCACATCAAGCTGGATATGCAGCAGCTGTGGCTCCTGATCCCCTCACCAGGCCCAACAAGCCCTCACATCAGTGGTTTCACCTGCAGAAACCACCTGGCCCCTGCTCTTGGGCATCTCCCTGTCCCAGTACCAAACGCCCCAGTGCAGGGAAGGAGGCCAGAGCTTGCCAGAAAGCAGCAGCATTTCTGAGCAGAGCTCTTGCAGAATTCCCGTCCTTTCCCACACGACGCGCAGCAGAAGCAGCCGCAGCATTCCCACCTCGGCGGGAAGGAGCCACGAGGCAGACGGAGCCTCCTGGCACTGAAGCACTGTGGTGCAGGCTGCCAAGAGCCAGCCAGGATGCTCCTAAAGAGCATCCAGCAAGCCTCAATAGCGTGGAGCCTGGTGTGGTGGCAAAGCCCTTGGCTGCAGTTCCTGTCAGGAAGGCTGAGGACCAAGAGAGACACTGGGCTGGACCGGTCCCATCGATGGCTGCTGTGGGGTGACACTTCACCCCTGAGGAGGGCCCCCACAAAAAGGTGTGTGAGTGGTCCCTGGAGACAATGAAGACGATGGGGGCTCCGGGGAGTTGGGCACTGGGGAAATCTGGCTGCAGTGAATCCACATGGGGGAAGTGTGGGATGCCAGCTCGCTGCTGAGGGTCTGAGCCTTCAGAGACACATGCGTGGGGGTTAAAACCCACTGCTCAGTTTGCACTCTCTTTTGGAGGCAGTGGGGTCCCCCAGGCTCCTGTGTCCTCCCTGCTGGAGTCACACACCATGCCAGGAGGGGAGCTCAGCACCCTCCTGGGGGTCCCCCCGCTGCACCCATCACAGCCTGCGTCGCCCGGAGGCTGACGTCTTCAGTGTACCACTCCCAAAATCTGTCCCAGATGTGGAAAACCAAACAGCTAAACCAGCAAATGGACTTTGTTGCCGCAGCGGGGCCTTTCAGCTGGCCCTGTCCACCCCTCGTGTCCCAGCTGGGCTGAGCCTCTGCTCTGGCACGTGTGTCTGTCACTGATATTTAAAAATAGAAATAATAACCACCTCTTCTCTCTATCCTGCCTGGTTGGAGAAATAGCTTAATTAGTTAATAAGGGGTTTAATTTGTTGTGTAGCTGTGTGAAGAACTTGCAGAGGGCAAGCCAAGTCAATAAGTCGAAGAAATGAGCCTTAGAGGAGAGGGGAGGGGAGGGGAGAGGGCCCCAACTGTGACTGGTCATGTCCCATGGGAAGACCCAGCTCTGCCTCTGGCCTCATAAGGATTTCTAGATCAGGCCTGAGGAGCTTTTCTTGTAGTGAAAAGTTGTGTCTGGGCCTAAAAGTTGGGGCAAATCAACTGGTTTGGTTTTGCTGAACGATTTCTGCCCATGTTAGCAGTGCAGTTGGATTTCAAGCAAGATGCTGTTCGCCCCAGGCACGGGGGGCTCCCCTTCTCTGCACTGAGATGTGGGGCTCCCAGTATCCCCCCAGCTCTGGTGAAGGGCAGGGAGGTGGCGAGAGGACGGCTCTTTATTCCCAAGTATCAAACCCAGCTGCAGTGAAGATGTTGACTCCTGGATATAGATTTCAAAGTCTTTATCTCTGAGGGCACTGGGCTTGCACACCTGGGGACACTGCCCGTATCTCCTGTGCCCCTGTCCCAGCAGTAGTGGCAGGACCTGGCCCCCCAGCACACAGTCCCTTTGGCCAGCAATTGGCCAGGGCATGTGCTGTCTCAGCAAGCTCCTGCTCCTAAACAACCTGGCAATTGCTTACCCATAGCAACATTTAAAATGGCACAAAATGGATCTTTATATGGAGTCGCTGCCATGCTCCAGAAAAGGCTTCAGCCCTCCTCGTTCCCAAGCCTGGGGTGGGGATTGAGGACCCCGTGGTGGTAGCCAAGATGCTGTGGCAGTTATAGCTCTCAGAAATGTCCTTACCTTTACTGGTTTTTACTGGTGTTTGCTGGAATTTGTTGAGGATGAGCTCTTACTCCTCCTCTACCCCACTGAGCACCAGCTGATATCCTAGGAAGGGGAAGGGGTAGTGCTGGGCTGCTGGAGTCCACCAAGAGCCACACCAGGAGATGCTGGAGGAGCCAAAGTCTTCTCCCCAACTATCCAAGGCAAAGCCACAGCAAACTTGTCCTTCTTCCCCTATGGCAGCTCCCCACTTCCCGTTTGGGTGTCATTATAGGTAATTCCCTGCTTGAGGTCTCATCAGAGGTGGGGGAGGGAGGCACCATTTCAAGGAAAGACAAAAGGGCTCTTTCTTCGTCAGCATTAACCTCAGGCAGCTCTCGAGAAAAATTCTGGGCAATTAGTGGAGCATAAGAAGATTTATAATTGAAATCTAGTTTGTAGCACTACAGGCGGCTCCCTCGAAAGACATTTCTCAGAGACCAAAAAAAAAAAGGGAGAAGAAAATAATAGAGAGAGACAGAGGGGGAGAAGGAACTAGTTAAAGAGTTTTAAAATCTCACTGAAAACTCCATTTAGTTTAACATTGCATGATAGCTTTCATAATTCAGAACAAAGTGCAAAGCTCTTTAATGAGGCCATTAATGACCCTTTAATTTACTCCACCAGGGCTGAATTCATAAAACATTTATGTTCCATTTACACAGGATTTTCCTGAGACTCTTTGGGGCAAGTCACCATCACAGAGCAGGTGGGATGAAACAGAGGATTCTTCTCTTCTGTTCCCTCTCTTCTTCACCCCAGTGCTGTAGATCCACATGTGCCTTTTAATTCTGCCAGAGGAGCTGCGGGGACCCAGGAGGAAGAAGAGCCATTTTTCACTCCTCTGCATGATAAACAGATGCAGAGTGCTCACTTGGATTTCTGCTCTAGGAGCAGTGAAACCCTTTCTAAGATCAACAACCAGCCTTAAAAAGGCCTGTTTTTAAAAATCGTTACAGCCCAATTCATTACACACTTAGGATATCAGATTTGCTCTTGGGGTAGCGCTGTTGATCCCAGAGCATCTGGGGAGATATGACTCCCCCAGCTTCCCGGGCTGCTTCCCACACTTAGAGTGGTGATGGAGGAAGGGGTGGGGGGAGGCTTAAAGAATGCAGGTACGTAGGTGAGCGCTGAGGCTGCTGATGCTGACTGCTCTGCTTGCTGGTGAGGGTGGGCTGGGCTGGGAGCTGCTGCCAGGCTGCGCAGAGGTGCCTGCTGGGCTGCTGGTAGAGGTGGTAACTGAGATTATCTCTTGGCATCTCAGTGAGTCCTGCCCCTGCAGCTGTGGGAAGCTCAGAGAGCTGTCAAGGGCATGTAGGGCAGCACCCTGAGGTAAGAATGGGCTGGTTCAGCACTTCCTGAAGGCCACACCCAAGCTGCAAGTGATGCTCCAGTCTAGTTGTCCTTTGACTCAGACTAAGCTATTTGTCTCTCTGTGATTTTTTCTTCTGTTAGAGATTGCAAGCAGTGAGAGACACCCAGGAATCCTTAATTGTTTGTATTGGCTGAAACATCTCTTTTTATTAAAAAAACCAAACAAGTCTTCCTAGTTTATTCCAAAGACCTCACTCTCATTTCTTCAGAAAATGTCAGTTTCTGAACATCTTCATATAAAAAGAGCCATTAATCATCGCAACAGGGTTCACAGCATCTTAATTTTGCTTTGACCAGCCTTCTCATCTGCTTGCTCAGCTTCAGGATGTTTAAGCACTTCGATCTGCTTCTGGCTTTGACTTAAGGAGGGTTTTTTGCACCAGCAGACGCAATATTCGTGGCAAAATCAGGAGGACTGAGGTGTCAGCCCACAAAAATCAGTCCCCCAAAAGCCTCTGCAGAGAGAGATGGGGAAGATGCTCTCAGGCTCTTGGCAGAGTAAGCAACTTGGAGCCCATTGGAGAGTGTGTCCAGAGTCAATGTTTCCAATATCTGTAAATGACAGCAACAGTCCATTGCTGACCGTCTGTGGAGCTGGGTGTCCCTGCAGCTTGTGCCTGGCAAGGCGCGGGGACACGGGCTCAGAGGGAGCTGCATTTTCCATATCACTTGCTCTCTCCCCCTCAGATTCAGGTTCGGTTGTCATTCTGCTTTCCTTCTTCACCCCTTATTTTGCTGACGCAGGTTAGAAACCCAGTGGACCATCAAGGTACTGACACCGCTTGCGTCTGTGCGGTTCATGAGTCACCCTCCTCGTTTCACAGCTAACAGGGCTGCTGATGCTGATGCCCTCAGAAAGGACACGTCAGCAGGAGCATCAGTACCTCTGAAACCATGTCAGCGCTCATCAGCAGCGTGCTGCGTGCGCGCTGGTTTGTTATTGTAGGGTCTCTTGTGTGCACCGGGTTCTACGCACCGGGTTTGTGGCTGTAGGGTCATTTTTACTTCAGGGGAAGGAAGCAGAGGAAAATGATTGCTTGACCTACTTGGATCATTCATGCAGAACTGCTCTGCAGCGTAGGGTCAAGTTTGTCAGAACACTTACATCACAAAAAGAAATTATGGCCAAAAGAAACTTTCAACATGGACAAGGAAAAAAAATAACAAACCCCCCACAGGTTTATACTCCATTTGAGAGGAAAAAAATGGAGACACAATTTTTCAAATATTCCAGATGATTTTGGAATCTCACACTCAAAAGTGATCTGAGCACTAAAAGCACCAGGACCCTGACAGAACAAAAAGGGAACTGCTCCCAGTTCAAGTCCAAAGTGTCAGTAATGCAAGTGGTGTAGCAGGAGATCAGTGAATGGGAACCTGCAGCAAGAAGAGGAGGCGAAATGGAAGTGGCTGCCCCAGGGACCAGCACACCCAGCACCAACAGGTTACCCACCCTGAAGAGATGCTCTCCATCCCAGCACAGAGGTGGGATTTGCTTAGGTGGAAGCATTTTGTGAACCACAGTGGCAGAAAACGTCAAATTTCTTTGCTGAAATCACCCCCAAAGGAAAATGGAGAAGCAGGAGGTACAAGAGCAGCAGCGCTAAGGGGAGCTTACGGATGGAGCTCATGGGATCATTCCTGGGATGCTGTCTGGTGCAGTGACAGTTGATTGACAAAGAGCAGGGAAAGGAGCCAGGTCTGAGCAGCAAAGGGACCTCTTGCTGTCCCACAGAGCTGCCTCTAGACCCAGATGCTCCAGGGGCTCTCAGTCGCTTTGGCTCCATCAGCAAACAGCTCTGGGCAGCTCCAGGAACAAGCTGCCTTAGTTCAGTTGTTATTTGATTTCCAGAAACATCAATGAAGGGATCCCATCCAGACTGGACCCCGGATGGTTTGCTAAGCACAGGCTGCCATTTAGTTAGAAACATGTGGGCTCTTATTATATCTCCCTGGAAAAAAAAAACAATGGTTTAAACTAAAGAGGAAAATATTTAGTAAAAATCATAAGTTGCACTCACACATAGAGAGGCTCTGACGTTTCATAACCACTCAGTTCCCTGCTCCTCCATCCCAGTTTCCTGCTTAGTGCATATCTACTTACGAAGACCATGTTTAGGGAAGGCTAAAGGCAAGGGTTTGTTAAAGTTATCCATCTTGGCAGCCGTATGGTGTCAAAACTTGCAGGCTATGAAGTACAGGCAGGGTCTTGAAGCTTCCAATGTTTGCACCAATTTCTTAACATCTCCAGGTAGCTCACACACCTCCAGGGCTCCAAGAGCCAAGACCTGGCAGCTACTGCCCTTGAGAGCATGCAGTACTTGAAAGCAAGACACACCACCTTTATAAGGATCTTTTTATATTTTAGCTAAAACCAGAAGTGCAGAGCTTCACCCACACTGAAAGACCCCTGCAATATATCCATGAGTGACCAAAGCTCCTCTGAGCAGTCTCTCCACCACTGTAACTGAGTGCACAGACACCTGAGGATCCTCATGCATCCACTTTCCTGCTACTGCTTTAAAAACCGCAGGAGAGGGCATCTGAAGCACTAAAAGCCTCGATTTGGTCACTTTGACAGGCCCCAGGAGGTGGGCCAGTGCTCACAAGGTGTCAGTCCTACTGGTGGTGTCGATGCTGCCTGAAAATCAACATGGTTTCGCAGCCAAACCACAAGGTACAAACAGGGAAGGATCAGCAGGCCTGTGGGAATGCCCTGTTTTCTTCAGTACGGCTGCTGGATCTTCTAATCAAGACTATCTGATACACTGATGTCATGCCAGTAATGGTATAACTCTATATCAGCCTAATGACACAATGGGTTCACAAAAGGAGCAGTATATGCAGCAATACACATTCATGCTTGCTAATCCTTCGTAAGCCTGTAATCCTGATTTTCTTTTCCAAATAATAAGTGCAGATCTATTAAGACCCTATCACTGGCTGCATGCTAAATTCCCCTCTTTCCTGCCTGGAATCTGCAGTGTACCCTACACATGGTAGGGCAGGAGAATGACATGTCATGCCCACCAGCTCTCCACCTCCTGTAACAATGACTAGAGTGGTGCATGCTTGAAAATCCCATCCTGGGGTTTCTCCCTCACCTGTACCAGGGGGAGTACATGGAAGCAGCCAGAGCTTCACTGTCACTTCGCTTCCTTTCTGGAGGGTCTGAGGATGCTTTCTAGAGGGCATTTCTGCATCAAAATGAAATATATTTATTCACAGGCATGCAAGGGGATAACCACCGGTGTTTGACAGCCTCTTCCATCCAGCCTTGGCAGAGTTTTTCATCCCTTCTTGATGGTTGTGTTCCATTGCTGTCACATCCCCACCTTCACCAGCATCCCCAGCCACCGACAGATGCTTCCAGGGAGTCTTGGTATCAAACAACATTTCATAACCACTTCACTTTCACAGCCACTTCATGCAAACAACCTGGAAATAACCCTTCCAGGAGTGGCAAAGTAATAGTCACTAATTAAACAATTAATTTATTCTTTGGCACTAATAAAAAAAAATGACTTTGTGTTACAAAGGAGGAGAAAAAAAAGAATCTAAGGACTTGTTTAATTAAAACTACAATGTATTGGAAAACCAAGTAGTTCTAATGACACAGACAATGGTGCCATTTTATAAGTAGTAATTAATTACCTAGAGAAATGACACTTTCTTTTCTTTAAAGCTATTCATTCTTCTTCTTCTTGTTTTTCTTTTTTTATTTGCATGCAACTCTCTTCAGGGCACACAAATCATGGGAGCTACCAACCTGGCTCTGTGTGCCATTCCTCAGCCATGGGCAGAGGTGCTGTGTCCTCACCTCTCACGTCCTGATCCCCACTGAGCACCAGTTGCAGAACTCTCTCCACAATCTCCCTCTGCCTGTAACAGCTGCTCTCCCTACTGAGCTCCCAGCAAAAGTGGGCAGTGGGGCAAATTGTGACTCCAGCCACAAAGAGGCACTGGGACAGAGCTGACAGGCAGAGCAGCAACAGCCTTCTGTGGAGGGAGTCAAGGCACGGACTGTTAGCCCAGTGTTATATATATATATTATGCTTATAAGTCCTGATGTTAACCAATGTTATATATATATTTTAAGTATTCATGTATTCACAGCTATAAAGGCCTTTTCTCTACTTGAGCTAAATTGTATAACCGTGACCTATTGTCCCAGAAGGGTTTTTATTCATGTTAAATGGGTACTGAGATTAGAGCGCTCCTTGGTAGTAGGTACAGAAGCATTCTGGAGGAGACAGGAGAAGATGGATTGTTGTATTGAGGCTCAGCACAGAAACCAAAAACAGGAGAACCAAGCAGCTCTGTAGCCCATCTGGCTTCACATCTGAAAAATCAGCTGTGGGGTTGGAGTGGGGACAACAGTGGCCAGCACACATTCCTCACTCATTCACAAGCCCCCAATTCTGGTAGCTCTGACTTCTTATGGTGATCTCTCACCACTCTCCAGTCCCATCTGTTCCCTGACCTGTGAGCCAGGTTGGCCTCCGTGGTGCTGTCCACGGTGATGCTTCACAAGTGCTCTTCGCTGCACCTCTGACAGGCTCTTCCACCCTGCCCTGCTCCTCCAGGACAGCGTGCCTACTTGTGTTGCCCCTCATAAACATAAACAGCATGAATTGTCACTGGCTCCCTGTTACCCACGCGACCTTCCAGCCCCATCACTGAGCCCAGTGGCACCTTGGAAGCTTTCAATTAATATTCAAGGGGAAACACAAACTCCATGGAAAAAGCCTGCATCAGCATCCTACAAGCTCCTGTGTCCTCATCCCTCCCTGCCCAGCCAGGAGATCTCTGCAAATCATGTCACTGAGGCTGGGGGATCCCCTGTTCTGATCTTAACCTTTATCCGAGGCTGGGGGATCCCTCTGGTTTCAAGGCTCATGGTCACATAGGCACCAGCAGTGACATGTTCCCAGTCTGCCTGTTCATTCCCAGAGCACACCAAGGACAGCCTCCAGTTCCTTAGAGACATGTTACCTCTGCACTGTCTTGTGAGGAAATCAGGACAAGGCTGGCCTGGGTGCTGGTGCCAGGATGCACAGTGGTGGCCAGGGATGATGGTGACCCTTTGCTGGCTCTGATACTCCAGTCACTCCAACACAGTCAGGGTGGAAGCGAGCTGGCTGCTGGCTGTTATGCTGGTGCCAGATGGTGGATGAGATTAAAAGAATTTGATTTTCAAATAATCCATAAACCTGGCTGAGCTAATGTCGTTTCATATGCATTATCTTGTAATCCCAGGGAAGAGAACGTTTCAGAGCAAAGAGCCTTATTCTCCCTCCCTGCAAGGACTCTAACAAGCTATATATAATCCCCTTTTTGTTGGAAGGTGCTTACAGGGGACCTACAACACCCAGAGTGTGGCACAGGGGCTGCAGCTCTGCGCTGGTGCCTGGGAACAGGACAGCCAGGCACCCATCACCACTGGGGCGGTCTTGCCCTGAGCTTTGTAGGGGTGGGAGCAGCACACAGCAGGGCCAAGGGACAGCTAAGCTCAGACCTCTGACCAATAAAGGAGGGATTCTACCACTCCTGCCTCCTCTCAGTGCATAGGAGCCCATGCTGCACCACTGGGGTAGAAGAGTGGGATACATGTATTCTTCTAGGTAAGTACTTTTATGTGTGCTTCTGGATATTAACCCCCAAAGCCCAACCCAAGTGAATCAAAGGCATGCTGTGCCACCCTGGGAACAGGATCAGGCCCTCCTCAGTGACTGAACCCCACAGCCAGGGTCTGGTGACCACACTCCCTTTCACAAATTGAGGGCATCCAGCTGAAACCCGGACACTGCCCGAAACACTTCACTGCCCTCTCCAAAGCAACCCCTGCTCAACCAGGGTTATAGGAAATTCATCCTCAGGATTTTTTAACTTCTCCTTGCCTATGTCGAATACCCACAATCATTTTTTGCCCCTATCCCACTATGGATGCACCCCTTCTGCACTCCCATCCCTCCCTAACCCTCACCCAGCACCCTGGGCAGCCCTCACAACCTGCCTGCCATCCACCCTCCACGCTCAAATGCTGCCTGCCTGCTCCCTGCCTCTTTTCCCTGCACTAAAGACTCCTTGGAGTCTCCTGCTACTTGTCAAGCCTCAGTGGAGCAAAGACGACCATCTGCCAATCACTGGGATCCTTCAACATGCAAGGTATGAGCTTGAGCACAGCAGTTAAAAATCGTTGATCCTTATTCCGTGCTTCAGGTTCCCACGCTGAAGCACGCGAGAGCTAGAGGAGGAGGTGATTTTAAGGCAAAAGGGAAGTAAAACTCCAAGGATAGGATTTCCCAGTCACTGCCTGCCATCTAGTGCCTAGCACCCGAGCTGTTTCACGGGCAGCAAGTGACATCCACCTCCATCCTCGGGGGAATTGGAGCCAGTGACATTCGAGCATGGAGCTCCCAGTGCTGATAGTTGCCCACAGTGTTCTTCAGTCTGGGCAAGGGCCAGGGAGAGGGGTTTGTAGTCAAATAGCCCAAATCCTGGCGGGACCTGTCAGTGAAAACAGCATGGGAGTGAGGGGAGGCGATGCTGCGTGTGCCTGCCTGGGTTGTGACGCGATGCCCGGCTACAAGGAGCTCACTGAATACAACACGACTCGCTTCGCTGCGCGCCGCTACCTTCAAGGTCACATCGCCGTCATCAGCAGCTCCGATCAAAGCGGTGCACACAGGCATCGTGTGAAGAATGCCACAGACAGGCTAAAAATAGGGAGACAAATGGAAGCACGAGGTAAAGGGGTGAAGGGTGAGGCTTCTCAGCTGTGCAGGAGACTGAAAACTTACAGAAAATCACAAAACAAACAAAAGTAATCAAGAAACACTGACTTGGGATATTCTGGCACTTGGACACACCACTGGAGTTTTCCACCTGGTTCAATCCATGGGCAACCATTTCAACAGGAATGCAGTCCCTACCAACCACTTGTAGCCTTTGGGTTAGCACCAACAGCAGGTGCTTTGGAGTGGTTTACAGGTCCTCAGGCAATATGGGGGGCTGATGCTCTCCCTCCCCTTCCTTCAGTAGGGATATACCTGTGTTCAGGTTGAGGGTGTCTGGCAGCTTCTTGCCCCTCCGAAAGGGCTCTGATACCTACCTACCCACAAAGGCAGAAGAGAGCAGGCAAGACACCTACAGCTCACCACAGTCCTGCTTTCAGGCAGAGAAAATTTAAGGGTATGAAATCCAAAAGGATGTGGGACAGGTATGTCCCCCTTCCTCACTGCCTCCTGCCCCTGCTAGCTCAGGAGCCTCTAGCATGCTGCTAGAAGGCATCATCTGCTGCACCAGATTCCTTAAGCAGGGACGAGACTGGATGTTGAGCTTTGAGTGCTGGTGGAACAAAAGCAGAAAAGTGGGTCCCCATGGGTGCCACATCCAGCAGTCACCCGACCCACCCCCTGAAACAGGGAACTCACTGCCCCTCCACCCAGGGCACTGGTGGGATCAGACACCCCGAATGCCCAGCCTCCCTCCTCTCCAAGCCCCTTATCATTTGGCTGCCCACTCCCTATCGCATCCCACTGCTTTCCTCGAGCTCATCCCAACATTTGCAGCTCGTGCCATTTGGTAGTAGCACAGCTTGGGAATTCTTGCAACTGCTGTTCTGCAGAGTGGGGCATTGGGTCAGACACAGTTGGGCTGCACGGGGCATTTGGAAAAGGCAGGCAGAGCAGGGCAGCAGCTCCCGAACACACAGAACCAGACTGACTGATTAGCACATGGCTCTCATTTCCTCCAATGCTTCCAGAAAAGCAATAGGTGACATTAACAAAAGGATTACTCAGAATTCAAAAGCAAATGGGATTTGTGACCCATTATATTAACTGGGGACTGGAGAAAGCTCTACAGAGAGAGAACACTGCCGGCAGGTCACCAAACCAATTATTAAGAGCTCACAGATCACGAAACTAGAGATATACACACATCAAGATAAATTTCTATTTCCCTGCAGAAGCAGGATACTGGCTGAGCCACCCTCCCAACCCAGCGTGGTTTTTCTACGTGCCCGTTAAACCTGGGTTATATCTAGTTATTTCCCCCAATAATTCACTCGCCCCACAGGTTTAGTGCTGTGGAATAACATTTAGGAGAGTAAAACCTGAAAGGAGAAATGTAATGTAATGTAATCAATGAAATGTAATCAATTACTTTGATAGATAAGAGAGTGCAGAAAGCAGACAGGCAGCACATGGTGGGAGCAGGACAGCAGAAGGACTCACCCCTGATATCGCCCACTGTCCTCCCAGGAGCACTGCTGGCCCATGCCTCGTGTCCCAATGTCCCCAGCTTCCCTCTGCCCAGATGCTTGAGAGGCAGAGCAGCCCCTCAGAAGATAATCTGCCTTCAACATCAGCTCTCACCTTAAGCTCCAGCAGAGATCAACTCAAACTGCAAACTGCTAAGTGAAAAATCTCTTTCTAAACTTTTGCCTCAGCCAATTATGACATTGAAAGTTCATGGTAGACAGGTAGAAAGCCAGGTCCTGCCAGCACACTGTCCTGCTTATGGAGTGGCCTGTGATAGTGAGTCCTAAAGCCTTGTACACCCTGCATAAGGGCTCTGTTGCCTTGCCTCGCCTCAGTTTTGAAGAAGCTTCATTTTTATGTTGCTGAACAACCCTTCATATTTCAACTGAAAAACGCCCTGGGGTCTCCAACCATTGCCTATGAAGTCCTGACAAAGGATTCTATATGCCCCAAGATCTGTTATGGAAAAGTAGCTTTGACAGCAAAGCTGTAGCTGGAACTATCTGAAGGGGGTTCCTGCTGTCAGCATTTCATACTCACCTCACAAATTGTAGGCTTTCCTTCTTGAGGGTTTGATGTTAAGGATTCGGTACTATCAATAAAGTTTCTGGGGTAATTTTACCCTGAGTACAAGTTTCCCAGCAGCACCCCTTCTTTTATATCCATTCTTACCTTTGTAGAGATTCACTCAAGTGTTGCCTTCTGCCTGCCCCACTCTGCGTCCTTCCAACATGCTGGTTATGCCAACCCACAGCGGTGATTTCAGAAGAAAAGGGAGGAAAAAGGTGTCCTGAAAACAAAAGGATGGGACACAGTCCACTCATGCCACTGATGACCTCAACCAGATTTTCCATACAATTTTCTGCTGGGTCTCTGGGCTGCCATGAGCAGAGCACCCCACGCTGCATCCCCTGCAAGCAGCAGAGCACAGCAGGAAAGGGCAGTGCTTGCAGAAATCCCAGGCACTACTAGAAAAATTCCCTCCAAAGACACAGATCCTTTCCAGCACTAGCACAGGAGCTTGAACAGAACAAAGGCAAAGCGACCGATGCTGCTGGAGATGCTTCATCCTCCACGACAGGGAGTGAGCCCAAAGGCTGCGCCAGCTGAGACAGCGTAACTCCCACCTTCCCCAAGACAGCCCACCCCTTGCCCCAGCAGTGAGGGATGCCACAGGTTCTGCCTGCACCCAGCAGCAGTCCCTGCTCTAACAACCCCACCCTGTATTTGGGAGAACAGTGGCTCCCCTCCTACAGGTTTTCAGAGAACAGTAAGGCACTTAGCCTGCGGTTCCAACGGCCTCTCCTGGCTCTGCACGTATTTCTCTTCTCCATTTTGAAGCCTTCGGTTGCTTGGGGCCAGCCAGGAGGAGCAACAAACAGCAGCTTCCCATTGTGTGGGAAAGCGTGCGGTTCTGAACAGCTCACAGCGTATCACACAACACGTGAGCACTGACCCCCAAAACTCACACAGACAGGGAGGGAAGTCAGCTAAGGAATGATTTCGTAGAAGTAGAGGAAAACTATCTGTGAAGCTGAAAAGTGGCTTTATTAGGGCTTGTTATCTCTCCTCCACTGGAGGTGAGTTCTAGCATCAACTTGCCACAAAAAAACCCTTCATCTCCCTCTTCTGACATGCTGGCTCAAGCAATGGCTTAGATGTTTAAATGCTGGTGGTTTAGGTTGCAATTGATCCTTCGATTTGTTTCTGCTCATGGAAATTTTTAGCAACAGCTGCCAGACTGTATCACACCAGGGAAAGGGCATCTTGAGATGCTTCCTTCCCCCTGGGAGGGGGGAATAGATTTGGCTTTTGTGTACGACCCTCATGAATGGAAGCATCCTCTGCCAAAAACAGCCTTGAGGAGCAGAAAGCCCCCCCAGCCTGACCACATGCCAGCCTCCTCCCCGCATGTGCACAGCCAGGGGAAGGTAACACTCAGCTGCCGGCCCGGGCAGGAGGAGTCACAGGTCGTTTCCAAAACTCCTCTCTCTGGTGCACACTTCACAGGAGAGCTCTTCGATTGATCTGACTGTGCCTTGCACTGAAGTGCCACAGCAAACTCAGTGCCTTTCCCAGGCACTCGCCGCGGCTTCAGGTTCTGGCAGAGAGATCCCACGTGACGAGGCCTTTGCCAAGGCGAGAGAAACCCTCCAGGCCTTAGGTGCAAACAAGTTCCAGCTTCTCTCTACACCCAGGCAAACACTCACACAGTTCTCCATTGCTTTCTCAAGGGGAGTTTTTTGTTTCATGGTCAACACAAGTGAAATCCTCCCCCAGCTCTTTGTGCTGGACTGCAGGAGGCACACCTGGCTGCAGCAGCTTTCACCCAGCCGTGACTCAACAGGTTTCTTCTGCTCTCTCAGAAAACATTTTGTGCTACCCTTTCAGCAAAATACATGCCACCAGCCTGCCTGCTCAGGCTTATACCAGTATGGGTATAGGTTTGCACTGTGTGGAACGACAGCCTGCAGCCACCAAGCTCCCAAAGGAAAAGAACAGCCTACTGCTGTGGCCTACCGCAGGACTCTGGGAGTAGAGGAAATGAGAAGACTCAAACCATCCTCTAGGAAACCTGCATGACATCCTCCGGCCTTCCCTTTCACCGAGGCCAGAGAAGAAAACAGGCCACACACAGGAAATGTGGGAAAGGGCCCGACTTGCAGGATCTGGGATTGTTTGCAGCAACTGGCTGAGGGTTTTTAAATAAAATCAACTGCAGGGAAAAGTCAGAAAAAGGTTTCAGTACAGCCTTTTCTTTCTTTTGTGCTCACGCTTTTGAGGACAAATAAGCACTGATTAAACAGCATTTTAGATCTTTTGAAAGTTTTGTTCCACCAAAAACCTCCTTTTGGCATAGGAAACAGGGTAGAGACCTTGGCAAAGGGAATGCCCTAGGCCTGCAGCCACAATGCTCTGCTCAGGGGCTGCGTCCTATGGAGCCAGTGACAGCCTGAACCACGAGTGGCAGAGAAAAGCCTATCCTGTGCTGGCTGCACCCATGGCCCCCCAGGTGGGGAACAACGTGAGGGGAAGGACTCACCTCTCCCCACTGCAGGAGCTTCCAGTCCTGGAGAAGGCCATAGTGCTGACCTCAGAGAGAAGCCAAAGTATCTACAGTTTTTTAGGCACATACTTCGCTCCATGTGTATTTCCCCTTTGCCGCTGAACTCTGCTGCAGACTCAGCCTCCTTGCCAGGCCTGCAAGGGAGCTTCCAGGAACCAAGTTTTGTTGGTAATTTATGGGAAACCTGCAGCTCCCAAACCGTCCAGTATTAGAAAATGGAAGGTTGCTGTGCTCCCTCCCCACCCCGATGGCTTGCAGAGTGATTAAGGATAGCTTTAATTTGAGGCCTGCAGCTCAACAGCTCCCAAAGGATTGACAAAATACATACAGCAATCTCCAGTTCCACCTCTGGAGGCCAAAGTCTCTCCAGATGATTAACAACAGGTATTTCCTCCCTCTCTCCCTGCCACTGCAGGAGGCTGATTCCCTGCAAGGTCCAGCCAGCACTCTGACCACCAAAGAGCAACATTTACAACCTCAAAAAACCTCCAGGAACAGAACCGGCCCCAGAAGGGTGAGGCAGCACCACAAAAACCCAGGACAGATCTTCTAATAAAGAGATCAGAGTAATAGGGTCAGGCTTCCTGAGGCAGACCCAGCTGGGCTGGGTTAGCAGTGCTGGCCTAATGCAGTGGGAATGGGGGCTGAGAACTCCCTAGAACCACCTTTGAGGCTGCTCCCACAACGCAGCAATGCTAAAACAGCCTTCCCCTTCCAGCCTTGCAGCCCAGACAGGGAGCTGCTGCTGCTGGTACCCTTCTTCGGTGTCTGTTGCTGAGGCTCAAGGGGAGGCAGCGTGGGTGGGAAAGCAGCACTCGCGGAAGAATGAGCTGCTGCCTATTTCTCACAGATCCATGTCCTCTGCAGCCACTGTGTATCGTTGACTCGAGGCCAGAGGCAGCTCCAATGCAGATTAAATGTTAGTAAGCTGTGAATATCCCAGCCTTCATTCTCCCCAGAAACCTACCTTGCCCTGGCTGGTGTCCAGGAGGGTCTGTTCCCATCTGGACACAGAGACAACCCTCCAGTGCTGCTCTTATGAGACAGCAGGTACCAGAGACAAGCATTAGCCACTGCAAGGAGAAACCATTTGAGCTTGAGCCTGTGACAGGAGTCTGGGGAGGAAAGCCTCCTGGGTACCACAACCCCAGGGATTCACACTCTTGGGAGAGGGATAGGTCATAACATGCATTTCCAGAAGAGGTGGAGGAGGAGAATTCAACAAGAGCAAAGAACTCCCTCAGGAAAGCTTCACTTCCGAGTATAAATTTTAATATTTATTCAGTACAGGGCCAGTGAAGAGAACTGAGAAATAAGGCAAAGGCAAATTATCCTCCAGAGCCCACGTTAACATCTCATACACACAAACCATGCAGAGGAGCAGCCGTGCTCCTCCCTGGAGCCATGTCCCACATCTTCCCCAACTGCTGGAGCACAGCCCTTCGCTTACAAGTCCAGGAGGAATCGATTGACTTTTTTCAGGTATTCCGGCTTCAGGTAATCTCCCAGCTCGTTCTTTGTGACCCACAGGTAATCTGCCTTCGGCTCTGTCTGGGTAAAATCACTGCTCTGCAGGAAGGCTTTGAAGAAGAAGACTTTGGCCCCCACATTATCCTCAGTCCTGATGGCCCTGGGGAACTTATACTTGTAAATCCCATATGGTGCATTGCCCAGGATTTTGGCTTGAATGTGATCTCCTGCAAACACCCCAGCAATGCAAGAGAAAAAAAAAAAAAGACATAAGAACACACAGCAACAGTAACTGCTCTCCTGTATAAGATAAAGGAAGCATAAGTCACTCCTTGCCTCTGGTTCAGACTTCCCTCTGTGGCAGAAACACTGACAACTGTGAGCCTTTTCTCATGAAGAAACTGCTCATTTGGAGACCAGCAAGTCCTCTCACAGTGGGAGAGGAAGGGAGGGAGAGGGTACCAAGCTTTGCAACCCACAGTGAAAAGTAAAAACACATGAGTTTGCCATCACCACCCATCTGCTGCAAAAGCAGGGCACCAAGAGGGAAAGAGAAGCCATATACCTGGAGCAAGCCCAGACATTCAGAGGGTGTCTGTTGATGCTCCAGAATCAGATCACAAGGGCCAGACCTGGCACTGCTTGCTGCTGGTAGCAGCCAGAGATCTCAACTCACAGCTCTCTGCCAGCCCTCCACATGCTGCAGTACAGAGCCAATTACCCCAGATCATGGCTCTTCCCAGAGAAGTGCACCCCACTGAGCTCCATCCCTCTGCCATGAAATGCCTTTTCCCAGCAGGTGGGAGGTGATTTCACTACAGCAGAAGACATATATCCCTCAGACAGGGCACAGGAAGAAAAACACTGGGACAAAGAAGAGGGAGGGTCAAGCACAGAGCAGACTACACACCCAAAAACGTAGCCATGGCTCGCTCAGCTGTGCTTCGCAGAGTCTCTCCAGGCTGCCATTCCACTTGAGGCAGGAGCCACAGCTCCTGGTTACCAATTTTCTGTTTCACCAGAAGCATCAGGTTACTGTCCAGCTTCCTGTTCAACGACGTTCGAATGTTCTTTTTATCAGCATCTGCCAAAAAACAACACATGCTGGAAACAGTCTCCCAGCAGCACCACTCTGATCCCATTGATTCACCAACTCTTGGCATCTCACACTCTTCCAGCAATAACACGCAAGCATGGATACACAGAACAACACAAAAATCTAGACAGGAGTGCTCTCAGTTGCTCTGGAAATCAATGAAGGATTCAGCTGGAACCCACTCCTGTTTCAGTTCCAGAAGGAATTTACAGCAAGCAGTCTAGATCCCTACCTTGGCAAAAACTAAGCAAGAGCACTAAGCAGAGCTTGGGAACCAAGCGACCAAACATTTCTCTTGTCTGGAAACAACATCTATTTTCACCATTTTGCTCTGTTAAGGCGGAATATGCGCATTTTTTTGGTGTGGGAACACTTATCTCCCTGTCAGTTAATTGCTCATGTCCTAACGGTGCTATCACAGAGTCAAGAGTCACTTTAAAGCAAAAAAGACTCAAGAATGCCTTCCTTCTACGGAATTGCACTCTGTTTGGCAAACAATCTGTGTGTTCTCACTCACCACAAACTTCAGCCTGTACCTGTTATCCGTGGAGCAGCTTTGAACCGCAGAAACTTCTGTTCCCACTTGTCCTCCAGGTCTTGAGCCATGATGACTGTCTTGCCAGTCCCTTCATCATCATCATCATCATAGAGGCTTTCCTTCCTCCTCCTGAGCCGCTCCTCCTCCTCCAGCTTACGGATTTCATGATCCGAATAGCAGCTTTTCTCCAGCTCTATCTAGAAGGGCAATATAGAGGATTCTTGAGCCACCAGCACTACGGCTGTTAGCAAACAGAATTATTTCCACCTCTGCCAACACAAGATAATGGGAGTTTCCCCGAGGTTGAGCAGGGCTTCCCTGCTTGCAGCAAGAGCACCGAACAAGGACACCAACAGCACCGAGGGAGACTATGGGAACACCACCAACACCCACGAACTGTAGTGCAAATCGCATACAGCGCACTCGGCAAGCAACATCAGGCTGTGTGTGCAAGGCCACCGGCCCCTGATGCTGCTCTCTTCTCATGCCTGAGGGCGCCATTTCCCCACCAACACCCCCCTCTACCTGCCCCATGAGCGCCGCCATCTCCTCCTCCTCCTTCTCCAGAGGCTGCGTGATCCGGGGAAGCCTCAGCAAGCACATCGCGCCGAAAAGCCTCCACGGGCGGCGCGCAGCAGCAGCAGCAGCAGCAGCGCTGCAAACCCAGCGAGCCGGACCCGCCGCCCGCTGCCCGAGGGGCGCCGCCATCACGCGCGTCCCACAATGCCCCGCCATGTTCCCTCCCCGCTCCCGTCGTGCTCCGCGGCCGCCGCTCCCGGGGCGCGGGTCGCCGGCGCCGCCATGAGCGCGGCTGTAGCGGCCGCCGGGCGGAGGGTGCTCGGGGCGGGCTGGGGGTGAGCGGAGTCGGCGGGACGGGCTGTGGGGGAGTGCGGGGACACCGGGGAGGCCCTCTGGGGGCTTCCCGCTATCGCTACACGCGGTCCCGTGTCCCCCCCCCAGCGCTGATGCCTCACCGGCGGTTCTCTCCCCGCTCAGGGCCTGCGCCGCCGCCGCCCTGTGCCGCGGGCTCCGCACCGGCCCCCCGAGGCTGCAGGACATCGCGGGGGCGGCTGCCAAGGAGACGGAGAAGCAGAGCGCGACCGAGCAGAGGTGAGAGCCGAGGCCAGGCCGCGCCGGGAGGGCGCTGCCATCTGCCGCTCGCTGCGAGGTTTTATCGCCTCCGGTGGGTTTGCAGCCGAGGGAGGGGAGGGAGCGGCTTGACTCAATCAGAAACGCAGCTTGTGTTTTTCGGAGACTTGGTCCCTTCTTTCTTTATTTCCCAATGTGAAGTAAAACTTTGTAATGTTTTAAGAGCGAGGCCTGGTAACTCTTGTTTTACTCCTCAGCCCTTTAATCCTGCAGAGGAGCTCCATGAGATGGGATGGAAAGGTTTATGAAGAGATCCCGATAGCGCACATCAAAGCGACGTACAACAAGTAAGCAAATAAGTTCCTTCATTCCTGCTCTCATGCAAAATAAAAGCTCAGGACATACCCGTGCTTTGGCCTGTTATCATTTTGATCTAAAGGCTCAAAGTTAAAAAACTGGTGTTCTTGACAGGGAAGATGATCCTGCTTCAAACCTCAGTGCTGTTCAGGAGGCATAACTGTCCTTAGAATGTCTTTAAAGCAATAAGATTGGTTTTATACATTTTGACTACATTCTGATATGAACGATCAGATGCTGACAGCTTTAACAGCAGGTTACTTCCAGCCTTCTGCTGTAGCACTGTCGCTGTTCAGCTGTTGAAGAAAGTGCCATATTCTCCATGAGAGACGATTGTATTTCATCAGTGATCCTTGCTGTGATACTTTACTGTTATTTCTAAAGGTCTCTAAAGTTCTAGAAATATTTTTGGCAGTTTTTTAATAAACAGAAGAGGTAAAATGCAGTGAGAGGTGGGCCTGAAAAGGCTGAGTGGGGATCTGAGGTATACGTTATCCAGACAGGTTCTGCCACCTCGCTCAGGGTCTGTAGGGTGACCAGAAGGTCACTGCTGGGAGGGCTCTGCAGCAGGTTTGACTGAGTGGGATGCCTAGAAAGGGAATACTGAGCTAGGGTGGCTTGGAGAAGGGAAGCTGGAGTCCTGCCGTGAGCTGTGACAGTAAGGTGAGCAAGAAAATAAGGCCTTGTTCCAACTTGCTTCCTCCCTTTGCCTCTCTCTCTCTGCAGCACCCACGTCCAGGTGGTCAGCTTTGACAACCGGCCGTTCGCCCACACATCCTGTGGCACAGAAGGCTTCCAGAATGCCAAGAAGGGAACGGCCATCGCGGCACAAACCGCAGCCATGGCAGCAGCTGTGGTGAGTCCACTCCGATGATTCCCACCTCCCAGTACCTGGGCACACGCCTGGCTCACAGGCAGCATTCCAGAGCTGTTCCATGCTGTCAGCATCCCAAGCTTCATCTGCGTACACACAAAGTGTGTTTGAAACAGCTGTTAGAAATGCCCTGAGGGTGAGTTGAGTTGTGCACAGCTCCTTTTTTCCTAAGTGAACATCTCTCAGGCATTTTGGGAATGTAGCTCCTGAATCAGCAGCAGTTCAATTTTTGCACCACAGGGGGACTGAGAAGTGGCTCTAGTTACTGGCTGGATGTTTCATGTTTGGTCTGCCACAGGAGAACTGAGCTGCTGCCAGCAGTTCCACTCAGAGAAGGTGATGTCCTTGCACATGTAGTTTCCAGCTACATATGGTTTATTATAACTGTTTCTAAAAACCACATGGGTGTCTAGTAGAGGAGATGAGGCTGGCTATGTTACAGTCCTCACTACAGCAGAATGAGGCCAGGTTAAACTGAAAATCCTCATCCTACATTAGGTGGAATTCACTCCAGCCTTTCATGTCAGAGGTGTTTGGTGCCATTGCTGGCCAACAGCTTATTGTGGTTGACTCAGAGGAATATAAGAACATCTTCACTTTTAATCTGCTCTTTGTAGCCTCGTAAAAGCTGTGCAGCTGTGCTTGGACAGATTTATTCTATCACTGTGAAGTTGTTAGTACATTAATTGCACCAGAACACAGCGAGACAGCCAGAGGAGCTCCCTCCACGTGGTGGCAGCAGGGCTGTGCTCTACAGCACTTCTTCATTTCCAGTTTGCAAGCCCCTAGAATTTTTGCACTGGAGGTGTGGACTCCTGCACAGCAAATCTAAAGCTTGCCTGCACTTCTTATTTACCCTCCAGAAGGAATCCACTGGTCACAGGGGAGAAGTTCCACATTAGGGAAGGGAAAACAGCTTTGAGTTAGTCCTTGCTAGTGCCTTGCCACTTCAGTCATGTATCCATGGATATGTCCTTTTTTGCCATGGCTTTAGGTCAGAGATAGTTTGATCTTAAAGCTTTCTCTGTCTGCAGAACTGACCGTCTAGCACAGAAGTCCTCTTGAACTTGCCGCAGCTATATCCAAGCCTCCTTTGCTCCTGGATTCTGTGCAACAATCCCCATATATGTCTTCTGTATCCATTACTGACTAGTCTTTATTTTTGATGAAATACTATCATGATAATGGGTCAGAAGGGAATGACAGACTCCAGGAGAGCCAGGCCAGCAGCAGTTCTCTGAGAGAGAACACTAACCAGTTGTTCTTTTCACAGAAAGCACGAGGGAAGGGTGTACTGCACGTGCGAGTTGTGGTGAAAGGACTGGGACCGGGACGCAAAGTAGGTGTCGGACTTTCTTTGTCTTATTTTATTTTCTCAGGCATCATGCGTGTTTTCTAAATTAAGGCTGGTCTCAACATCACTGAAGGTGATGTAAAGGATTCATCATTCAAGTTCCTTGTAATGAATTATTAGAATTTTGGAATTGTATCACTTCAGTGATAGAATAAAAGTTGTATTTGGGACTTCTTATAGTTAAAGTAGGAAAATTGATGGGAACACTGCAAAAAGGACTGGAGCAGATAGGTTTAAACTGGGTTTTCTGGTACAAGTCACTTATTTTGAAAATAATTACAAAGTGAGAACCATTTGAACAAGTTGATTTTCTGATGGGGGACCAAACTGTTTTGCCCAGAGCTTTTTCCCATCTCTGCTGTTCAATGTGTCGATAACAGTGTGCCATCTGCTGTCTTGTTGCAGGCTGCCATCAAGGGTTTGACAATGGGAGGTTTGGAGGTGATCTCCATCACCGACAACACCCCGGTTCCCCACAACGGCTGCCGCCCTCGGAAAGCCAGGAGAATGTGAGGGGGCACTGGAAGACACAGACAGCTTTCAACATCAGTCTGTGGAACAGGGACTGGGTTGAATGTTGCTCCCGTGACAGACTCTGGAAAGCCTCTCTCCCTGGGAATACTTGCTGAGGGAAGCTTGAAGAGGAGAGACCATCCTGGGCCTTAAAAGCCCAGGTGATAGAAGCTGGTGGTAAAAGCAGGAATACATGTGCTCCCTTAGTGGGAAGCCTCTTGTCTACAAAGTTTGTTGATTAAAATGTTGGTCTTTTGACAGCCATTCCTGCTGTGTTCCCAGGAGTATTTTGAATTATTATTGCCTCTTAACTGCTCTCTTCCTCTTACCACTGTATGTGGCTCTCGCCTAGCCCTCTGTGCCATTAGTGTCCTTGTTAGAAGGGGCCTGAGGTCTCGATTTCCTTGTAGTAAATAAATGCATGGGGTCACACCATCTTCCTTTCCGCTTTCTCTCAGTGCACACATTGGGAAACAAGGCATGGGGTAACTCTTTCCTTCCCCCTGGCTCACAGAGCTCATTGTGCCGTGCGAGAGGCAGCTCTCCCTGTTCACAGAGCACTGGATCCATTACTGGCAAAGATCCGTTGCCGTGCTTTGTTTTGCCCAGGCTGTACTGGCGTGCCACTGCCCTTGGCAAAGCAAAGCATCATTCCTTCTAAAGGAGCTGGGATCTGGCCAGGTTTGGTGCTTACAAGCCCTTTGGCCCTGCCTTGTGCACCACCAACTGGATTTTCCAGCGTCCTGGCGAAAGCAAGCAGGGTTAGTAGGCCTGAGGAACAATGAAATGCTGCCAAGGAGATTTAAAACACTTAAGTCTTGAACTGTACCTCTGTGTAACCACAAGCAGCAGGAGCTTGTCATCGGTCTGTGATGTATTATTGCTGTCCCAGGTCCACCCAGAATTTCTGCCAAGGAAATATGTCTGGAGCATTAACCAGGGAAGGTAACAGCAGTAACTGATTACAGGATTCATTTCCTGGGTGACAGAGGCTCACTGCCTAGCAAAGGGCACCTCATTGAAAACCCCTCTGCCAGAGGAGCCCTGGGCCCATACAGCATGCACTGGGCAAGAATTTCACCTGTAAACAGGGTGTATTTTGGAGCAGCCAGCAGTTCTATTGCAAACCCAGAATCGTCCTTTCTATTATTTCTCTTTCTGTCATTCCTCTGTAGTTTCTGAAATTGCATAATTAACCATTTTTCTTCCTCTTTAGAGAAAGGGTGCCATGGCAACAAGGCAGTGAACCTCCTTCGTGGAGCTAAATGGCATACGGCAGGTTTTGAAAGAAATCACTGCCTAGAAGAGCCTGTTGAGTTGCATTTGACAGAAGAGAAGAAAACAAGATTCAGATAAATCCCCTACCTTAGTCCAACTGTCTGAATTGGAATGGAGGGTAGGTTCCCTTCTTAAAGGGAAGTTCCTTGAGCTGTCACAGATTTGACAGTGAGGAAGAGAGGCTCTTCCACAGATGTGTGACACTAGAAGAGCTTCGCCCTTGCTCCAGAAATACAGCTGAGCTGCTAGTGACTTCATATTCCAGTTTTTAAGGAGAAAATAGTAGGTCAGCTATAAACTGTGAAGATTAACTCTGTGTATGCAGGCAGCTGGCTGGGGAGGGCACGTGTGATGTGCTTACAGCAAGGCTGGGCTGGTGTCTTTGCCGGTGTCTGTGCTGGGCACAGCAACCAGCCCTGAGTAAGGAGGAGCACCAGGCTCTGCTGGCACGTTTGTCAGCAATGTACTGTCTTAACACACTGAGAAAACCAAACACAACCGTTCTCTACCACAGGCTGCTCCAGTTGCATCAGTGCAGAAGTGCCAACGTCACATAAAGATGATAGAACAAATTGAAAAACAAGATTGTGAAGAGACCTGTGGTCCTTCTGAAACTCAGGGAAGAGTACGTGGGTGACTCAACAGTCATAAAGCAATGAGAATAAATCTCTGCCTTGCCCAGACTTAGAATCAAGGCTGTGCCCTTTGTAAAGGCCACTCCTTAACACTTGGGTTTTGGGTACTCTGAAGATTTTAGTAAGTCAGTCACTGCATCACCACTGCTTATACAGAGGGAAGCTTTATGTCCCTCTCTGCCCTGCCTACTTCTGGTAGCTACCCCTATTTCTTCCTCCAGCTGACATTCCTGTAGCACCCTCTGGGCTGGGCAGAAGAGGCTGACTCTCTTCTCCATGGTTCAATGGCTGGATCTGTACAGTATCCTGCAATATTTGTCCTCCAGAGCCCCAGCTCCCTGTACTCTCCCTGAGCTCCCTGGCACAGTGCTTGAGTTGTGCAGCTTCTTACTGAAGTCACATTTTCCATTCACCTTCTCTCCTGCCCTTATGGAGCACCCCCAAAGCCATGTCCTAACTTAATGCTCAGCCCAAGCTGTTTATCGTGCAGCACATCCCAGGGCCCTGGGGCAGTCTGTGAGGCACGAGAGCACAAAGCAAGGGCCTGGACACTCCTTCCTGCACACACTGTACAGTGAAAGAAGCCTTAAAACTCTCTATTGTGGTTCCTCTTGCAGGGAATTAATAGACACCAGTAATGATTGGTGCTTAATGATTTCCTTACCCTTCAGATGAAACTATTAATTAAGGGCCCGGTTTTAGTCAGCCACTGGTGTTTACCAGTTCTAATTGCTTTTCTTGGCGCCTGGGTGGAAAGCGTTTTCTACTGGCTCACATTCCTCCTGAGCAGCAATTACTTTACTTGTCAGTAGCATGGCCACAGCATTAGCACCTTCATTAGGTTCATATCCTCTCCCTTTGGGCTTCCCCATTGCTTTTGGACATTCTTCTCTTCATTCCCTCCTAACCTCTTGATTCCCTATGCTCAGAGATGACTTTTTCCGTGAAACAAGCTCTGAAACTGCTGCTGGTTGCAAAGCTTCATCCTGATTCAACCCTGGCGTTTTCTGGGGTCTTGTCTTCCATTTTAAAATAGCACATGGACCTCTCTCCATTGTATACCTATATATTCCCATGTAAAACACAGAATAGTCTCCTGACTTACAGGCAAAATGCTGCCTCAGGTCTGTTTACCCCTTACGGAGAGCACACCACCTTGGGGAGTTAGTTTAACACAGTTACCCTTCCCTGGGACAGGGATGGCACCTGGTGGCTTGGAAAGATAGCCCCCAGCCTTCTCCTGAATCGTATTATTCTGCAAAGAGGAATTATTTCCCTGACCCCAGCAACAACTTTCTACCCAGAGCTGCAGTTTTATCTGCTGATTTGGTGATTTACTATTTCTTCTGTGAGCATCTCAGTGACAAGAGCCAGGCAGCCAATTTCGATTCCTTCGTGAGATTCAATTAAACCATTAAGTGATGTCAGTGTCCTTTAACAGCTGACTGTACACAAGCAAGCAAGGAGAAGGGGGAGAAGGGAACAGACCCTGCAGTGCTAATAAACTGTAGCAGCAGGGGTGGCTTAGAGCAGCCCAGCTGCAGCTGTTAGGGACATCTGTGCAGGTTTTGCTGGCCTTCTCTCTGGTGCGGGAATACCTGGCTCGAGATGTGCACAAAGCAGGCCGCTGAGTAGGTGTTTATAACCCTAAAGCACCCCCGGGAGCCTTGGAGACGTAACAGTTCAAATCAGGTTGTGTTTTTGCGCTCGGATATTAGCAGATAATCACAGTGCTGCTTTCATGCCTGGTGTCCCTGCCCAGCCCCTCTTCCCCGCCAACCTCAGCCCATGACCCCTCAGACCAAAAAGAGATCAAGGACCCTCAGATTATTTTTATGCTTTCCCAATGCTCTCCCTTCCCTTAAAGAGGCATTAATGGGTACTCAACCACCGTAAGAACTGCTCAAAGGTTTTACTAATGAACAGCCTAAGAGCATCCAAATCCGCAAACTGATGATGAAGCTGAGCTGCAGGGTCCTCTTGGGGAGATGCATAGGGGAGCCAAGCCTCGATGCTATTCCCTTTTTTTGAAACCACTCACCCCTCCTCTGCTGAGCTTTCCAAGCTTCCCCTGCAGTAGTGTCACTTGACAGTGGCACTCATTTCTCCAGAGTCCATAACTCTCTTCCTATGCCCACATCTACTGAGAGTGCACCTGGACCCAAACCCCTTGGCAGCTATGGAGCCCTACCAGCGATTGTTTGTGATAGCTGCTCCTGGCAGCAGCTTCAGCACTTGTTTTTCAAAAAAAAAGGAGGTAGAAGGGAAAAAGGGTTGGATACGAGGGGCTGAATGCCAAGCAAGGATGCAGGCAATAAAAAGGTGGGTTGGGAAAAGAAATGGAAAGAAAAATGCATGAAGAGAAAATACAATATAAAAAAACCCCAAATACCAAAAAACCCCCCCATTTCCTTAGTCTAAAATCTCACAGACTGTGGTCTAAGAGTCAGCACAGGTCAGGAGAAGAATGTGAAGAAGGGCTCTCCAGAATCTGGCTAGATGCACTCCCCTTTGCTGTTCTCCCACATCAGAAGCACAGAGTGGCTTTGCCCAGGAGTCTTCCCTGCCACCACAACCAGCTCTTTAGGGCTTTCAATACACCACTCTAAGAAGCTGTATTTAGAAACTTCCAAAGCCTCTCCCTGCAGCAACAACAGTCCTCAAAACCTTCCTTCCCTTCCAAGGGCTCCAAAATCCCTCCTCTGTGCCTTTCCACTTAACGATTCATTTTGCAAAGCCAAACTCTAACCTGGAGCAGCTGGGATTGATGTCCACCATCCCTCCCAGCCACATCATTAAAGACTCCAGCTTTTGGCCCTTTCTCTCCTTGCTCCTCTGCACAGGAACAAGCCAGGTGTCCCACTGCACACAGAGCTCCAGGTAAAAAATAAAACTTGGAGCTATGGGCAGGAGAATGACATGTATTTCATCCCCTAGCCCCTTCTGCAGGTCCCAAGGTGAGGTGAAATGGGACTCTTCTCTCTTCATGCATCAGCCTACAGGCAAACAACTTGTTCTCCTAATTGTCAGCCCTGGCTCTCACACAGCCCTTTGGCAAGACCTGGATGCTGCCTTTCATTTTACACCTGCCAAACCCACATAAATACCAATTTCCTGAGCTGCCAGGGTCAAACTGACAAAGGAATGCAAACTACTTTAGACCTTCCAGCCCTCTGGACTTCTCTATAATGCCAATGGCTGGGAAGCAGCCTGCTCCAGCACTGGGAGATGCTCCAAAACCATCTGTCCTTGGATATGGTTGCAAAATCAGCCCTGTTTACCAAAACCCCTCCAAGAGAAGCAGTGCTGGCCGGGGAGATCCCCTTCCTGATGCTCCTGCAGCCAAGAGTGGTCGCACAGTCACCAAAGGGCCAATGTAAAACTGGGACAAACCCTGGTGGGCCTCAAGCATCTCCACGGCAGAGCTGCTCTCCCCAGCCTTTATCAGAGCCAGCGGGTCAGCACCGACATTGCCTTCAAATCTGAGCCTTCTCTGGGGAAGAAGCCGATAAGGGATTTAAGGGGTGGGAGGCAGGATGAGGAGAGATTAACTCAGACTTTGCTGCCCAAAGCCAGACAGGCTGCACTGCACAATCACTCTGTCGAGATGACATTTGTCTGTCCTATGTTACAGGAGACCCTGTTTGGCTGCCAGTTGCTCCCTCTCCCTTACAAAGAGGGATTTTACAAGCATTAAGGACTCACCAGTCAGGGCTGAACCAGTGAGTTACCTACGCTGCTGCAGGTATCAGCACAGATAATCTGGATTTTACCCTGACCTCAGGACCAGCCCCAAAAAAATAGGGCAGCAGCAATGAAAACTATCCTTCACGGTCACAGATGCAAGAGCACAGGCTGGCTTGGCAACGGGGCGATGTTTTGGGAGGGGAGTCCCACATGCAGGGACGGTGCTGATGCCACAGTATCCTGCAGGATGTGAGCTCAGCCCAGCAGCACGGGCCAGGGCTCCCGCTGGTTGTCACAGGGGTGCTGGTGCCCCTCACCTCTATCAACTCACCATTTGAACCGTTTTCCCCCCAGTCGGTTGCTGGGCACAGCAAGGCCGTTTCCATGTGGATGGCTGTTTCTCCCCGTTGCCGTGGCGACGGCACTGGGCGCCAGCAGGTCGGAGGCGGGGGAGCGAGGATCGTATCTCCCGGCGCTCACCAAGGACAGTGGGTACATCTAATCCGGCGTTGCTCCATTTTATGCCCTAGAGGAGCACCGAGGAGCTATCAAGTGACCAGCGCGGCGGCAGCGAGCAGGCCCTCAGAGGGACGCAGTGCTGCCCACTGCTCTTAACAACACCCTAAAATCACATCCAACAGCGGCCGGACGGCCCTGGCAGGGTTTCCCTGCCAAATGCCTGGCTCTCACCCCTCCAAGCCTCTCAGCAGCCAGTCCCACCACAACCCTCAGCTCCAGCACCCCCACGCTGTCCTCTGGCAGGGCTCAGGCACAGGGCTGGATGTCAGCATTGCCCGTGCATCCTCACCAGCCCTATCCAAGATAACCAGAAGCTGCTGCCCAGTTCATCAGGCATTAGAATGGAGACAGGGTGCTGAGCCACACAACCTTCTGTCATAGCCCTCTGTCTGCCTGCCTGATGCTGTTGCAACACACCTGGATAGAGGAAGGACACTGGCAGAGGGAAGGATGAACCTGTGCAAGAGCAACTTTCAGAAGGGAATGGTGCACTGCCAGAAACAGGGGCTCAGGGAGTCCTCTGGGCAAAGCCAGGGCTGCTCTGGCCCGTGCTTTGTGTGTTGCAAAGCTGCTGGAGAGAAAGAAGAAGGGCAGAAGAAATAAAGTGTTCCTGGCCTTAAAAAGACTGAACTCAAACTAGTTCTGTCATCCACAGAAAATAAAATCCTCCAAAAGCTCCAGTTCATACCTGGACAAAGTAGAATGCAGAAAATGCTGGGGACTTTGTAGTGTTATCCATGACTTTCCACTGCCTTGTTGCAGTTTTTCTTCCCCAATGGCCAAATGTTGTGCTGCTGCTCTTATAGAAAATCACCCCTGGCAGGCACCTCTCCCTGTGGTCCTTCTACCTGTGGCCAGCCAAGGGCCCTGGACACCCATCAAACCATCTCCCTGCCACATTCCTCTGAAACTGCCCTCAAATTTGCAGGTGCACTTGGCATCCTCACCGAGGGCAGCAATCACCCCACTAGCAAACTGCAACAGCTAGAAGGTGCCCTAGGAAAAGGTGCAACTTTCAGGAGAAAATAAACAAGAGACACAGCAAAAAATTACCTCAGCACAAATGCAGCAAAGCCTTGTGCTTGTACAATGTCCTCCACTACTGATTCACAAAGAGAGGGCCCATGAGTTACCCAGAAGCTGCAGCACAGCCCTGAGCAGCTGGGACAAGGGGCACTGTGCCCCTCTCCAGTTTTCCTCATGTGCAGGGCCATGGCAGTCGCCCATGAATTACCAATTTCCAGACTCCTGGTTTAAAACTGGTGCAGTATTTTTATGTCAAAACATCAGAAAAAAAAAGAAAATAAAAATTCCATTCAGGGTTTCTCCCATATCTATTTTTCTGAGAACTCATTTCCTTACACAGTAAGGACAGCTCTTCCCCGAGAGAAACAGAGGCAAACCAGACCTTGGCCAGCTCTAGCAGGGGCCAGGGTTGCCTGGTGAGCAGCCAGCACCAGGCTGGGACTGCTACAGTGACTGATTGCACAGCTCAACCCAACTGGAGCAAGTAAAAAAAAAAAAACTAAAAGCCATTTCACCATTCTCTCCTTCCAAGGAGTATTCGGCCAGAAAAGCTCTTTGCAGCCATGTAACAAGATAGGGAAGCACAAGGATTCAGCCACAACAATGACCTGGACTCTGGAACTTGGATAGCAAGGCAAAAGCAAACCCACAAAATCCTGTCCTGTTGCTTGTCCACAGGACCAACAATTTATTCTGTAGCATTCACTTATCTGATAAAGGCTCACAGAAGGACAAAAGCTGTCAGAGGGCCACATGTCCCAGTGCCATCCCTTTACCACCTCTCTGCCCACAGCCCTGAGAGATCCTGAAAGAAAAGCTGGAAGAAAAGCAGCAAGACAGAGAACATAAACAAGAAAGACAAATAGACTTCTTAAAGCATCAGAAATCTGATTCTTCTAGTTGGGTCAAAAGGATCAAGGGAAGAGCATAATAGATGCAGCACCTGAGCAAAAGGAAGGTCCTGTCAGCACACACAGGGAGCTAAATCAGGGCCAGACATGAGCACTGGAAGGTTAATTGAAAGGAGTCTTTAGTAGGGGCACACCATTAATGGATCCATAGATTTGACTCTACTGGGCTTTCTGTGGCTTGCTGTCTAATCCCACTTATATAAGAAATAATGCAAGTGCCCTGCTTTTACTGCTTTTTTTTTTTAAAAGCAAAGGCATCACAAGAAGTAACAAAAGATGGGATTTTGCTGCCAGTCAAACACGGGTTTCCAACTCAAGCATCTCCTTGTCACTTTAGTGCCTGTCTGAAAAGCCACGGGCTCAAGAGCTTTCTGGTATGCTCAAGGTCTGCGTAGGAAAGCGTCCAAGAACCGCACATGGGAAAATGGGGGAAAGGTTCAAAGGAAAATCACATCCATGGATGGATACGCACGCTTAGAGGAACTAACACAAACAGGGATGCTGCCTGGTTGTTACAGAGCAGCAGCGGATGACAAGGGGATCCCAGACTCTGGGAAGGTCCCGACTGCGTGTTCTCAGCCACAATGTTCTGCAAACAGGCAGGGAGCAGCACATGGAAAATCCCAGTGCCTTTGCCCAACCCAAAAGCAGTGGACAGGCAACAGCTCCACTGCCAAGCAAGGTGTGTTCAGCTTTGTCCTGGTTTTGGCTGGGGCCCTGCTTTCCCAGAGATGGCTGAACACCCACCTGCCCATGGGAAGTGGGAATTAATTCCATGTTTTGCTTTGTTTGCATGTGGCTTCTAACCACCCATTAACCTGTCTTTATCTCAATCCATGAATTGTCTCTTTTACTGTTCCAATTCTCTCCCCATTCCTGCTGGTGGGGGATTGAGCAAGTGGCTGTGCAGGGCTGAGTTGCCAGCTGGGGTAGAACCACAAGCTTTCATCTCTTCATCATGGACCATCAGCAGAAAATGACCAAAAGGTCAGACAAATGCTGTAAATGGAATAAAGGAAGAGTCTCTGAATACAAGTTGGGATAGTAATAATATACAAAAGGGAAAACATAACTAAAGGCCAAGAATTCCTCTCCCAGCATTAGTTTAGGTAGACAAGAATTTGAGAAATTTTCAGGAACTACAGAAAAGCCTCAGGTGGGAACATTCTTCAGCACACTTGAACTACAAATTCCAGGAAGAGGCAGCAAACTCCCATGTGATATACCTGCATAGTCCAAGACACAACTCTGCCATCTCTCCTCAGCAAAGGAATTCCCCTTTGCCTCATTCAGGTTTTTGGAAGACAAAGACAATAAATCAGACTCTTCAAGCAAATTCTGTTTATTCCATTTTTTGTCTTGCGTTGCTACCAAATCTTTACCCTAACCTAAGAAAAATATCAGGTAGAAAAAAATCTCCCCTTTCCTCCCACCCTCCCCCCCCACACACACATTTTTTGTTTCTTAAACAAAAGAATCAAAATTTCAAGCATGAGAGACTTTTCTTTCCATACATTTCTGTAATAAAATTAACTCTGTTGTAGATATAAAATGCAGCAGCCAAGACCAGAGGATCTGCTATGCTACTCCAAGGCAATTAGTACCCAGAATGATCAGTTTGTCTGCAAACATTATAAGAAAATACTTAGCACTTATCCAGCACTTTTTATCCATGAATTTCAAAGTGTTTTACAAAAGCTGAAAATATGTGTTTGGCCTCATTTACGGAGAAGAAAACACCAGCTGGAACAGGAAGAGATTTGCCCCCAGTCACAGAACAATTTAATAGCAGAGCTAAGAACATATCTCTGGTCTCTGAGCCCAAAGCCCAACAATTTGTGCCACACTCTCTGCTTCACACAGGGCAGCCTGAATTTAGCAAAAGCCCTGACTACTGAAATGCTGAAGTAGTTTATATTTTTGCCATTGAAAAAAAAGTCTAAATGGAGCTATTTTAGTAAGGACAGATCTCCCAAGGCTGTGACACCAAGGAGTAAACCCAGTCTCAGATGGAGCTGCTGAAAGCTTTGAAAAAGAAAAAAAGTCTCATACTGAAGTGTGAACAGCTGTGAGAGTGGTGCAGAAGGAGGTAAATCCATCATCTACAGTGTGCAAACGAATCTCCACTTGGAGCTTTAATTGAATGTTTGAGGAACAGATCACAGGATAAAAACCTAAAACCTTCACAAATAGTGTTATTAGATGGAGAGGAACCTGCAGCTAAAGCACGCACGGCCTGACACCTCCTCTGTTAGCAGTGTCCTGACCCACCGTCACTCCTGACAGACCTGAGACACCAACAGTGCAAGTGCACCAGGAAAAGAGCAGTGAAATGCAATGTCTTCCCTAGAAAGATGTTTAGCAAGGCCAGGACAGTAGAGAAGTGCCATGAGGCAGAGAGTAAAGGCTGATTCAAGGACCCCAGGGCATCCTCAATTTCGAGGTCCACCATTCATGCCATAAGCAGGTACCAACACCCACACAGTTCTCCTGTGCATTACCAGCAAAATGAATGCATGACTCCAACACTCCTCTTCACAGGCACGTGGCCACAGCACATCACCCACAGCTCATTTTGGTCCAAACAAGACACCCACAGGGTCCTTTAGAGGGTTTCCTGTGTATTAGCACCAATTTTCTAATGCCTCCTCTGTACTTCCCATAGGAATGGGACAAAAACAGGCTCCAGCTTCCGACAGAGCACCTCATGATGTTGGGATGGTTGTGCTGCCTGGCAGCACACAGCCCATGTGCAAAAACCCACAAATGCTAGCCTATAACCAAAACCTCCATTTTTAAGAGAGAAGGGCAGGCCAGCATCCTCACCAGCCCACAGCGGCAGGTAATTACACCCAGGAGCTTAATTTATCAGCAGCACAAAAACTGCCATGGTCCAGCCAGCCCCAACACAGTGGCCAGCTGTGCTCTGAAGCCTGAGAACAGCAACTCAGGTTCTCACAGAGAACAGTGTATCAAACAGGGACAGGTAAGCAACCTAAGTCAAAAAGCTCATCTCCTAACTGCAAACCTGCAGCGGTGAACATTAATTCAGGTCTCCTCCCTCCTTCCTGGGCAAACCCAAATGCTACTAGTTTTCCACGCTCATACTCCAACACACGTGGGGGTGCCAGCAGCTGGGTCTCCTCTCCCCCCAGCAGCAGACCTGCAGATGACCATGGGGATTCACCCCATGCTGTAGAAAAGTCCTTCTAACGTTACCAAGGAGCTGCTGTTGCTCCCCTACACCCTTCCCAGCCACCCATCTTCCTTCTGCACCCACCTGCTTGTGCGTTACAGACACAAGCAGCTGCCCTGGCTTGCTAGTATTAACACACCACCTCTCACTTAGGAGCTTTTACAGATACTAAGGCACAAAGATTAAGTGACTTGCGTAAGAGTCACGAACACACCTCATGTCTCTCAGTTGTAGTGATTTCTCACACCTTTTTTCCTGACCTCTTGAATATCAAAATCATGTGAGTAGACTGAGAGCAGGATCTCATTTCCCTAGCAATACTGAAGATACAAACAGGGCTGGCCGCATCCAAGCCTTCCCCAGGGCTCCAATCCATTCCCCCTATGACAGGCTGTTTGTCCAACAAGGTAGGAGAGCACCAGTGCAGAAGGGAGCGCTCCACAGGTGTGATGCAAAGCCCCATCTCTGCCACCCTAAGTCCTACAACAGGATAGAAAATGGACACGCCTCTGGCAAACTAGGAAAGGAAACCTCAGCTACGCTTTGTTCATCCACAGGGATAGGCAAGGACAGCAGCGCTTAAAGCAGTGGGACCCCCACAGTACAATCAGGGTAGGAGAAACATCCACACCCTTAACTGGAGCAGATCAGCTTTCCTCAGCTGAGTGCCCCACGAGATGCCACTGGCAGGAGCTCCCTGGTCAGGTTTCTCAACACGAGCGATGGTTTGGTTTCCCAGAAGGTGTGAGTGTCTGGCTTTGCTGCATCTGTGGCAGAGGCCCAGACCCAAGGAGAGCAGCTGGTGAGGCCCACTACGTGCAGCTGTGCCTCATGTGGAAGTTCACCACGTACTCGGCGTTGGTGCGCTGCACCGAGATGGCAAAGGGCTCGAAGGGGTGGAAGGTGAACGCGACCAGGCGCCGCACGGTGTGATTGATGGGCCGCCCCAGGAGTCCCGCCTGGATCTCAAACTTCAGGAGGCCAGAATCACGAGCGTAAAATCTGAAAGGAAGAGAAAGTCAATTATGGCTGTTCCCGACTATTGACTTTGCCATCTGGGCTCTTCACACACAGAGTGCCTTGTTCAATCTCTGGTACTCCCCCAGGGGCGGGAGGTCCTCAGCTGGGTGTCGGGCTCTGGGCTATGCAGAAAAGTCCCTCCCAGGGCAGTTGTTTTATACTGTCTAGAAAAGCTTCACTTTATTTTAGTATCAGAAGTAAAAGAACTCTGCCTGTCATTTTGGTGGACAAAGCTGATTTCACAAGGGGGAGTAAGTTTGGTTCAGACCCCACCTGTGCTGGCTCTCCTTTCTCTCTTAATGCAAGCTGCCCCCTTTGATTCCTAAGGCAGGTTTATCGTATAGAACTGAGCTTACTTCTCTTAGCAATGGCCTTCACTGAGGGTGTAAGGCTACCCCTTCCCCCTCCAGGTGCTGCCAGGGAAGGCTTTACACTGCTGTTCTTGTGCCTTGCTACCTCCTTGTTCAGCTGAAGAAACTTTACCCAATCCTGCTCAAGGATGCCAAGTTGTACTGTATAGCTCAAGCAAGGCTTTGCAGTTCCTTTTAGATTTCCATCAGAAACGCATTAATGAGATAGGCTGGGCAGCAAGAACCTCGTGGATTAGATTCCACAATCACAGCAAGGGCAGAGGTCAAGGTAAACCTAACATCCTTCTGCTGTCACACACCTGCCTATGGATCAAGCTCGTGTGTGTCTCCAAACAGGTGATCTCTGGAACACAGCTCCAACACAGAGCAAATACTGCCAAGGGGACAAGGGCAGTCTAGGGAAGCTCTTTGCTTCTTGAACCTTCTCTGCAAACCGTGTGTAACCAACATAAGCCCAGGTAACACCATTGTCCTCTACAGCTGTCAGAACATGGGGCTCTCTGCGACGACCCAACACTGCCCAAGATTTTGAAGGAGGTTTCTGGACTCTGACTCAAATCCTCACCCTGAAGTTGTCTCAGTTTGTTAGACCATTTTCATTAGACCTCTTTCAATTTTGAGCACAGAACCGCCATTTTGCCCCACAGCTGCTTCCTTTTCCACCATGACTTAGTGTATGTGGGTATTTTGCATTTTCCTCTGGTTTTAACTCAAA
Source organism: Oxyruncus cristatus (assembly GCA_013399855.1). Lineage (NCBI taxonomy): Eukaryota > Metazoa > Chordata > Aves > Passeriformes > Cotingidae > Oxyruncus > Oxyruncus cristatus. The sequence goes on from VXAY01004576.1 coordinate 212,207, forward strand.
GAATGCTTTTAATCTTGGAGCACGTCTCCCCCCTGCCAGCAACACAATGCACTCAGCTCTCAGTCTGGAAGAACGGCTGATGACAGATACTGGTGATGCTGTTTCAGGAGCAGACATACTCCACATTTTAACAACATAGCCTATTGAGAACCTCATGTTCTTCCTGGAGGGCCACTCTCTTGTCCCTTCCTCTGAATCAAAGTGCTAGCAAGCCCTGCCTGAAAATTGCACACAAGAACCCAGCAAGAGAATCACAATCTTGGTATTTGGCTTTTCAAAAGGCCCTTTCCCTCCTACACAAGGCTGGGTATATAGAGGGTCATTCTTTAAATAAAGCACAGTCCCCCATCTGTTCCTCTCTCCCAATTCACAACAATTTACTACTCAAGATGAAGCTCCCTGTAATCTAAAAGATGTGCTCAGTTTGGTATTTTTAAATGTATTTTTAAAAGTGCTCTGCAATCAGAGGCCATTTCCATGGGCTCTCACTCTGGGGATAAATTAGGCACTGCAATATAAAATTGTATGTCAACAGAAACAGCAAGACCAGCCTTTTCAAACTGTAGGAAAATGGAAGATTTATCTGCAGACCAATTCTTTCGTTAAATGGCTCCTTATTAGCCATCTAGATGGATTTTAGAGACCCCCTGCTATAGGTAGAGTGTGTTAGAGCCTCTTCCTCACAAGTGCCATCATTTCACCCACTGAATATCTTTTCAAGCCTCCTGAAAACAGACTGGAAGGCAGTGATGATGGGGAACCTAAAGTCCTTCCAGCCTGAGAGCAAACAACCATTGGTCTCTTAAGTAGCCAGAGTTGAGAGCTGAATCTTTCCGGATGCAGAAAGGCACTAAGGGTTAAAAGGACATAGTGCACAGAAGTGCTGAATGGATGTAGAAAAGGTCTGGAGGCCTTCCTAGCTCACACATTGTGCCAGGAAACTGCACACAGATTATAACACTCTTAGCTGCTGAAGGGTTTCCCATTCCAGACAATTACAGGACTTACATTACAAATCCTGTGGTCCCTCATTTCCAAGCCCTCTACCCACGACAGGCAGCTGGCATTATTTTATTAATCCCTTTGTTTTGCGTGTGAGAACCACAGCAGCACTATTTGAGCTACTGAATGGTTAAGGTTAGCGCCTCATCTTCTGCTTGCTCTCCAAAAACCAGGAGCCCCACTGCTCCGAGGCTCTATTCAAGTCCTAATTGACTCTGCACAGCTTTGAGCTTTAAAAGCTCTGGCTCTGAAATGCCGGTTTGCTCAGGGGAGGGAGGGAAGGTGGCACTTGGCTTTGTTTACTACAAAGACTCCACCGCAGCAAATGACTGCGGTTCTGCTCCCTTTTGTCCGCAGGAGCTGGGCGCAGGTTGGCGCTGGCAGACAACTGCCACCCTGCAAGTTTTCCCAACGTCAAGCATGACAAGGGGGAAAAGGGCAGGCTTTCTCTGCAGATAGCACGGAAGCTGGAGATCAAACCAAACCATACAGGCAGAAAAATCAATTAAATATACATAATTTGGGAATTGAGAGCGCAGGAATAATCAGAAGTTCCCCGCCACCTGAGTCAGGGCCAGGGGAGATATGAAAGCACTTTTTGAGAATGAATTGATGAAAACAAAGTTGGGAAGCTGGCCAGAATGATCTCCCTAGGCTGCCTGAGCCCCCAACATGTGTGCAGTCACTAAACAAAGCACTCAGGCACTGAAGGCTCTCTTTGTTTTCAGAGCATAGGTTTGCTTCTGCAGTACCGTGAGTGGAAAGACTATTCTGCCTGGAGAACTCAGCCTCTTTGAGTCTTTCAGGCCAGAGATGTTGGATTTTTAACCAATACTGCTTGCAGCCATGGCTGCAGCCAACAAAAAGAAATAAACAGTCCTGGTATTTCTGCAAGAAGCATTGCAAACCTCCTTATTCCCCAGCTCAGACTGCCAGCAGCAAAGGTTCAGACAGGAGAGGCACTGAATGGCTCTCAGAGCTGGCTAAAGCTCCTACTACAGACAAAAATTTCCTACAGAGCACAGAGAGAAGGGGTGTATGAGGAGAGGTGCAGCTCCCAGGGTATGAACTGTAAACAAGGAAGTCTGAAAACAGCTAAATCAATACCACAAGCATTCTGAGTAACACCTAACCCAGTCGCTATTTTATTCACAGGACAAACCAGATAATCCTTGCCAGCTAAACCCATGTGCTCAAAAAGGGTCCTTCTAGGATAGGAAAGCAGGCAACCAGAACTGTAACACTCTGCAGCCCAAACACAACAGCAGCACTGCAAGAAGAGGTGGAGGAACAAGACCATTCATATGGAAAAGGTCAGGCTTCACTACCCAAACTTCCCCAGAGCAGCACAGCGAGAAAACCTGAAGAAGCCTCCCATACACATGAGTTACGGTAAAGAAGAGAGGCCAAGCTTCGTGGGACTGCTGAAATAAACCCCCTGGTGAAAGGATTTCCTAAGCCAAAGGCCTTGATCTACTCCCTCTTCTTCACATGTGACGCCACGTGGCAGAGGCAATTTAGGATGACTCTCGCCCTGCTCCCCTCACATACAGCTTCTTGGTCTGTCCCATACCTTATGGGGTGATCACCACAGGTCTTGGGCCGCTCCATGACTGACACCCACTTGTCATCGTAGCTGAACAGGGAGAGGTCGAGGTAGGGGCTGCCGCTGTAGGACTGGGCGCTGATCGGGAGCTGCCCCAGCAGCCGCCGCACGGCCTCCGTGTGCCCCCCGTACTTGGCGTTCACGATCGTGTCCTTGAACCTGCAGCAAACCGAGAGACGCGTTTTGCTCACAAAGGCCACAGGTGAACAGCACAGCTCAAATAAACTAAGGAGGAAAACAATTAGGGAAAGAAAACAGCAGCAGTGTAAGAACCAAACCAGCTCACTTCCAAAGATGTATCACAGTGATTCAAGCTTCAGCCAGTTCTGGTGACCTTTTTATCCTCCCTCCTCATTACTGTTTCTGCCCAGAAAGTCCAAACTGACACAAGAAGAAGACTGTGCCTACCCACAAGGTCTGGCCCCAGCTGCTCTGCAGTACAGGAAATGAACAGGATCAGAAACAGGGAGAGATGGATTAGCAGCTTATCAGTCAATCCAAGTTTTACCATGAAGCCTGGAAACAGTATAAGCAAAAGCCAGAGGGTTTCACAGTAACAGCTGAGCTATTAATGTTGACTTGAGAATCCCCCTCTCTCCAGGCACTATGTTTTAAGGGAGAAACCTTAGATGAGGAAGAACCTTGACAAGAAGCACAAAGCTCTTCAGAAACTACAGTGAGCTGAAAGTTCTCCCTGGGGGAGACATTAACACAGGCTGGATTTCTCTGTCCAAACAGAATTTTAAGCTTTCCATGTGCAAGAACAGTCAGATCAGCTGCAGGGATGTCAGACATCAAGGAGGATAAAACACTTCATTTGACCAGAAACACTCAGCCAAAAGCCAGCTCACTCTGGATTATTCTCAATGATACTTTGCTGTGGAAGTTACAACACTCCTGCTACAGGCCCTTGTAGCCAAGAGAATGAAAAGATTCTCCTCTCTACTTTAACACAAGGCAGGAGTTGTTCTTCAGGAGTCTCTGGTGAGTCCTCTCATTCTCTCTTCTATTAAGCATTACAGATTTCCTGACAGGTAGCTCTAGAAAGTTACAGACATAGTCAACTTCATCACACTTATGTGACATCAACCTAAAATCAACAGAAGCTTAATGCCCATAAGTGAATGCCAAGTACTTTGGATGATGTGAAACAAGTCACTGGAAGAACAAAACACCCTGAGTCACATAAAAATATATTCCAAGAGAAATAACGCAGTCTGCCTCATTAAAACCATGTTTGACTGCTAAAGCACATTCTAGAAAGCCAGGTTATTTTGGTATTTTGCTCAGCTTTCACAATAGGTCTAAGCAGATGAGTTTCCTTTCTCCTAGCACAGTTTGATGAGAACCTCAAGCTTGTGACTGATGTTGAGGAATATGCTACACAACACAGTTTGATACACGCTGAATTCAGAGAACATCACTTGGCAAAATACGTCCAACTAGATGACGCCAGTATCTTGACAAATCATATCTCCAGGGATCAAAGCTACTGGGCAGTAACACTTTAATAACCTCCAGAAGAGTTATTGCTCAAGGAGAGATGGGAACATCTTTCCCTCAAAATTCCTCTTCCTTCTTCTAAGCACCAGATTCCCACTGCTTTGTGGCAATCCTGTAACAAGGCAGACGCTGTGGAATATAAAATCAAATGTATGAGGCTGCAAGGTGAACCATGTACGAGCCTGCCCCTTGCATCACCCTGCAAAGGGGACTAAAGGAACTGGTTTTGTCAGTTATTTGTTATTTGATACTGGCCTTCAGCAGACGGGGGTGAGCGTGTGTCTATACGGTATAAAGCATGCTCCGAATGGCTCACCGGCGCTGGATCTGCCTGGCAAAGTTGTTGCTGGAAGCTGAGCAGGGGAACTGGACAGCCTCACTGTGCAGGGTGGCATTCCTGAAAAGGTCACAGAAGTTCTCAAACAGCTCCAGCAGCTCGTCGGACGTGTTCTCGAACACGGCGATAACCTCCGTGGTCACCATGTTGTACACGACGAAGAACGAGGGCTGGGGAGAGAGGCAGAGGCAGCAGTTACCCAGGAGAGCAGCTGGGGAAGCTCTCCCTTCCTTCTCCCACATCACACCACAGACCCTATCCAAATTTCTCCACAGCGCAGGAGAACCCCACATCCTCATGCTAATCCATGTTCTCCTATTCAGCGTGTACCAAATTATCCACCTCTTAACTGCGGTTGTTTATGAAGAAAACTTAATGGGCTTCCCATTTTTCAACTCCACCCGGATGCAACAGTTCTGTTTTCTCTTCCTCTCTGTCCCCTCCACCAAATTCAAAACACTTTCTCAAGTGCCACATTTAATTTTCATTCCTGCTGACAAAATGATTTTTCTTCTCTGTAGAGACATTATATTCTTCCCCTTCTTAATATCTGCATCACACAGAGACGAGCCTTTTTAGCGTACTATGCACTACATCACTGCCCCCAAAAAGTTGTGCCCTCCAGGTACCCTGCCAGCACAGAAATGAAAATCTGAAAGACATTAATGACTTCTTTTTAATGCTGACATTCTTGTGCAAGAAGGCCCTTGTACTGCGCTGTGGATTTGGCAATGGCAATGTTTCCTGGCATGAAATTGGGAAAAAAGTGACATTGTGTCAGCACAGCTACATCAAAGGGAGATGACATTCCCATTCCATTGGGAAAGGGCAGATTTGATTCTTGGTCACTAAAAGTAGCTTTCATTAGACACAGGAGTGCTGGCACCCCAAATAAGAACTTGCCCCCACTTCAGAGGTAACGAATTCCCGTGGCATATGCACGTGCCTGACGAATCTTCTGTCAATAGAGGCAACTTCTAAATGCTTCACCTCCTGCTCCCAAAAACAATGCTCAGGGATGACGGCAGGCACTCTGCCCACCCCACCCACCTCCAAATATCACAAGGTTTGTTTGTTTTACAGCCCCAAAATAAACTGTGATAATACAATCCAGCCCCCACATGTCAAAATGAAGTGTGCTAGATGAGGTTACTCACTAGACTGCTGCCTAAGGAAAGGGAAGCCCTTCTGAAATAAAGGGTTGCAGCAGAGAGAAAATAAGAGGAGACAGCAGAAGGAAACACTGTTTAAATCACTGAAGACTGTAGGGAGTATCCTCCTACCTTAAATAAAAAAGTTCTTTGTCCGGGTTAACACAGAGACACATCTACAGGATATCTCTGAGCAGAAAAACTACCCTCCCTGCTTTTTAGCAGCAGCTGTAACACCAGCAAAACATCATCACAGCATTGGAGGCAGCAGCTGAGTGTCTATCAACGCAGGCCTGGAACAGCAACAACAACCCCCAAGCTACATATGCACAGCACACGATTAAAGATCTCAAAGGATTCGGTGCAGACCCAGACAAAAAACATGCAACCCACAAGTATAAACAGTGACTCCTCAACCTTCTTGGCAGAGAAGCCAGAGAGGAGAGAGGAGCCTGAAACTGTCCAATAGACGAAAGAAAAATTGGAGCTGTAGGTATTTTGTGAGCCGAGTTTTCTTCAGGAAGCCCTAACACAACGCCTGTGCTCACGAAGGTCTATGGAGTCTGCTCCACATCTGAAATTATCTCCTGGAAGAACTGAGAAATGAGATGCTTTTCCTCCAGCATAAAACCCAGTGCCTGAAGCTAAATCAACTACAACCAGTATCTTAAAGTAACGCCCGGGTGAAGAGAGTTGAGAGCTCCCTGCAGCAAACCAGGCACAAAAGCCCCAGTAACCACAGCGGAGCTCGGAGCTGAGCCTGCCACAAACATCTACATCAGGGTCAGGAGCTCATTCCAGACACCAGCAATGAGCAGAACGCTGCAAGCCAGTTCCACAGAGCTTTAATGTCTCTGAGACAGATGTTCAGCTTTACACCAATGAGCAAAGTGGATTAGATTAAGCCTTTCCTATTTCTACCAAAGCAACTTCCCCAAACAAACACCAAAGAAGAGAAAAATAAAACAAACGAGATTCGTCTTCCAGGAAGAATTAGACTAAGGCAACAAGCCATGAGCTACTGTCTATTTCTTCTGTGTTCCAAGTCCTGCTGGAAGAGAAGGGTATGAGAGAAAAACAAACATCTGGGGAACAATCAGACCTACATGCTGTACTGGAGATTTATTACAAATTCTTGCTAAATACTTACAACAAAATAAAAGCCAAGCTTGTTAAAGGAATAAAAACTGATTAAAAAAAAAATCTCTGTTTCACAGAGCTCAAAATGTGGCCATCACTCAAACAGCAGTGAAAAGAGATGATCAGCCTGTAGGGTGGTGAAATGTCTGGAGGGACACAGCACTGACTGAGCTACATTTGCTGTAATTCCACTTCTTTAGTACTAAACTGAAAGGAGAAGCAATTGGCACATTAGCCAGATCTAAGAGCTGCTACTCCAATTTGGAGAGATCATAAATACTGTCTGTCACTGGAGCTTGAAAGAATAAGTATGCAGGCAGAACAGAAAAGGTAATTCTACTGGGGAAAAAATGAAGACTATTGTATTTGAAAAACATGCTTGAAGATACATGAGAAAAGGGAGAGACTACCTCTACAATTTAAGTGGACTTTATGAATTATCAGCTAAAAATAAATTCAGCTGGGGATCTAGGAGGGAAAGAAGGTTCTACAGCACCTATGAGCATGGGGAACAAACCCTGGAGAAAGGGGACTCACTAACCATGTCAGATCTTTTCTCTCTCATTTCTCAGCTGAGAAGGAAGAGATGAAATTATGCAAACAAGGGACACAAAAGTTATTTAATATCAGAGGCATCAAATGTTCAGATACGAATGAAGTCCTGGGGATCCTAAAAACATCCACAGGCTCAGCTAAGAAACAAGTATGATACTACTTGAGCATTTGCCCCAAAGCAAGGAGAAGCCTGAGGACAGAGGCAGTACCTGAGCAACCTGGTCTAGCGGAAGGTTTCCCTGCCCATGGCAGGGGAGTTGGAATTAGATGACCTTTAAGGCCCCTTCCAACCCAAACCATTCTGTGATTCTATACCTGGGAAGGATCTGTCACCCTCAGCGTGACCACGTCCTCACTAGTGTATTTGATAAAGAGATGGTTCTCATCCAGGAGCTGCATCTTCCACATGCGGAGCTGCCTCAGCTGGTCAAAGTACTGGAAGAACCTTCTCTTTGCTATAGCGCTTCCATCCTGCTCAGCCCTCCTCCACAGGTACACCAGCAGCCTGTGCTTCAGGGAGTTTATGAAGGGCTCTTTGTAGGGGTTGGCCATCCCTGTCTGCGTGTCCCGCTGCACCTCGGGGTACACCGCAGACAGGGTCAGGAGATCATCCTCGTAGCAGAAGCGGCCGATGGTCCGCACGTCGATGAACGTCCCCTCGGGCGTCACCTGGAAGACATGGATAGTCTGCTGCTGCACGGAGAGGATGGCCAGGATGTTCTTGTAGAGGTACAGCCCCTGGTTGTGGGACAGGATGACCTTGTCGCACTTGAAGGTGCGCGTGTCACACAGCCGGCCCGTGTGGAGGTCGATGATGTGCAGGGAGTAATCCTCGAGCGGAGAGCGCGGGTTGGGGGTCACGGACTCGCTGTTGCGGTACACCTCGAAGAAGGGCGGGTGCGGCTCCTCGGGCAGGTAGGCGGCCGAGCCCACGATCACGTACCGGCAGTCGTCCGTGAACAGGCTGCACTCGCGGTTCAGGTGCTCCCCGTTGGAGGCCACGTTGGTGATGTGCAGCAGCACAAAGAAGCGCTCAAAGAGCCGCCCGCGGATGTTGACGGACCGCTGGTCGTTGCCATTGGCCAGGATCTCCCCCTCGTAGCCCTGCAGCAGGTCCTCAGCCGCCTGGCAGCCCTGGTACTCGTAGATCTCCAGGGAGGTCTGGTCGGAGGAGAAGGCGATGAAGTAGCGGCCATCGGGGGAGAACTTGCGCAGGAAGCAGGGCGGCTTCTCCACGTTGACCACGGTGAAGTTGGGGAAGACGTTCTGGTGGAAGACACGGACCTGGTGCCAGTGGGTACCGGCCTTGCCAGAGCTGATCCGGCGGCGCTCCAGGCGATGGATGACATTCTGGTTCTGGATGCGCCGGGGCCGGATCGTGGGGGCCTCATGGTCCATCGTCAGAGTTCTACCTCATCCTCACCCTGTGGGGAACAACACACGAGCTCTGGGACCACACGGGGTGGAATTCTCACCAGTGACCTGCTCACATGGACCCACAGCACCCCAGGGGGGTGGCTAAAAGGGGTAAGCTGGACTTTGGGAGTGGGGAGATAACACAGGAGAGCACTGGGAGCAGGAGGAGAAACTGGGAGAGAGATGTCAGCGGGAGGCACCAGGAAACCAAGGGGAGGCCAGAGGTGCCCCCAGTGCACTGAGGGGTGGTGGTGCCTGCAGATCTGACTGCTAAAGAGGGACACACAGCGGGGCACCAGGAAGGGAGTCAGGAAGAGGAGCAGGCACAGGTGGGCACCAAGGGAATGGGGGGAGCCCAGGGATAATCCACAGACCTGATAAATGGCAGGCACGAGAAACAGCCTGGAAAGAACGGAGGGAGCTGGGGGCGAGGGGGCACAAAAGGGGTCACTGCGATGCGGCCGGACCCGCCTGCCGAAGGGGGACGCCCGGTCCCCCGGGGCTGTGCAGGGACTGAGCTGCAGGAGAAGCCCGGGGGCACCTGCGGGTCCGTCCGCTGAACGGAGCGAGACCCCCAGCAGCTGGAGCCTCGCTGGGCTGGGGGTTGAGGAGACACGGGGAACCCAGATGAGGGCCCAGGGGAGGCCGCGGCCGCGCTCACCGCCGGGGCCGCGCCGGGTCCTCTCACGCCATGGCCGCTGCCATCTTTCCGCCACCGCACAGCGGCGGGAGGGCGGTGCGGCCACTTCCGCTTCCGGCCGCGGGACAGCGAGCGGGGACGGCCGGGCCAGACCGGCAGCGAGAAGCGGACATCGTCCCCTGGCGGCGGGAGGGAGCGCTGCGCCGGGCACCCCCCAGCACCCATCCTGGAACCATCCTGCACCCATCCTGCACCCCCAGCACTCCCAGCACCCATCCTGGAACCATCCTGCACCCATCCTGCACCCCCAGCACTCCCAGAACCCATCCTGGAACCATCCTGCACCCCATGCACCCACACTGGACCCACCCTGCACCCACAGCACCCACTGTACAACCGGCCAGCCCCTGCACTCTATCTCAGCATCCCCTGCACCGCTCTTGCACTCCGCCTACCCCATCCCAGCTCCCTCTGCATCCCCATCCAACCATCCCCAAGCCCCCTACACCATCCTGCACCCCCAACTCTGCACTCAAACACCCCCTGAGCCCCTCCATGCCTGGAGCAGCTCCATTCCCAGAAGGGGTCTGGCATGGTCCCATCACCCCCTGTATCCCAAGTCCCCACACAGGGACACCGCAGGGACATCACACCTGCCGCCAGCACACTGGGGTGCACGCCAATCCTTCAACCCCAGCACCGGCCACGGAGCTTGGGGTCACCCCCGGGCACCTCCTTGGCCTTTCCAAGGGACTTGAAAGCCTTTTGTTTGCCTTGGCTTTTACCAGCACCCCCTCCCACTCCGTGCATTAGCATCGAGGGCAGCTCCAAGGGGCACTTCTCCTTCAAAGGGAAGGAAGGAGGAATGTCAGGGGGGCCCTTGAGATCCATTTGCCAGCCTCTTGCTGCGGCTGAGCCGATACACCGGCTCCTGGAGCCACTCCACGAGCGGACGTGGGAGCTGGGAGCAGGGGGCACGGGGCTCCAGCCGGGGTGCTGGAGAGCTGTGTGACAGCAACACCCAGTCAGCGTCACACCGGCGTGGTTGGGGGGTGCTCCTGCTGCACCAAAGCTCTTGGCATTGAATTCCCAGGGATCCTTAGTCTGGTTTATGTGGTGCTTTAGGGTCCAGCCAGCAGTGGGGCAGAGTAGGATCTCACCACCCAAGGGGTTGGGACGTGGGTGGCTCCAACTGCCTTCCCGCAGGGATGGGGTAAGGCAGAATGCCTGGCACTCCCGAGCCTGGCACACCCTGGGTGACCCTCTGAGTGACCCTGCTGCCACCCCACCTGCCTGCCCCATTCCAGTCTCCCACTGGTTCCATGCCCAGCAGCCATATCCCGTGTCCCTTCCTGCTCTCCCCGCCGCCTCCCGGTGTCAGAAGGCGCGATGACAAGACTAAAATTGATGGCTCTGGTGTCCGTCCCTCTTTGTCTCTCTGGCTCCTGCCTAATTAATTGAGATCCACCTTAATAGGATCAAACTAAATACCAAAGAACATCCAACCACACAGCAGCTGGCATGAAAACAACCGCCCGGCACACGCACACGGAGAGGCAGCTCACTGGACAAAAGGGTCGTTAATACAGCAGCAATTAGTGCTTCCAGAGCTAATAACTTCATCGCAGCAACCTTCCCACAGCTCCAGCCCCCTCCCCGGGGCTCAGGAGTGGGTCAGAGGACCTCCGACCCTCACTGTAGCGGTTTCAGCCATCAGCAGGGATTTGCATCACGTGAAATGGATCTCATTGCTGGCACAAGGCTGGGGGCAAAGTTAGTCCCGGCTTATTTTGGCCTCGGGGGTGGCAGGAGGTGGGGGGTCACCATGCCAGACCCCCCCTTCCCCCTAGGTGAATATTGGAGGCTCAGGACTCCTGGGACATTTCCCACCTCCCACAGCATTTCGTGCCAGCCCCTGGGGGTCCAGCACTGGGGGGCAAGTGGCTGTCCCCACCCTCATCTGCTGGGGAACAGCAGTGAGGTGGGGTATCCCTCTGCACGCCCCCAGGCCAGAGGAACAGGGCAAGCCCCTGTCTAGAGCCCACAGTGCTGGGGGCTGGTATGGGGTCACTGGGAACTTATATGGAGGTTACTGCAGGCTGGTGTGGAGGTTTCTGGGGATTGGTATAGAGGTTACCGGGAATGGGTATGGAGATTACTCTGGTAATCAGACCCCTGGGGCTGGTCCAGCGCCCTGCTGGGCTCCTTCAGCCTCACAGAGCAGCTGTGGGTCCATGGCTTTGGGTCTCACTGGGCTGGTTTTGGTGGACGTCTCTTTAGCAGTGTGTTGTGCTGAGGAGAGGGATCCTCCGTGCCTTCACCAGCCCCACCACTGCCCTACCAGTGCTACATCCACCTCCAGCCTCTTTCTCCAGAGCCAGCAGGTGGGTTAAAAAAAGAAGAAAAAAATAAATTGCAGCCCATTCCAGCTGGTTTGGATAATTTTTCCTGTTCCTGAAGAGAGGACCCTTCTTGCTTTGGCTGTTTACCAAGAGCCTCCCAGCTCTGGATCCTGCAGATGCTTTCCCAGGATTAGGGAGGGTATGTAAAGAGAACACGGCTGGGGTGGGCTGCTCCTGTCCTGGCTGCCCCACCAGCCAGGTACAACCTCCGTCATGAAATCCCTGCGGTGAAAAGCTGAACCATCTCCTCACATGGATGCTCATGGAGGAAGAAAACCCTCCAGGTCCTGAGCATCACCATCCCACTCCCATGGCCACTGGGCTCCCTCACTGGCTGACGACTTCTCCATTGTGCTCAGGGTGGAGAAAATGAAAATGAACCTTTTTTTTTTAATATATTAAAAAACAGAAGGTGATGTTTGCACAAGAGCCCAGTGTGGGGAGAATGCTGCAGCCAGGAGTGGTGCCACAGTGCCCCCCAAGCCCCTCCACGTGCAGGGATGAGTGTGGCTGTTCTGCACGAACCAGCTGCCTCCACGGGGTGATTTTAGGTTGAAGAGTCCTAGTGATGGCAGCAACAAACTTTAGCTGGGGAAACTCTTGCTGGCGTGAGAGAAGAGCATGAGAAGCAGACAGAGACCTTGGGTGTATCTTATCTTTCAAAAAAACCCAAGGATGTAATTCAATATTTACAATAGTTATAATATTGAACATTTACAATATTACAGCATTTACAATGAATATTAAAGTATTTACAATATTGAATATTTACAATATTCCCCAAATATGGGGAGTTACTTCAGTCATATTTTCAGAGTTTGGGGCTCCTGTTGTGTGGGGATCCATGTGCACATTTGCACATTTTCATAAAGGGGGTGAACAGGTCCTGTCCACCATGGCTGGGACTCAGGGCTCCCCATCTTCAGCCCCTCTCCCCACATTGGGCAGGTTTCACTGGGACTGGGCTCCGTTAAAGTTTGCAGGTTGCAGCACTTGTGAAGCACAGCTCTAAGGAAACCTTTCTTTGCCACCACAGCATCCCTTGCTCTGGTTTTAACTGGCATCAGAGACTCATTTTGAAATGGAACTGAATGAATTTTGGAGGCTGTTAATGGGACCACCACTATCCCCTGGTCTGTGGGTCTGGGGTCATCGGGTGTGGGACTGGGCCCCCTTTTCTTGTTCCTGGTGCTGTAGATCTTGCCTGAAGGCAAGATCTGCTTTAAACACCCTCCAAAACTTTCCTGACCTTTGCAGAACACCCCACTGCAGGCGCTGAGAACAGGCAGGACCAGAGGGGCGGGAGTTGGACGGTGTCTGGTCCTCCCGGGGTCCCACGGCATGGCTGGGGGTGAGTGCTACTGCTGGAAAACCGGGAACCCCGAAGCACTGGGGATGGGCAGGAACCAGCACCCCCATGGGCAGGGGGACAGCAGCACCCACCCCTGCTGCAGGGTGTCTGGGCTGGGGGAGCATCCAGCTGCTCCTCACCCCACGGAGAGAGCTGGAGCCGCCCACCTGCTTAACCCACAGCCAGCTCTCTGTGTGCGGTGACAGCCCTGTCCCCTCCCACACACCCAACACAGGACACCGGTCCTGTCCCCAGCGTGCCACCCGCGGGGTGACAGCCCTGTCCCCCACCATATACCCATCACAGGGTGACAGTCCTGCCCCCCCCCGTGCCATCCATGGGGGTGACAGCTCTGTGTCCCCCGTGCCACCCATGGCGTGACAGCCCTGTCCCCCCGCCGTGTCCCCCGTGGGGGGGCAGCCCGGTAGCCTCCTCCCGGCTGATGCGCAGTGACATTTGCAATCTGTTGCCATGGGCGCTCGGGGACTTTTGCTGTGGAGGGGAATCGCGTTTCTCCCCCCTCCTCCTCCTCCTCCCCTTCCCTCCCTCCCGATGACGTCATGGATGACCACGGTGGTGACAGGGCCACCTGTGGGCTGGTGAGGGGTTTAAAGAGACAGTCTGCAGCTGCAACAGGAGCCCTGGCTATTGTCTCCGCACCTGAGAGCGGGGTAACCTGCAGCCCCCAGACCATCCATCCACCCATCCATCCATCCGTCTATCCACCCACCCCATCTCATCCATCACATCCCATCCGTCCCACCTCATCCCCGCATCTTCTGCCTCCATCACTGCAGCTCTCCCGGGACCGGGGCATTCCAAGCAGGGTTCCGTATCCCTTCCCTGTAGAGTCTTCTCCAAGGTAAGGCTGCGCTCCGTGCCCTCCTGTCCCACTGGGGACCCCGGTGGGCTGCTGGCAGCGTTTGGGGCTGCAGCTTGGAGAGATCCCCTGGGAATCCAAAGCCTGGATGGTGTACCCCCACCTTGGACAGAAGACAGAGCAATCCCTGGGACAACAAAATCCCTGAGGTGGCATTTCCCTGCTTGCAAAAAGGGGCTGGGATGCTCCTGCCTGGGGTAGCACTGAGGTGTGGGGGGTCTACAGGGTCTTCGTCCCTTGTCAGACGGCATTCCCAGACTACCACGGAGCATCTGCCTTCCATCTATGCCAACCGTCTGGAATGAGCCTTGAGCATCTCTTTGTCCCCGCAGTGGTCCTCATGAAGGGGACCCTCAGAGCTGGTACCATGTAGTGCACCTGAAACCCACCATGGCCAAGCCCTGAAGGGCCACGGGTGATTCCAGGAGCCACGAGTGATGCCAGGAGTAATGGTGCAGGCTGCAGGAGCAGGCAAGGGCAGGAGGAGAGGAGGTGCACTCCTCATTTTAGGGGAAGGAAGGACCATCTCTGCCCTGTCCCCAGGGCTTTGTCCCACTGTCCTTCCAGCTCCGATGGGGCGAGCGACAGGTAAGTGCCTCCGTTTGGTGTCACTTGGATGTGCGGGCAAGGAGCGAGGTAGAAAAAGGGTCTGTGAGAGGCTTGGAGAGGAGCAGGGTGGAGATGTGTCTGCAGCAATTGGTGTGTGTGTTCACCCTGAGAGGAAGGTTATGTCCCTCCCCACTGACATACCCCAGCAGTGACCATGCAAGTCGCCAAACTCCTCGGCCGTTCCCACCAAGCAGTCCCTGAGGGTCTTCCCAAGCCCACAGCTGCCTGCAGTTCCAGATCCACTGGAGCCTGCATGGACTCCCAACAGCTACAGAGCCGCTGGTCCCACAGGGTTGGCTGTCATGGGAGCAAAGCAGCTGGGGCAAACCCCACGGTGAATAGCCTGGGTGCCCTCCGCCGCCTTGCCAGGGACAGCTGGCATGGCGACATGGAGTAGGATGGGCAGGGGACCACGCTGCAGTGACTCTGTGGTCCATCCTTGAGGATCTGAGCAAACCCAGGGATGCAGCTGCCCCTGGTACCCTGGGATCCTGCTGGAGTCAGGCTGTCTACATTCTGCTTCTGCAGTGCTGGGGTCTGAAGGAATAGCAGTGGCATGTTTCTGCCATCCATCCCTCAAAAGATGCAGAGGGATTAGGCTGGGCCTGGTTTTTGAGTGGAAGTAGCCAAATGTGAATTGTCTGACAGGTGGCAGTTTCTGCCTGGGTGGCCTTGGTGTTTGCCCACTTGGTAGCAGCGGAAGCACAGGGAAACAGCCTGGACTTCTCGGCAATGGCCTGGGAGATTTGGAGGGAAAACCTGCAGCCCACTGTGATGCTCTATCACCTTTGCCCTCATTGCTGCCACGGGCACACCCCATGAGCACCATGTGTAAATCTGGGAGCTCTGGCTGTGCTCAGCACCCTGGCGTGGCACAGGGCAGCCCTGGGTAGACTAATCTTGCTTTGGAAGGCTTTGGGAAGGCTGAGGCTGCTGCTCCATGGGCAAAGCTCAGAGGGGGTGAAGGGTCTGTGGCAGAGGGATGTTGAGGGGTTGGCTCCCAGGTGCACAGTCAGGCTCATCCCCTCCCTGCATATTTCGTGGGGCAGAGGCTGCTTGAGTAGCAGCCATGGAATCAGGAGCTAATTTAATAGTGGATAGGCACAGGTGAGGGCTGCCTGCTTTTCCAGTGGCTCTAAAAGGTGCAAATAGAGCTGAATAGACACGGGATGTGGGATCTGGCTCGTACAGATGAACACATGGAATGAGCAGGGGATGTACAACACGCGGGAGGAATTGTGGAGTAGTGGCTGTCTGAGCCCAATGGTCCGTGGATGCACTATGTAGCTGGCTTTCTTTTCCTGCTTCAAAATCCTGCAGGAGCATGTAACCAGAAGAGAACTCCTGCCTGTGTGTGAGGGCACTCAAATACACACACACACACACACACACACACACACACACACACACGCACACGTGTCCTACCCCAATACGTTGTGGAACCAGGGAATGCCAGCACACGAGCTGGTTACGCTCCCAGCTCCCTCCGGCAGGCGCTTCCACCTCCCTCCCCCATTCCCTCAGGGGAAACTCCTCCAAGGCTGGTGATGGATAACACTGCTGGAGCGCGGGCTTCTTTCTTGACCCTCCTGGCATCATCCAGATTCCCTCTGCCAGCATTGTAGGCTTCAATTTGAGATGGTGCCTGAGCTTGAGGCTAAATGCCTGTTTGCCACTGCCTTAAACAGGGATGGGGTCTCCAACAGGGATTTCTCTGGGTGGGGAATGAGGTTCGGACCTTGCTCTGGTGATGAGGAATCCAACCCTTTGCCCACAGGCGGCAGAGTTAAGGTGAAGTGGCCAATTCCACTTTCAAGGCTCCTCCCTGGTCTGTATTTTCTCATCAGGGTCTGAGCCCACCCAAGGCTCAGGATGTTGCTGTGTGCTGGAGTGATGGCTCCCTCTGGTCAAACGCTGAGAGGGGATGAAGGTGCCAGCTTTCATGCTGCCCTTGGCATGCTTTAGGCTGGACTGTGCCCAAGCCACAGAGGGGAAAGGTGAGGAACCAGTGCCACTAGGCAATAGCCAGCATCCCTCACCTCCCAGCCTGGCTCAGCATGTGCACGCAGCAGGCACTGGCTCCTCAGCAATGACACACAGGCTTTTCCAGCACAGCCTCTTAACCCAGCTAATTCCCTTGTTTTCTCCTGCCAGGCCTGCTTGTGCCCCTGCCAGGGGATGACCCGGATCCTGCTAATTGCACCAGCAAATTGCCATGTGTCTTCATCGCTGGGGTTGTTATTCTCTGGGGTTATTTTGGGGACTGCTGGCCCTTACCTGGCAGTGTGGGTCAGGGCAGTGATCGGCAGCACCCCTTGCCACTTCCCCTTCACCGTCTCCCACTAAATTATCTTGATTATAGATTGACTCCCCTGCTCCCAGTGTGTGCTGAGCTGGGCTCTCACCAGGAATCAGGGAGATCCTTGGCACGGCACAGCCCAGCCCAGTGTTTCTCCCATTCCTTCTTCCCCATCAGGAAGGCAACAAAGGCACAGTGAGAGAAAGGGCTGCCTGAACTCACCTAACCCACTCCCAGCCCAAAAGTCCACACCTCCAAGGCTGGTTTGGAGGTCCTAGAGTTGATTTGGAGGTGCCATAGCTCATCCTCGCAACAGTCCCCTGCTCTCCTTCTCTCCTCATCCAGGGGAGGCTCAGGGTGCCAGCAGCACCCTGGAGCATCCCTCACCTCCCACCTCCCCATTCCCTCCTCCTGTCCCCAGGCCATCTGGCCACACTCATCCATGTTAAACAAATGCTGGAGTCTATTATCAGGCCCTGCCTCCCCCTTCCCCCCCAGACAGATGGAGGCTGAGCACACTCGGAGCCCCAGCCCGCAGCATTCATGTGTGTGAATGAGAAAATTGAATTATTTATGGCCATGTGAATAAGGCTGGCGGCTGCGGAGGCCGAGCGGAAAGGACTCCATTACGTGGAGAGTACCTGTTGCTATGGAGCTGGGGCTTCTTCCCCATGGCCCCCCATGCACAGCTGCATCCCTGCCCACCCCCCAGCCTCCCCTGCTCCTCACAGAGCTGGGATGGAGAGCTGAGTGCTGGACTGGCCACAGTTTGCCCAGTATGGGTGCTTTTCTCCCTGCATTCTGCCTGGTGCTCCTGCAGACCTCTTTGGAAGTCAGCCCAAATCTCCCCACATTTTGAAGCAGGACCCCCAGTGCAATGTGGGGATGGTGTGGCTCCCTGATTCCCTGGCCACAGTGCTGTGCAGCCAGAAAGCAGTGGCAAGTGTTGGGGTGGGCAACAGCAGCACCTCATGGCTGGGGCTGGGCAAAGAAAGTCCGATCCTGGCACAGCACAGGATGAGAGCTGACTCAGCTTGGACTCCTTAACTCCCCTTAAACCTCCCATCCCCAGAGGCAGTGGGAGCTGTGAATTGAGGCTCCCCCAGCCCCCACATGCCCAGGCAGAAGAGCAGCTTTGCGAGAGTGGGGACTCCTTCCAGAGCCACCTGCATTGCAGCCTCTCCTTCAGGGATGCTGAATCCTGCAGTGATGCTGAGAGAGGTGCTGAGAGAGGTGCTGGGGCATCCCTCCCTCCCACTGTGTCCCTAACTCCTCCTTGGCTATAAAGTAGGACTTTGTCCCCATTGGGGTGCAGCCCCTCCTGCCTCAGTGCCACCCTGGGGTCGGGCCAGGCTCTGGGGACCATGAGGGGATGGGACCCAGCAGCCCCCAGCCCTGCATGACAGCAGTGCAGGGACTCCCGCTCCCATCCCTACAGAGCTAAGAATAGACTCCAGCTCCACTCCTGGTGCTGAGTGGGCTCTGCTGGGCTCAGAGGAATAAAAAGCAGGAAAACGCTTATTTTAGTTGCTGCAGTCGGCAGCTGTGGCTCTGATGTACCTAAGGAGAGGCTTCGCACCGTGCTTACCCGCCCGCTGCTGGGAGCAGAGGCACCACTGTAGACCTCTTGTTCAGTCTATGGCTGCCCCTGCCATGCTCCCAGCCCAGAAATCTCATCTGGCTCCCAATCCTTCTCTGCCAGAACCGGCTGCTTACCCCCTTCCTTTCCCACGCTTCTGGAGTGAGCCTGGGGGGTGCAGGTGCTCCCACCATTCCTATGCCTTGGAGGATGCTCCCCCCCAGCTCCCTGCACCAGCCACTGCTGGAGGCCAGTGGAACCTTGCTGAGATGCTTAGGGCTTGTGTAGGGTCCTGGGGTTCATCCACCTATACCAGGTGGGGTGAGGGGGGTTGCCCCCAGCACCTGAGGTAAAGGGGGACTGCAGAAATCCCTGTGTCTGAGTGACGTGCCTGCCTGGGACTCTGCAGTGGCAAGCTGGCAAATGCCAGCCCTGGCTGTGGGTGCAGGGCCAGGGGAAGCACTCGCTCCAGGAGAGCACCTCTGGGTCCCTCTACCCAGCGTCACCCCCGAGGTAAAATCAAGAGAAAGCTAATTGTTACCATAGTTACGTGAAGTGGCCTTTCTTAGGGAGCCACGTCATCACTGCTGTCACAAGGTTAAGGCGGTGGGGAGTGGTGGGAAGGGGGGGAGAGATGTGTTTTCTTTGGAAAAACCATGGCAACAGCTATTTCTAAGGGAACAGCTGTGCACAGCGAGGCCATGGGGAAGGGGAAGGGGCTGGGGCGTCTCAGTGCAAGCCATGCTCTGAAGTGCCAGGTCCGGCAGCTCTCCATGGCAGCCTGCATCCCCAGAGTCCCCTTCCCACCTGTGCCAGGGATCACTGGGTGTCTCCCATGGTGCCAGCACATTGCCATGGGCTCCAGCATGCCCAGCAAAGCAATACGAGGCCACTCCAGTTTGCTGGAACGCTCCCTCCTGGAATGCTCCCATCGGCAGGGCAGGAAGGGGTGCCGGATTTGTGGGATGGCTGAGACCACCCACCATGGGGCGTAGGGCTTCAGTTGCTTTACCAGAGCAAATACACCCAGGAAAGAGCCCCAGCAGAGAGCCCAAGGGTGATTAATGAGCGACACAAAGCTTCAACAACCATAATGCAAACACTGGTGGAGATCATAGGGATGGACTCAACACCACCAGAGTCAGTACAGCCTGGGCTGGTAAAATGGGAAGGTACTCTTGGGGCTGAGGAATGCTAGTGGAACTGCAAGAGCCATGGGGATGTCCTGCAGGTCTAGGCATGGCTGGCTAAGCCCTGGAGATGCAGACATCTGAGGAATCTGCACCCTGGATTAGCTCTGCAAGTGGACCCAGCAAGGAGAAGATACAGGTCTCAGACACACCCTCCACCCCGGCTCCTGTTTCAACACGTAGATGGAAATTATCTGTTTGCAAGACACTTAATTAAGACCATTTCCCTGAAGGAAACCAAGATGGAGAGCTTCACTTCTCTGTATTCCAGTGCTTTCTGGCATTCGTTTCCACACCAATTAGGGCACAAATTAGTCATCTGGAGTGCAATTCAGTGGCTGTGCTCAAGGGAAGCTCTTCAGCACACATGCCATCTTCTTCTAGGAAGGTGGGTGGCAGGCACAGGCGGGGTGGCCATAGCAGGGACAGGGAAGGGGCAGGCATGGTGCTCAGGTATACAGCCTGCGGTTGGGCTGAGACCCTGAGACTGGGCATGGACCAAAGTCAGCAAGAGGGTTTAGGGTGTATCCATGAGCTCCGTCTGCTTCTCCTTGGCCCCTAGACCTTGGGATGACCTGGTGAACCACTGGACTCTGAGATTAAGCTCCCTGATGGCACTGGCAAGGGAGGATGAGGAATGGGAGTATGAGATGCTCAGCTCTGTGCCCTGCTGTGACGAGATCCAACCTGTGGGTGCATCAGAGGGCCAACACAAAAGTGTGGTTTAAGGGTGGTTGACATCTTGATCTTGAGGTTGTTGGGTCTGGGCAGTCTGCTGCTCAAGTCTTCATATGGACATGTGGAGGCACCTCTGCCACGGTCATGGCTGTGCATCCATCCATCTGCAGGTGAACCTGTCCTTGTTCACTTTAGCTGAGAGGTTTCTGTAGAAGATGCAGCTGAAATGCAGGATAAGAGTTCAGGAGGAGGAGGGTCCAAAGGGGAACAAACACAGCCCCTCTGGGCAGCAGCACAGCCACCCTGGCTGCTCTCCCAGCAGAGCTGCATGGGGTGCTGTGGTTGTAGGAATTCACTGAACACCAAGAGCTCCTGCTGGGAGCAGCAGCGCAGCCATCCAGCACGCGAGGGAGAATCTGGACGATTGATCGATGGGAGATCATCGTGGCAGAGCAAGCAGGGGAAGAGCTGGTGGAGAGGTGGCTGGGAGGAGGCATCTGAAAGCCACAGCTGGCTGTGCATGGGTCCCCACGTGACACAGGGAGCAGGGTCTCACTGCACCATCAGGCATAGTCCCTGCTTTACTTCCTCGCTCTCTTCAAGGGGGTGGGAAGATGGCCTTAGCCACCTTAGAAACACTGCACAAAGTGCCGTGCTGACTATCAGGGAGGCAAAATGGGAAGGTTTCAGCTAAAATACCGATGTCTCGGTGATCTCAGTTATGAGGCTCAGTTCCCCTATTGCTTTTGACCCCTTTTTGCTGAGATCTGTAAGGTGCTCCCACTTGGCTGGTGCTTCATTCTCCATCAGAACACTCATGTCTGTCTCTGCCTCCATGAGACAAACTCAGGGTCATGTGCTTGGTGCTGTTTTCCCTAAATATTTCAACTTTCTCAGTTCCCATATGCACAGCCACCATGCAGGGGCCAGAAATCTCCCTCACCTTCTGGCCAGCCTGCCCATTGCCCGATGCCTGCTGCCTGCTCCATCTCTTTCCAAACAGCACCAGGATCCCTGTGAGGAGTCACCTGCCCCCAGGACAAGCCCTCCGAGCCCCCATTAGTTAACAGTAGTCTTATGCACTGCAACATTTGATGCCTTATTCTTCCTAATCCTGCCTGATGTAACCGTGGCTGTCCTCATTAGCCACATAATTGTCGAGCAAACACAAAACAGGCCCTGACACGGTCGAAGGAAATTGGTTTAAAAATATGAAGCCACATTCTCAGATGTTGAAGGGGTCTCATTTGTTTATTTGCATTCACATGGCACTCTGTGGGATAATGAGAGAGAGACTCTGCTGCAAAAATACCTATTTTTCTTAAAGATCATCTTAGGAGAAGGTAGGTTTGAAATGCCAGGTGGGGGGATCCAGCCCAGCCCCTGTGCTGGTGGAGGACAAATACCTCTCCACCTGGTCTCATCTCTTGCACTAAGGACTCTCCGAGAAGAGAAGGTGGTCATTCATGCCCACTCTGGCACGGTTGCCCAGGGAGAGACAGCCATCCACATCTGGTGACAATGCCTATGAATTTCAAAGGGTCTCCATCCACTTCCAACAGCAGGCGACAGGGCTAAGTTAATGGAGGCAGTTGTAAGAAATCTAATTAACCTGCAGTATGTTGCTTAATTTGTGCAAAGTTGTTGTGGTTACTCAACTATAAACTCCATTCCCAGCTCTAATGACAGTGACTTGCATGGCAGCAGCGGGAGCATCCTGGAGGTGGGCAGCCACCTCGTGCTCACCCTTGAAGGTGCCCTCAATTACGTGCGGAGCGTTCCAGTGGTTGCCTCCATCTGGTTCTTCCATGGCATTTGAGACCCTTTTCTAGCTCCAGTCTTTGGAACAGGCACCTGTGCTGCTTCTCTGCCTGCTCTGGCATTCAACCCTGGTGCACAGCTTCCAAAAACCAACCTTCAGGACCCAGCAGTGTCAATCTGTTGATTGCACTAAAGTCCAGGAGATGGTTTCAGGTCATCAAGTTCCCATCACAGCTCTTAGGCTATAATTATGTTCAAGGCTCTTTGCTTCAGTTATGCGTTTTTCCTAACGCTTGGAGCCACTGTACTGATCTTTTCTTCAAGGCTGACCTCCATGTAGCTTCCCAGGGGAGAGTCAGGACTGTTATTTAAGCCAATTCACAAACCAGGTCCTGAAGGCCAGTTGTCCATTTTACGATTTTTTGAACAGCAGGAATCATCAGCAGGGCTGATGGTGGCTGAGCTATTTGTGTCGGTTCAGGGAGAAGCATAGGAAAAGGGATGGATGTCATGCGTTAGCTTCTCTTCCCAGGTTAACCTTCCACAGAGATCTCTGGCCAGACAATAGCCCCCCTGCAGAGGGGCTCTGGAGCCTGTGGTACCACAGAAAGGTGATGATGAGCATTAGCACTTCCTTCATCTCGCACCAAAGCCCCGTGTTCCCCCCATGATCATTACAAGAGTGATCTCACACCCTGCAGGGACATCATTCCCGTGGAGGGAAAAGCTTTGACCAGGTCCTGGAACACTCCCGTTGCCCATTGAGGTGAGGTTTGACAAGAAAGGAACTGAGAAGGAAGATGATCCACCTCTGGGGTCCATTAAAGCCAAGCAGGCTGGGGCCACGCTGCCACAGGGTTTGTAGGAGCAGAGACCTCCAGCACCAAGGTCCTGCTCAGCACTGGTGCTCCAGGAATGTTGGGGATGTGGAATACAAATGCACTCTTGGCAGCAGCGTAGAGTTACACCGAGCCCTGCAAGACCCTGCAAGAGCCTCCTCCTGCAGCCCACAGCAGCTCCCAGTTGCATTTTGAGGGGACTGGAGCCCCTCTGTCCAGTGGAAAGCCTGGAGACCTTGGCTCTCTCCTCCCTGGACATAGGATGTTCCTCCAAACCAGCCATTGCAGGGAGCCCAGGCAGTGCCTGGGCATGATGCTGGGGGGCTGCTCGCTGGTCAGGGTGGGATTCCCTGAAAACAGTACTCCCAGCAAACCAGCCTGCATCCACAGATGGGGTTCCCAGCACAGTCCCATGTGCAGGGACACAGAAGCGCCCTCAAAGCAGGGGCAGCTCAGTCACCACCAGTTTAAGTGTGTCCCCTCGCAAAGCTCTTGGCATCCTGTCCCCAAGCCATTGAGCTCTACAGCCCTTCCCCTTCAACCCGGGGACAAAACCAGGTCCCTGGGCAGCCAAGCGTAGAAGTGGCGGCTGTTGAGACGGAGAGGAGCTCAATTTGGGTTTTCCTTTCTCTTTTTTCCTTTTTTTTTTCTTTTTTTTTTTTTTAAGAATTTAAAAGTGGCAGCGCTAGCAAAGGGTAATTATCCCTCTGTTCCAGCTGAAATACAATTAAGGCGGCTCTCAACGAGCCCCCGGGATATTGTGGTTTACTAATTAACAAGCGGATATGCTGTGGCCCCTGTCATGGCAATTACAGCATGAGACAGGCTTCAGGAGCTCTAATTACACATCAGCCCGCGACACACGCTGCAATACAAATTAATGAGGGCCCGAGCTGGCAATGGAGGGAGTTTGCCCAGCAAGAGGCTGAGATGGGCAGCAGGGATGAGGATGGATGCAGGGGATAGGGCTGGGGGGACCTGATGTGGCTTCAAGCCTAGGGATACTGGTGCACTCTGCAAGGATCAGGAGGATGCAGGGAGGAAATCGGGGATAAAATACTCCATAGTTACCAAAAAATAATGCATTGAAGAAAGGAGAGGGGCTTCTGCTTTGTGGAGCCGTGGCCTGATGGGATGAGTGGCATTTGGGATGACTGCAATGAATAGTAAGTATCACATCTTCCGCTGTTAATTCCCAGACCAATAAAGCCGCTGTTAAGAAAAGAAGTCAGATGGGAAATACCCAACAGGGTTTTGACTGCTGACAAATAACGAACAGATCTCCCAGAGCCAGGAGGAATTTTTCTGACAAATTGTTTATTGGGGAAAGTTATGCAGTTTCAGCTTGAGTTCCACTAATAGCTTTGGCCAGGTCTGGAAAATAAAATAAATAAAAAAAAAAAAAAGGCAATCAGGATTTTTGTAAATACAGTTTTGACATCTTGCATTTTAAAAAGCTGTTTCCTTTCAAAATGTATTAAAGTGATATAATTAAACCAAAATGCAGACCGCACACCTAATGACAAAATGTTTCTAACAAAATAGTTTCTGATGAAATGAAACTATATTTATCAGCTTTGCTGATATCTATCAGATTTTTGCCGGTCCAAGCCCATCAGTGACAGGGTTTTCTCTGACTGTTGAATTTACTGCTCCTGCTGTCTCCTCTCCAGCACCTGCCTCCTATGGGCACCCAAGGAGAGACAGTGGGAGGTGACATGGTGGATGTTCTGGGCTTTGGCCACCGGTATCACCTGCAAATGCCATTGCTGGGCACACTGGCTCTTGGGCAGACAGGAGGATCTGGGGAGACTGAAGCAAAGCCCCCAGGATTTGGAGCTCCCTCCAGCCACCTGCAGGGGTGGAATCAATGGAGCTTGAGGGCAGCCCTTGCAGGGGAGGGAGTCTCAGGGGTGTGCACAGCAGGTCCCTCATTTGTGACAAAAGGCTGAGGTGAGGCAGGCAAGGGGGTTTCAGACTAACCCCTCTTACTCCCTTGTGCTGAGGGAGGACACCCTGCACAGTCCCCACCACCAGCACCCAGAGCACGAAACCACGGGGGGCCACTCTGTTGCAGAGTGTGGCAGGGGGAGGACACACACCCCCTCACTTATTGTTCCCAATATAGATCCCATTAACCATCGCAATTAACACGAGCCAGGCCCTCTCTCCTCCTTGTCGCCCCACCAGAGCCGTACATAAAAATAACTGTTTATTACACAGCAGGCAGAGCCCGGCTTATCACTGCAGACAGGAAATTGCCGCGCAGAAACCGCACGTTTCACTTTTAATAAGTTTGGCAATAAAACATCTCGTCAAATGAGGCCACGACAGGGCAATAATGAAGCTTCCGCGTGGCCCGTAATTGCTCACTGCTCTCCTGGGGGTGAGCCAGAAAACGTGGAGCGAGGTGGGAGACGTATGGCAGCATCATCTGCCCTCACCTCCTGCTCAGGCAGCATCCCTCCTTGTCCCTGGCAGCATCCCCGGAGCACTGACACCCTCCAGGACATGGCTAAGGAGGAGGTCTGTCCATGTTGGAGGGGTACAGGCAATTCCCATGGAGTGCTGGAGGAGGTGTCAGAGAAATAGGGTGGCTCTTGGTGCTCCAAGGGAAAAGAAAAGCCTTTCTGCTTTCCAAGCAGGACTTTCCAGCACTGAGTATCTTCAAGGCTGAGTGGGTGCTCTGGCACACAGTCCATCCCCACCCTTATCCAGGAGGGATACAGTCTCCTGGAGGTTTTGCACAAGTGGACCTGGGGGAGGAGCTGAGGATGGGGAACTCAGCATGGCAACGGAGGGGTGTCACAGAGATCCCTGTGCTGAACTTCTGCTATGGACCCATCCTGGCAAAGGCCAGGGAGTGACACGGTGCCTGTCTGCTCTGATACTCTTGTCCTGGTGGTCTCAGGCCACCAGCTGGTGATGCTTCAGTCAGGTGGCACTGGCTGCCAGAGCTGGTCCCTTGCACTGAAGGATGGTGGTGGTGTTCCCAGGTGTTTCCTTCATGATGAGACTTTCTTTCCCTAAAGGAAACCAGGTTCAGCAAGGGATCAGTCACTGCCCAAACGTATTTCTGTAGCTTCCCAGCTTCTGATTGATCTTTTGGATGCTGGTGGGCACAAACCAGCCTGCCACAAGCCTATTCAGAGTGATGGGAGCAGCTCAGGGAGCCCTGGCGGGGTGCCCCAGTCACAGGTGGGAGATGGGGATGCGGCCTGCAAAGCCCAGGATGATGCCTCATCACCCGTGGAGGCAAAGCTGGGTCCTTGCTGCCTTCTCTGAGTTAACCTGTGCCTGAGCTCCTCATTCCCACCAGCCATCCCTCTTGGCAGGGAGGGAACAAAGAAGTCCAGGAGGACATGGTGCAACCAACACTGTTAAGATGAGCTCTGGCATTGAGGTAATAGGAGACAAAATGATGCATGTCCAGGCTGGCACTAGGAAATGAGGCAGTTTAGAGTCACAGCAGGAACGTGTTGGTGCTGGCAGGGACCGCTGGCAGGCTCCCGGGTGGGCAGGAGGCTTTGTTCGCCTGCAGCACTGCTCTTGGGGAGTTTACCTGGAATTACTGATCCGCATTCATAAACATGATCACATTAATTGGCTGCCGAGGCTGCAGTCACCGCCTCCTCTGAGCACTGGGACTTCATCTCCCTTCCCATCCCAAATGTCAGGATGTGTCTGTTCTTCCATCCACTTGGCACCATGGCTGAGGACAGAGAAGTGGTTGGAGAAAGGAAAGAGGCAGAGGATGGGTGAGTCCATGAGCCTGGAGCCGGTGACAGACACCCACTGCCACCACCTCCGCACCGCAAAGCAGCGCCTTGAAAATGAACAGCAGGCACCTTCTCGAGGGGACTGGGAGCTCTGCAGGAATCCCTGTAGCCCTGGGCAGTGATGACTTGGGAACAGGCACCTGGGCTGGAGACCAGCTTTTTATGGCAGGAGCAATGGCTGGTGGGCAGGAGGGGGACCAGCTCCCAGCTGAGGACAGAGATACTGAGGCTTCTCAGCCTGAGACCAGGCTGGTGCTCGTCTTACTTGGAGCGGGGCCAATCACTTCTAGTAAATTATTCATCCGACAAATTTAGCCTGTTATTCTAGTCGTGCTCTACCCAGAGTTTTACAGATTTCATTATTATTTCAAATTGTGCAAACACCGCAGAAACCTCTCTGGGGCTCTGGCGCGCTCTGCCTTCATCTCAGCTCATCTGCCACATCTGGAACAGGATTTTTACCATCTAGTGCCAAACCCTCCATCCCCAGCACGGCCACAGGACCTTGTTGAGGTGAGTGGCATCCCTGTTCAGCACCAGGCTTCTGCTGAGGGGAGAACCATCGACTGTGTGAGAACCATCTACTGATGACCCAGGGGTCAGTGGGATCACAGGAGGCCACAGCACACCAATGGACCCATACAAAGATATTCTGACTTTTTTTCACCTCCATCCTTGTATCTGGGGTAGGGGAGAAAAATGACAGTACTGTTTAGCACTGTTCTCTTGCATTCTGCACTATCTTGTTTCCAAAGCCTGGTCACCTTGGGAAAGCAGGAAGAGATTTTTCCCTTCCTCCTCACGTGCCGTAATTTCTCCTGTTGAGGTTTCTGTGTAGTCATGAGGGTACAGCTAAAACTTTGCACTGCCAAAGAGAATCACATGCCTCTTGCAAAATATACAGCCTGGGAAAGGAAGGGAGATGGATGGGTTTTGTTGTAGACCCATAAGTGGAACAGCAACATGTCTGGGGAGAAGCTGTCAACCAGGAATTGTCGAGGCACTTTAACCTTTCATCTCAATACAGGTTGTGAAGGAGAAGAGCAGCCAGTGACACCACCTCCTTGTCTGCCCAGAGCTGGTGGAAAAATGCTACCAGCAATGCAAGCCCATTTCCCTCCCATCAGGACTCATCACTCCTGTGATGATGATGGTCAGCTCACACCCACTCAGGAGGAGAAAAACAGGGCAAAGAGGCCCAGGAATACCTAATGAACTATCTCCAAGGGCTGTTAATGCCCAGTTTCACCAAAACCACCAGAAAATAGTATAAATTTCTACATAGAGGCCTGCCAGGGCTCCCTAGCAAGGTATTATGGGACACTTGAATGACTCTTATTAAAGGGGGATTAATTAGCTGAACAGCAGGGATGGAAGCAATAGATGCAAAACACAGAGCAACAGATTTAAGGAAGAGGTTTACTGGCCCAAAGAAAAACATAAAAGAAATAAGAAAAAAAAAATCATGAGGTGCTCTAAATCTTTTCTTTGTGACCAGGCTGAAGAAGCTCATGGGTGGTAAAAAAAGGGGACAACGGAGCGTGAAAACACTTGTCCTGCATCCCCATGAGCCCCTTTTGTGGCAGAGAGAGGGAATGCTCAGAGCGGGGCCCAGTGGGACGAGGATGGACGCGGTGCCTGGTTCCCTCTGGAAGACTAGTGATTTTGTTGTTGTATGGCTCATCCCACCACAACAAGTCACAGTCTGCCCTAGGGCGCACGGCCTCTGCGGCGACACCGAAGGCCTGGGGACAAGCTGGTGGCTGGGGCTGCCTGTGGCCCTTTTCCACTTCTGACCACCTCAGACGTTGCTTTTGTGAGCCTTGAGAGTGAAGCAACGAGAGGCAGGTCTGAAACCCCACCTTCAACCATGCCTTGGCCAGAGCTGCCCCCCACAACCCTGGGGAGCACAACCTGGAGGATGCAAGCCCTGCAGGAGCTGCTGTGCCTCAGCCCACTCCACCGTCAGAAGGAGGGATGCCCACAGGGCCAGCACTGCAGGAAACAGAGGGAAACTGCAGCATATCCATGCCAGGCTGTGCTCCAGGGCACAGAGCTGCACGCCCTAAAACAAAAAGCGCCCTCCAAAACACAAGAGCCAAACTGAATCGCCATAGTTGACCTCCTAAAACAACAACCTTGTGTCAAAGCAATGAATTTACTTTTTGAGTACTTTCGTTTCTCGCGCACGTATCTTTATGTCACAACTTCCTCTTAACGCTCTGTTGAGCAATTATGCATAAATACACAAAACGTGCATAAAATTGTATCCCACCACCCCGAGGCGCCCTCCCCACCAGGTGAGAGAGTCCTGAAGCCCGAGATAAATCCTCAAACATTCCCAATTCCCCCCTCGCGCTATAACCGGCGCACCAGAAGCCCCGCCTACCGCCCGCCCCCGCCTGGCCCCGCCCCGCATGCAAATCAGCCGCCATTCAGCCAATGGGGGGACAGGGGGCGTGGTCACGGCGGGACTTGCCCGGGCATGTGTGAGCGGCGGCTTCCGGGCGGGACACGTGGGGANCCTGGGGATGGGTGGTGGGGCGGGCAGGGCGCTGGGACCGGGAGCGAGGCAGAGAGAGCCCGGGTAATGGGCGGGCAGGGCCCTGGGGAGCACGTAATAGGGTGGGCAGGGGGGGTAGTGCGGTGGACAGGGGGGCTGCGGATCGGGAAGAGAGTGGGCGGGGCCCTGGGACCGGGAATGGGGCAGTTTGGGACTGGGCAACGTGCGGCAGAGGGGTGGGGACAGGGTGTGGCAGTGTGTCCTTGTGCACACCACCCCCCCCTTCCCTGCCCCGTAACTCCCCTCTGTGCCTGCGGGATGGGGGGAGCTCCTGCGGGGTATGCGCGTCGTTTGTGACGGGAGAGCACGGGGGCTGCACGGCACTCATGTCCCCCTGTGCATGCTCCAGCAGGAATGCCATCTGGCAAAGGGCAGATGACCCCGCTACTGCCCGCACCGAAGGTCTCCGCGCCCACCCTGCAAGGCACCCATGACTCTCCCGCGGGGGGCTGCCCTCAGGCCCCGAAGGGTCCCGGCTCGCCGCAGGGCCGCAGCAAGAAGAAGAGCCGTAAGCACCAGCGGTTCCTGGAGCGCCGGGCGCTGCTGGAGCAGAAGGGGCTGCTGAGCCCCCGTGGGTGCCGGAGCACTCAGAGCCCCGTGGCGGAGCCAGAGGCGCACGCCGCTCTCACCAAGGCAAATGGCACCATGACACAGCTCTCTGGCAAGGTCCCCAAGCCCAAGCAGGTGGTCTCTGCGTCCCTGTCCCCATCTGCCTCTCCAGAGAGCATAGCCAGGCACCACTCCGTGCTGCTGTCCCAGGGGAGCGGCAGCTCCAAGAAGGTGCAGACGTCCTCGCTGGTCCTGCGCCCGGGCAAGTACGTGGCCATTGACTGTGAGATGGTGGGCACCGGCCCTCAGGGCAGGCTGAGTGAGCTGGCACGGTGCTCCGTGGTGAACTACGAGGGGGACGTCATCTATGACAAGTACGTTCAGCCCGAGCTCCCCATCGTGGACTTCCGGACGCGCTGGAGCGGCATCACGAAGCAGCACATGAAGAGGGCGATTCCCTTCAAGGCTGCCCAGGCAGAGGTGAGGGAAAAGAGAAATTTAAAAAAAAAAAACAAACCAGTATGTGTTATCTGCCAGGCACAAATTGGGGTTTTTGGTGGCCTGTGCTGAGCTACTCTGAGGCAGAGACACAACCACAGGATGGGAGGCCTCTGAAGCTGTGCAGTGGGTTGGTTTGGTGGTTGTTGCTCCCTTCTGGGAACCTAAAAACAGGACGTCAAGGAGCTTAATTTAATAAAAAATGGTTTATTTTATGCTTAATTGGTGTTTCTTTTACTGCGCTGCCTGTCTAACCCTGTCTGACTCTTCCAGATCCTGAAGATCTTGAAAGACAAGATTGTGGTAGGACATGCCATCCACAATGACTTCCAAGCCCTGAAGTACTTCCACCCGAAAGACAGGACTCGAGACACCAGCCAGATCCCGGTGTTGAAGCAGAGGGCAGGGCTGCCCGTCAGGGCCAACGTCTCGCTCAAGAACTTAGCCAGGTACCTGCTCCATAAAAGGATCCAGGTAAGCACTAGGAACCTTGAGATGGGAAGCAATTCCTGGGTCAGCTACAAACATGTGTGGTCAGCCTGGTCCTCCCACCTCCATGGGTGCTTTTTGTGAGACGGAGATGACACTTGTTCACCCTGTGCCTCTGGCTATAAATAAGCTGGAAGAGCCCAGGATCTCCCAAGCTGACCATTGAGCATCTCAGTAAAATGTGAACAGGACCTGTGCCCTCGAGAAAGTGTTGAAGAGATACGTGTATCTCCTTGGTTGCATCAAACCTTTGCTGTCTCCAAAACCCACAGCATTTGTGTACTTCTGAGCAAGCAGGCAGCATGACCTGTGGGGATTTTGCTGCCCCTTTTATCTAACTGAGGCTTTTCCCCCTTTGCTCAGGTTGGCTGCAAAGGACACTCGTCCGTGGAAGATGCTCAAACAGCCATGGAGCTGTACAGACTGGTGGAGGTGCAGTGGGAGAAGGAGCTGGCCCGTAGCCTGCCCCCCCGGTCCCCCAGCCCCGTCACAGACCCCACTGCAGACAGCAGCCAGTACTTGGATGACCAGTACTGGCCCACAGATCTGATGGCAAGTGGCCTGTGATGGGGGACAGCGTCTCCTCCACGTGTTTCGGGCCATCCTGGTGCTTTCAGCTCTGAAAGGTGGAGTTGACCGATGACGACCTTCCCTCCGTGGGCTCTGCCCAGTACCCAGCCCTGCTCAGGGATGGAGACATGGTGACACCTGAACACCAGCAATCTCCCAAAAAAGCTGTCTGGAGCCTCTAGCTCGTGCACAGAAATGAGGGCTGTGGCTGTGCTGTGTTCATCTGTCACTTTGGGATGAGTAGGGTCCTGGTGTCAGCCTGGAGGAGCCCCCATGGGCATATGATGGGGGCTACCAGGACATGCTCTGTGTCTTCCATGGGGTTGTCCCCTTTCCAGATGGAAGTGGCAGGTTTTCCTGTGGAGGGACTGAGGTGTTTTTCTGATGCCCAAAGGCACAAACCATCCAGGGCCAGTAAACAACAGTTTCCTCCTCATTTTCTTTCATAGAGTCATAAAATCTGCTGATTTGGAAGGGATATGTCAGGATCATAGAGTCCAACTCCTGGCCCTGCACAGGACACCCCAAGAGTCCTGCCATGTGCCTGAGAGCGTTGTCCAAACACTTCTTGAACTCAGACAGGCTTGGTGCTATGACCAGTTCCGTGGGGAGCCTGTTCCAGTGCTCAGCCATCCTCTGGGTGAAAAACCTTTTCCTGATATCCAGCCTAAACATCTGACTCGGCTTCATGCCAGTTCCTTGAGTCCTGTCACTGGTCACAAAAGAGGTCTGTGCCTGCCCCTTCACTTCCCCTCATGAGGATGTTGAAGATTGCAATGAGGTCTCCCCTCAGTCACCTCTAGGTTGAACAAGGCAAGTGACCTCAGCCACTCCTTATAAGGCTTCCCTTCCAGTCTCTTCACCATCCTCATGGTCCTCCTTTGGGTGCTCTCTAACAGCCTAAAGTCTTTTTTAGTGTTGTGGTGCCCAAAACTGCACACAATACTCCAGGTGAAGCCACACCAGTGTAAAGCAGAGCGGGACAATCCCCTTACTTAGTATTCCTTCAAGTCCTGTGCCTCAGCCATTAATGAAGATGTTGAAGAGAACTGGGCCAAGGATGGAGCCCTGTGTAACCCCACTAGTGACAGGTCACCAGTCTGATGTCACCCCATTCACTCTTTGCACGTGACCTGTGAACCAGTTGCTGAACCATCACGTAACATGGTTATCCAGCTCTGTGCTGGACATTTTGTCCACAAGGCTACTGTGAGAGACGGTACCAAAAGCTTTGCTGAACTTCAAAAAGATGTCTCCTGGCTTCCCTTGGTCAACCAGG
This sequence comes from Oxyruncus cristatus, assembly GCA_013399855.1. NCBI lineage: Eukaryota > Metazoa > Chordata > Aves > Passeriformes > Cotingidae > Oxyruncus > Oxyruncus cristatus. The sequence goes on from VXAY01004576.1 coordinate 244,872, forward strand.
TGGGTTACCCTGTCGTAGAAGGAAATCGGGTTTGATAAGCAGGACTTTCCTCTCATGAAGCCATGCTGGCTGTGATTGATGACTGTGTTGTCCTCCAGGTGTTTTTCAATACCTCCCAGAATAATCTCTGTGATTTTACTGGGCACTGAAGTGAGACTGACAGGCCTGCCGCTTCCAGGGTCCTCCTTGCCCTTCTTGAACATTGGGACAATGTTCGCTGGCTCGAGTCAGCTGGGACCTCTCCAGATTCCCAAGACTGCCCAAAAATCATTGGGAGAGGCTTTGTGATGACATCAGTTAGCTCTTCAGGGATTCTTGAATGAATCCCACCACACCCCATAGATTTGTAGGGATCCAGCTGCACAATGAAGCCTGAGAAGAAAGTCTGGATCTAATCAATGTCCAGCGTGGAGAAGAGCATAGAATGCGCTTCATTTTAAATAAATTATTGACGTAATTGTCCAATTCTGAATTAAAAACTGTTAGTGCTAAACCCTTGTGTTCCTTCTGCATGATTTGATCTGGCACTTCAACAAGAGCAAGAAGGCGGGGCGAGATTGGCCCGAGTGCCATGCCATGCTCCAGGGCTTAAAACCCACCCGCAACTGGAAAAGGTGCTTCGAGTGGCCTGACGGTGGCTGGAGTAAGTAGTTCTTGGGTACAGGCTTGTCCCCTTTGGTCTGGGGACAACCTTGTGAAGGCAGGAGGAGCAGGGGATGGGCTCAGCTGGAACCCTGCAATCCAGCACTTCCAGCTGTTTGGAGAAAGCTCAGTGCAAGAGAGCATCCTGCTGTGTCACCCTCCAGCAGCTGGGCTGTCCCAGCTCAGGGAGCTCCCTCTGTAAAGGAGAGGCATTGTTGGGATTTGCCCACCTCATAGGTCAGTGTTTCTTCCCCCAGCATCTGTGAGTAGAGCTGTGCATGCTCTGCACGGAGGGAATGTTGGTGAGCTGTGGCATGGGCTGCTGTGATGGTGTGGGGACAGGATGATGCTCACCTGCAGTTACTGCCTATAGGTGACATATGTAGCTGCAGAGATGTTCACCTGCTGGGTGTGTGGCTACCAGAGAGGGTTTTGGGGCTGGATACAGGGAACTGTGTGCTTCCCCAGGGAATTGAACAGCCATGGTTATAGAAAATTCATTTTTTTGCTATGTGCCTCAAGGTCAGCCCTCAGCAGCCCTTTAGCACAGTCCCACTGCCTGGGCTGTGAGACAGGGGGTGGCAGAGGGGGCTGGAGGGCTGCCAGCACCCTGGGGGCTTTGGGGAGCCTGGTGCAGCACACTGGGGTACAGCACCCAGCACTGGAATGGAGCCCACGACCCCCTCAGCCAGGCTAGACCATCCCAGGCTTTTCCCAGCAGGCTGTGGGAGGTAAGGAGAGCTCAGCCCCAGCCTTGGGAAGTGGCCAAGGCAGCCGGGTGACGCAGGCACACCTGACGCACACATCAGTGCCATTAACAGGCACATCTTGCACTTCCCTTCTTAACTCCTCCCTGCCTGGTAGAGGAAGCCAGGAACAGCTTAGAAATGCTTTGAAACGTGTCTGACACATCTAAAAAAATCTCGATCTTCACAATGGCTTAAACACAACCATCCTTCAACAGATATAGTAACCTGGGCTCTGTCGTGAGCTCATGGTCTGGGCACTCTCCGCTAGACTTGGTAGGAAACACAGCCTCACAGTAGGACTTTGAATCCTGCTTTTTCCAGTTTGTCCCAGGTGTGTTCCTGGTGCAGCAAGCTGTAAAACAGGGCCAGCACCACCCTCTGTGCCATCATCAGGGTGCAGCTCAGCTGAGCCCCAGCACAATGGCATGCAATGTCAGCAGGACCTGGCAAGGTATGGCAAGGACTGAACCCCATGGGGCACACAGAGGGGTGCAGGAGGAGCACAGCTGGGGCAGGTTTTTCTGTTTCCTCCTCTCTGTCATTTCCACCTCTCCCAGTGGGGCAGGAGGGAAGCGAGGATGTAAGAAAGGTGAAAGCTCAGTGGGCCGGCATGCAACTGTCAGATGATGGTGGCGTTCCAAAGGCAATGCAGCAGCATTGCCTTCTGCTCCTGGAAAAGCAGACCTGGAGGAAAGACACAGCAGAGGGATGCTTTGCTTATGGCCATATAACCTGGCCCATGTAACTGCATCCTCTCGGGGTGCACACGAGTTCATGGGGCACCCCACAGCTCCAAACTTGTTTGTCCACCTGAGTGGACAAACTTGTTGCCCCTCCAGCCCCCTATAGCACTGACTTGCCCTGTAGTGGTTGATGCAAGACACAGGTGTGTTGGGGTGAAGCTGGAAAAAGCTGCCAGAGGAGGTGTAAGGCCATAATGCTTTACCAGCCTGTGACTCAGCCTGCCTTGCCGTCAGCCTAAGGCATAATTAAGGAAAAAAAACCCCACTTCTGAAGTCTTGACCATTCAAACATTTCAGTGAGACCCTCTTTCAAGAGTAAGCCTGCTTTGGGCTCCAGGCATGGGACAGATTTCTCTAAGCACTCATCTATGGTGATCCAGGGCAGGTTCTTTCTTGCCTGCCCTCCTGGCAGCACAGCACAGCCCTGGGGTTGCACAGTGGCACAAAGCACTGAGAGGTTGTCCCCATTGCCACCTTACTTATTTAACACTCCTGCTGAAATTCCCTCCCAGCTTTGGGAGCAAATTTGGGGGCAGCAAGGCACTCAAATGCCAGTTGCTCTTTGGTGCTGACATGCCCTGCAAGCTTTGCCACGATCTCCAGCCCTCAGGGAGGGTGATAAACAAATTTGGGGTTAAATCCCTATTTGCATCAGGTTTAAAGGCTTGGAAAAGCCCAACATTGTGCTGCAGCCCCCCATCCCACCAGAAACTGCTGCTGAGCGAACCCCACATGGATGATTAGGGGTGGTGGCAATCTGCTCCCTGCCAACGATGTTTGCTCTGAATAATCTAAATGGTGACATTCGGCCCATTTTCACCCTCTGAGAGCTAATCAGGATTTTCACAGGTGTTTGTGAATATTCACTAACATGCCAGCTCGGAGTTGCCATGGCTGAACACGCTTGGGCTCATCACACGCTCCGGCTCATCCCACATGAGCCGCTGGTGCTCATGTCGGGAGGCTGAGCATCTTTAGGCGGGCGAAGGAGAGCTGGGCTGTCTCACAGTTAACGCTAAATTTTGTGATAATTGAAGAATCTGCAGAAAACTCAGCCGTTATCTCAACAACTCTGAACAATGATTAACCCAAACCCATGAATCCAGCACCGGGTTTTTTTATCAGAGGGAAAACATTGTCAAATGAGTTTTTTCCCAGCCAGCTGCGAGTGCAGGTAACCGATAAGCCCGTCATTAGAGTGGGTCTGAGCCAATGGGAGCTGATGGAGACAGCTTTTACTTCTGTCTAGCAACAGCTTCTCCTTGAGCAGCAGACACAATCCAATTCTTTCTGTTGCTTTTATTGAGCTTCCCTCCTACTACATGGGGGTTTTCATGGGGGACACTAAGAAACTGAGTTTCGTGTGGATTGCCCACGTTTTTCTGCATGTTTTGGTGTCTATTCCTATCCTACATGGTGAGAGCTTTGCAGCTGTGAAAGGCTCCATCCTGCTCACATCCTGGGCTCTGCTCCCACCCTGCCTTATCCACGCACCAGAGCTCTGTTGAGTGGGTGTTGGATACCCAGAGGGTACTTGGAACAGCACCACAGCAGAACAGCAGATGTACTGGGAGTCTCTGTGCCAGGGATTTGTCTGATCAGAGGTCACCCTGCATTCCTGATGCCTGACCATGGTCCAGCACCTCTCCCAGCTGCCAGGGGCTGTTTGCGTGGGGACCATGGCTGGGAGCAGCATCCCCTGATCAAACACCTGGTTAGCTTTACTGCTGGCTCTGCTTATCGTGGTACATGGGGTCAAAATGCCATGTAAACTCCAAATCACAGCGTCATGGAATATCCCAAGTTGGAGGGAACCCACCAACACCTGGTCACACAGGATATCCCTAAAAATCACAACACGAGTGTCTTGGGGTGGAGCAATACCTAATAACAGCCTGGAGCAAGCCCCCGGCCTGAGGCTGTCTGTCCCCTTGCTGTGGGAACACAGAGGGACAATTCACCCTGTTTGCAGTCAGAAAGCAGATGCTTCCCTCGGGCATTCACCAGAGACCACAGAGGAGGGAGGACCCGGCCCCCTTGTATCCCTACCCTATCACTACCCCCACCCACCACCACCCCTCCGTACCCCCTGAGCGTAAATTAGAAGGGAGAAAACTCTCGGCCAACTATAAATTAAAATCTCAGGAGCTTTAATAAACCACTTGGCCGGAAGAAGCAGATAGGTGTGATGTGGAAATGAATAGGCACATCTGGCAGCCGCTTAGCACCTGGGCTGCAGGAGGGGTGTGCGTGATGCGTGCGTGTGCAAACCCCAGCACAGCCTCCCGGATTGGCTGCAAAACCCCTTCCCGACCAACGCTGGGGAACGGGGTGGCCTAGCAACAGTCTTTTCCTAATGAAAAACAAGCCACTTAACTACCATCGTGACTGTGTGCATATGAGAGGAAAAGACACAATTCCCAGCAGCTCCATCCTCCGTGGGGAGCTGGCCCCATAGGGGGCTGCGAAGGATGGATGGGTGGGGTGGCCTGACCCGAGCACCCCTGTACCTCTCAGTCCCTGCTCCATGGATGCTTTGGGTGCATGGGTTGGGTTTGCTGCAGGCAAAACACAAAGAAGCTTCCAGGGTTAAACCTGGGGGGGGGCTGGGTGTCAATAGGTCATGGGGGCCATGAAATGCTGAAGGTGCCACCTTTAGCTTAGGAGTGCTTCAGGACAGCTTTCTCCTGGCAAGGTGTTCAATTCCCAGTATGGCAACATGGAGAGAGGACCCAGCTCAGCACACCGGGACTGGAAGCAGCAGCGGTGTGGTGTGGTGTTTGCTTCATCCCCAGTTGCTGCATCATCTCAGGGAGCTCTGCACCAAACCTGCAGTCTTTCAGGTTGCTTTTCCCCTGCCAGCTCACCTTGGGGGTGATGGGGAGGTGTTAGAGCATCTATGGCGTTTTTTTAATTTTCCGTTTAAAGGAAGGCTTCGTCTCAGCTGAAAGCACAGCCTGTGCTTCCAGCTCAGACCTGCCCCACAACAGAGCTGCCTCCATCACTCCGCTCCTGCACACCTGGGTCCCCTCACAAAGAGTAAGAAATAACCCTTTATTTTCTCATTTTTTTTACAAACAAGAAAACCTAATGCCATCATCTTTCCAATGCCACTGGCCAGGCAGAGCAGCAAGCGTGGTATGCTCCAGGCCAACATCCCTGCCACAATGGATGGAGTGGGGAAAAGGCTCTTCTCTGGGGAGACCTGATGGAGAAAATTAAAAATTAACTGGAGTAGAGGGAAAGCACACAACGTGACTCTTCAGTCTCCTGAGATGACACCCTGAAACCCCCCCATCCCAGTTTTCACTCCATTTCTGCCCATTTCAGGTTTGTGCCGTCCGGGCTGTTCACTAGATGGTGCCCTCGGGCTGCTGGTTCCTGAATTATCCCCTCGCAGACTGGGCTGGGCTGGGGCCCGGCTCTGCCCCGAGCTCCCAGGATGTATTTTCGGTAGCTCACAAGCACAAAAGCGGCGTGAAGGCCACTTATGTCGCTCAGTGTTCTGGCGCCTTTGGTAATGTATCTGGTGATGCACTGCAAGCAATGGTCGTTCTCCCATATCCCAGGTCTACCTGAAACCATTAGTGCTTATAGCCCTAAAACAGGAGGAGAAGACGGACAAAGAGGCAATTCCATGGCGAATGCATTTGAACAAAACAGCAGCTAACCATCCACAGCTGTCACCAAAACCCATATACAGCTGAAGCTTTGCAGCACTGTGGAGAGGGAAGGAGGAGGAAGACAAGATAACACCCTGTAGTGTTACTAGGAAGATAGCAATTAAATTAGGAATGTAAAACAAGGGACATAAAGTAACATTAGCTGTCTCTGTTGGGGAGGAGCCCTGCCATGGGCAGCAGGATGCAATGAGACAGGAATCATCAGGGCATCCTGTGGTCCTGTGAATGCAGGACTGCCTATAGACCTGGGGCAGGAACAGCCAGAGAGGCTGCAGGGCAACACTGGGATCTGTCTACCATCCTGAGACATCACTGTATGCATTCAGCCTTCACCTGGCCAAGATGAAGACTTTTTCCTTTTACTGGAAACCACTCCTGACTTTATAAGTTGGGGATCCCAGCCATGAGTGGCAACTTCCAGAGGCCAAATCATACAAGGCCACTCTGTAGTGGCACTGTGGGACATGCCAGGGTCCCCCTTAATCTTCTGGTCTCTTAAAACAGCAGAATGATGGAAAAGATCAAAGCCAGAGCTACACAGAGAGGCAATTGTTGTAATTTTAAGATGGCATTAATATGTAGTTTAGGGTGAAAAAGTTTCTCCAAAACTGATTTCTTCTTGCTGCTCATCTCTGCCCTGCCCCAGGCAAATCCTAAGTACTCCTCCTACACAGGGAGTCACACTCCTCCAGGTCCTGCAGAGCCATCCAGACATCGGGGTCTGAGCAACAAAGACCAGGAACTGTGCCAAATTTGTGTTGTTATTTTTATATTATCATTTTTAGGGGGGTTGTTTTGGTTTTGTTTCGTTTTTATTTTAATACTGGGCAGATCAAGCTGGAAATAATGGGGGAGAAATTATGTTTCCCTTCAGCATCAGCAGCCTAAATGTCCTGGAGGGAGACATCTTGCCAATGAGTCTTGAGGAGCTAACATCAGCAGGAGGCAGGAATGGTCCTCTTGGTCTCTGGCATCATTGACTGCAATAACAAAAGCGGAAAATGGCACTCCAAGGCCTCCTTATCGTATCTTGTTTTGGGGATGAATGTAGAGAATGAGCACATGAACACAACTGCCTACAGAGCCTCCTTTTGATCTTCTAGGTCTCCCTCACTGGAGGGAATCTTGACTAAACAAACCCACTAAATCGGGAATTTAATCCCAGGTACCTCCATGGGGGCTGCTCTCCAACAATCAAATGATGCTCCTACCTTGGACAGATTTAGGTTCATCCCACCTCTAGGAATGGCATCTTTCTTGACACTGAATCCCACTCTCAGAAACCCAGGCCTGAGACAGATCTGCCCCTTTATGCCTGGGGACCTGACAACCCACTGCCTCCAATCCCTGCAAATAAACCTATTTAACACCTAAATCCAGTGTCAGGTAAGGCTACACATCCCTTCCATGTCCATAATTTGCCTTTGTGTGAGCTCAGGATATCCCCTTGAGAGGGAAGTCTTTTGCAGCCCATGTTACATTGAACAAAGATGTGTTTTCCACATTTACTTGTAGCTCAGGAGAGAAAATTTGCAGCAGGAAACTAAGTCCTGGGTGGTGGGAAACACTTGGCAGAGATGGTCTCTGTCTCCTCTCGAATCTTTGTTGGCACCAGGCGAGCACTGAGCCCCACAGGAGGGGACAGGAGCAGTAGGTGTGGGGAGAGAGAAAGTTGGAGTAGCTGAAGGGAGTTTAAGGGGAGCAATTTTTCCCCTTGGACTTGCTTCTGACCATCTCAGACCACCACTGCCTCCCCCAGGGGACCCATTTTGCCTCCTAACAACTCTGTTCATGGGAATTGCTGCAGTGGGGCTATGCGAGGCTCCACCATGTGTTCCGGGCACATACCCACTCCCTTGCCAGGAGTGGGCACAAGCTTTGAAGGCAAGGGGGACTGACTGCACCCCCCAGCCCCCTGAGAGCCTTACAACATAGGATCAGGATCAATCCTGCCTGCCTTCATCCCCCAAGGGTGGAGAGCACCAGTGCCAAAGCCGAGACACTGTGTGTGTGTGTGCACCAGTTTGGCCTGTCCCTCTGTCCCCGGGAGCGGGGCTGACCTGCTCGGCAGGTCCCGATAACGGGACGGTTTTGAGAAAAAGCCTTATGAAACTGCCTTTCACGGGCAGCACAGAGGACAGTTGTTCCCAGGGCCAACCCTCCCTTCTCCCCTGCTCCTGCTGCGGGATACTCGGCTGCTCGAAACCCGCAGAGCCCGTGGCGAAGGAGGAGAGGTGGGAAGGGGGATTTACGGCTCTGTGCGAGGCCAGCGGGAGGAGCCGTGCCGGGGCAGGGGCTTGGGGAGAGGGCGGCATCGAGGCAGGGCTGCAGCCGGCTGACGCCAGCCCCACTCTGCGGCCTGAGACCCTTCCAAGGCGCCAGCCGAGGTACAGATGTTCCCATTGTGCATCTTGGGAGCCTTCTCGGAAAACTCCAGCAGCTTCGTTCCTCAAGCTGCCTTTTTAACTCCAGCTTTTGGGTTTTTTCCCTTTTTTTTTTTTTTTTTTTTTAAAGCATATATATAAGTTTGGAAGAGAGCCTTCTCACTGCTGCATTTCTTTGCCTCATGCCAACTCCCTCAGAGTTTTAAGAGCTCTGTCCCCCACTTTGTGTGTGTGTGCCCCGCCCCCCACCTGAATGATCATCACCATCCCAGGGGCTGGCACTATTTGGCTCTGGTGCAAAGGAACCACTGGCAACCACAGCCTGTTTTATACTGCAGGAGCTGGTTAGTGGGTTGAAACATATGGGTGGAAGAGTGGGCTGTGCACCCGGGATCCTGCAAACCGGTTCTGCTCCGGTGCTCCCAAGCGTTTGATGCTTGAAGTACATGACCCCCTGACACACTGCTCCCTGACTCAGTTTTCCCACCACCAGACCATGCAGCGCTGCAGTGGGGAGACAAGAGGTTTGCAAGCCACTTTGAGATCCTAAACTATAGGGGTTTGTTTCCCCCCTGCTTCTTATGGGCAGAAGCACCCAAGGGGGGACAAGAGGTGGGACATGAAAGAGAGATGTTAGATGAGCCCTCAGATGCAGCAGAAGAGGCAGCTTTGAAAACTCAAGATGAGAATGGAGCTGAAAAATGATGGAAGGATTTGGAGAAGAATCAGGCTCTTAGGACAGGGTAAGGGCCAGGAATCAGAGCTGCAAGCTGCCCCTTCCTCTAGCTCCATATTTATGGTTTGCTTGGCTCCTGCAGGGAGAGGGACTGAGCAGTTCCTTGGGTTCAGTCTAAGTGTGAGGATAGAGAATGATAAAAACCTGCTTTGGGACCCACTCTGGTCCTTAATCTCACCCTGCCCTTGCTTAGAAATCATTTGGGCCAAACCACAGAGCACCATGGTTTCCCCATGGCTGAAGTTCCCAATTAGCCTCCAGGTCCAAATGCAAAAGAAAGGCAAAGAGAAAGCCCTGCAGCGCTCTTAAACCCTCATCCTGACCTGAATCCTCTCCTAAGTACAGCATCCTTAATGTTAGTGGTGGACCCAGGTGTAATTTGGTTAGGAAGTGCAGCTTAGAAGAGGGGAAATTACCCCATCTCTCCTTGCCAGCATTAGCAGCTTATGGATAAGAGGGTAATAAACAAGAATCAACTTCCAAAGAGAAACAGAAAAGCAACACCACTTAGAGCCAGAAAGCAACTGAAAGGGCACATTTGTAACAGGAAAGATGTTTACAGGCCACTAGCAGCAAGAAAAGCCATGGCTTTTAAAGGGAGAAGGGGCAAAGGGCATCTGTTTTTCAAAACAATCAGGAAAGGGAATCTGAAAAGCAAACACAGCTCTCTGAGACATTAAAGAAAAGGTAGAAGCTGGTGGAAGTCACCCTCAGAGCACAGTGACATCCAGATCAGGGATCACACCAAGAGACATGCCAGTGGCAGGGTGACAGGCAGGGCTGGCGGTGGGAGGGGAGGCACAGGTCCCACGAGCCCTTTGCTGGCGACAGACTGCCTTGGGAAACTCCAGTTGGGGGTTTAATCTGCTCCTGCAGATAGGCTCTCCATATCAGTTTCCTCCTCCAGGCACAGGGCCCTTGGGGCTGGTGAGCCAGCACGTCTCCCCACTGATGGTGGCAAGGGGTGGCTGGAATCAGTGTGGTGCTGATCTCATGCTGTTTTCCTTCCCATGTTCTCTAGAAATCATGGAGCAAAACTGCGGGTAGCGCCCTGCAGCCAAGGCCCCATCCCCAAGCTATAAGCACAATGCAGATTAGAATCTACTGTCCTCCAATGTAGAAAATTGGGTCTTACAGAGACTCTTCCATAATCTGCAAGTTGCATTTAAATTACCCAAAGCATGACCTCCACCCCTCCCCATCCATCTTTGAGATCTCTGTGCCTGTGAGGAGCTGTGGCCCACCCACACTTTGGATGGGCACCCCACACAGAGCATGGGCACAGTGAGATGCTCAGGAGAGGGGTTTCAAAGGCTGCCTTGCCGAACAGGGAGCTTGAGCACCTTGTTCACCTTACTGAACACTTAAGCAAGGCAGGGAAAGCCCCACATGACAGCTTTGAGGTGTCAGATCTGAGAAGCTGAGAAGCACCTGTGGGATTAAGGAGCCAAGCAGAAGCTTTGAGAACACCTTCAGCCTCTAAAAGATGAAGAGGAGCCATCTCCTTTCCTATGACACCTATACCCCTTTTGAAGTCTTGGCTCATATCCTAAAAAAGCTAACAGTTATAAAGAAAAACAGAGAGAGGGGGAAGCGTCTTCCAGCAAAGAGTAGTGAACATGCACATCCTACTGCTGTTCATTAAAAGTAGCTAATAATCTCATTTTTTTCCCAGCTCAGATAAAGCGCTGTGTATAAGTAGATAAGAGGCTTACATACCCAGGAGGCTCAATTAATGTTGTTAGTTCACACGGCCTCAGGTACAAGGCATTGCTGACCCCAAGCTGCAGCTACTAACTGTTTAAAGAATATCTTTCCTTTAAGTTCTTATAATCCAAAGACTTTCATTTTTGGTTATTCCTATTACTCTCCTCATCTCCACAGCACTTCAGCACAGTGTTCCCTGGCTCTGCATGTACTGCTGACTGTACACCAGCAGCCTAACAAAAATTCTCTTTCCTCCTCTTTCACCTAAATCCTTACACGAAAAGAAGAGGCACCTGATGAGACTGTAGAGCCCCACTGCCAATATGGACAGGCTCGGGTGTGCTGGGTGTGCCCCACTGCCCACCTGTAGCCTCTGTCCTGCAGAGAGCAGGAGCTGCCTCTAGTGTTATTTTAAGTGAACATGTCGGACCCAAGGGTGTCTGGGAGGCAGGGGATGGGTTGTTTTTCTTACCCTGCTGGTCAAATTTGCTCACTCTGAGGTAGTTTGGGCTGTTTACTCTTCTGTAGTCTTATCAGAGAAGAAGCACTTGGTGATTTTCTTTTTTTTTCCCCCTAGAAAAATCATGAGATTTGAGCTGGGAATGCATTTTCTGAGGGATGTGCTGAGGTATGACTCCCAAGGAGTTTCTCTTTCTTTCAGAGGTGCCTCTTAGGCTGCCCCCTTAGCTGCTGGAGTATGGCTGTGGGAGAGAGCTGTGTTATACAAGGACTGGTGACAGAATGTATACAGCTCTAGCTGAGAGCTAGAGATGCCCAGAGGCACATGTGGGGAACAGCTGCCATGAGCAGGATAACCACAGATCAAGGGAATAGCAAGGATCAGGAGAGCTGAGCAGGGCTGCGTTCATGGCTGGGGTTTGCACGGCAACTCTTCCACCTGCTCTTCTGTCTCAGCATTGATGGGTGCCTCAACATCCTAAATATTTACAGGATGAGGCAAGCGGTCCAAGCGGAGGATGCTGTGCAGATTGTGGTCAGCAAGCCCAGCAGGGGTGAGCGGGGGGTCCCCCTGCCTCTGTGGGATAGGAACACAGCTGAAGATCCGTCAGCAGCTGTAGCCCATCCCTCATCCCTACTGGCATTGCCCGGAGCACTGCCTGTGCCCTGGTAATGGAACACAAATGTCTGCCTGTTTCTTCCCTCTGCTTGGATTTGGGAGGTACCCTGACCCAGCCTTCGAAGCTTTGTACCCTTCTGGCATCATTGGTGACCACATGCAGAGGTAACTTTCAGACACTTTCAGTTCACAGCCTCATGCTCTCCCCACCATTCCAACCCACCTTGCAGCTGATCTCACCCACAGGTGGGTGAACCTGGCACAGAAGTACACAAGTGCTGAAGTAAACACTGTGTTTCCTCCCAAGGTGGGGTACACACTATCCCTATGCTCCTGGACACACTGTGCTCCTGGTTTAATCTTGCATTTATAAACTGGTGGCTGTTTCTCGAGCCAGCACACACCCTTCCCCTCCTGCCTTGCTCCTCTCCACCAGCACAGCCCTCCTCTGGGACTGCACCCAGTCTCCAAAAGACAATGTGGGTGAGCTCTGCTGGCTATCATGGCAGAAAGGCTTCAACAGCATCTGCACTAAATGGGCTAGAGAAGATTAAGTGCTCTCTCACTCCTGAAAGGCCCATTTAATTCACTTTCACCCTCTCTTCCCCCTCCCTCAGACCTCCCTGGCATACAGGACACAGGGACTTTTATTATACCACTGAAAATCTTGAAGGGGACTAATCGTTTTTGTTTTTGGGGGATTTTTTGCCTGTTCCACCCCTTAGAGAAATATCTCCTGTGATGGACCACTAAGCTAACATGCCTGCAGCCACGTACAGGCAGCTCTGGCCCTGGGACAGCCTGGCAGGAGGCTCTCCCAGACAGCATCTACTTGGGGCTCAGATGACCCCAAGAGCAAGATTTAGAGCTTGGCAGTGGGGAGGTCTCTGAGAAAAGGATGTGTTATCAGCCAGTGACAAAGACTGTCTCTTGTCTTTCAGTCCCCTTCAGTGTCTTGGAGGAACCCAGCAGAAGCCCTGAGGTGCTGGCACGGTGGCAATAGGATGGGCAGGAGGCTGCAGATGGCTCTGAGATGGGACCAGCCTGCCCTTGGCCTTTCCTCCTCTGTTTCTCTCTGTGTTGGGCTATCAGCTTGTTTCCTGACAGCCCTTAGCACTGAGCACCTGTGGCAGGGCACAGCTGTTTGATGAAATAGTTGAAATTCCAGAAATGTCTGAAATTAATTCCATTTCCTCAGCTTGTGCTGGGGATGCTGAAAGCCACTTCACTCCGGGTTTGTCCTACTGGAAATGAGCTTTCCTCAGCATTGCATAGGGACCAGCCACAAAGCTGGGCTGGTTTGTTCTTAGGGAGAGAAAGCAGGCTATGGCAATGTGAGGGATCATGGGTTATGCACATGCCTTCCTCTGGCCCAGCTCAGCAGCAAGTTTGCTGTCTCCATGGGGCCAAGCTCTCCTTTGTGTAAAAACCCAAGGGGCAGCAGGAACACAGGAGGGAAATGCACTTTTTTTTGCCAGCAAAGCAGTAGTCGTAGCTCAGCATCCCTTGACTTGCCAGGTGAGGGTGTCTGAATTTAAATGGGAAGAGACTGGATCACCACCGGGGCAGACAACTGCAAAATGTACTTACTGGCTGTTAGGTACTTACAGAAAACTCTCTGGACCTGCCTCATTAAAACAAACTGTGAATCCAAAGATTTCTCTTAGAAGACACACAAGCAGGGAAAGGTGCACCTGCCTGTTTGGTGAGCTCCCCATCCAAGAGTGGCTTCTCTTTATTTGCTGCCCTTTACCGACAGAGTTTTGGATCAATCCTGCATCCTGTGCCTGACTTTGAGGTTCAGTGCCCCTCCAGCCCTCTTGTGACAGACACAATTGCACTGATGAAAAAGTAACAGTGATTCTGCACTGCTGTAGTTACAGCTGCTGCAGTGTAGGAGGGCACCTGCAGAGAGAAACATGCTGCTGCCATTGCCTTCAGCCCTGTTCTCCACCCTTTGGGTTACGCCAAGATTGTGTCCTTGCAAAAGTCCATGGCAAAACTCCAGCTGTGCTTAAAGGTCTCTGGTTTCTTATAAGGAAAACTTGCTGAAGGAATAGTAACAAAAACAGTATTTCTGAAAGAAAACCAAATGCCAAGCAAGAATAGTATTTTCTCCTAAAGATGCGCCAATGATGAGAAAATCCCCAGTCAATAAACTGCAAGAGAAATGCTAAGCTGCTAGAAATCAGGTGGGGCTGTCTCCAATTAGCCTGTTACCATGTGAATGCAGCACATCTGGATTTTCTTTTGTTGCTCTGACATTTCTTTTCCAGAAGCCATAAATGTCCAACGTTGCTTTTGTTTCTCCTCCAAGACAGTCCCGCCTTTCCCAGCGCTCATTCCTCTGGCAGTTGTGCTTCCCTACTGCAAGTGGGTGAAGTGCCAGCCCGTGCCTCCAGGCTCTGTAGAGACAGTTGTTTGCCCCAGGGAAGGTCTGGCAGGTGAATCTGAGCTGTATAAGAAGAGCAATAGGCTTTGAAAATCTGAATCTGCCACAGCAATATCAACACATCACCCTAAAGCAAGTCTTGCAGCTCTGCTGGTGAGGATATCTTCTGATCTCCACTGTGTAGGAAAAGAAAAAATGTGAATAAGGCAAAGTGAAACAAGGCTTTCTGTCTCAAGATGACAGCAGGCTTTGAAGATCAAGGATTCTTCCATAAAGTCCCTGCTATGGTCTTACCCAAAGGCTCCTGTAACCCCTGGATCTGACATGGAGGCTGCAAGGGAGCCACTTTCCACCAGTCACTCAACAAGCTCTTGGGGGATGAGTCAGGCTGTGAATAAGGGCAGAACAGGCTGGAACTCCCACAGTTTGGATAAGGCATGGTGGCCTGTATCTTCCCTTCACTCGACAGAAATGGGGAGAAACCTGTCAGCCAATGGGTTACTAAAGTCTTTTGCCTTATCCCTTGCTCATGGCTTGAGAAGAAAGCACTTCTGCAAAGTGTGTGTTTATTTGAAATGAGTTGTTGAACTCCTTCCCTCCCCAGGTTTCAGACTGTAGGACCTCTGTGGTGACAAGTCTGCATTACTTGCTCTGATGGGACACAGGTCAAATTTCTTTCTCAATCCCTCACTCCAAAGAGGCTCTCCAATATTTGCTTAAAAAAAAAAATCACTCTTTCCATGGCCATTCTACCACTAATTTCTCTTACTGGAATCTCTTGTAGTTCAAGTGCTGTCAAAGGAAGAAAAATTGCCCAAATAATCTTATTCCCTAGTGTTACCACACACTGGCTGCTCCATAGAGAATGTGCCCACAGTGAGGTAGTGATGGAGTCTCCATAATAATTGCTATTATGGTGCAGCTAAAGCCTTAAAATGGGTGGTGGTTATTAGCAGGAAAACCTGCAGCTAGCAACCAGGTCCAGTTTATGCAAACAACCTGACTCACAAAAGTCGTAGTCAGAGGAAGAGCTGAGAGCTCCTTCTGTCATCCCAGGGCTCTTTCTGGCTTTTGCTGGGCTGGATGAGCTCTGGGGTGAGCTGTAGGCGAGGCTGAATGTGGTACCAAAGCATGCTGCATGTGTCCCAGCAGTGCAAGGCCCTCTGTCCCTCCCCAGGCCAGCCCGAGCTTGTGTAAACACCATGGACTCCTCTCACCACTTAACCAGCTGCAGGACAACGAGGAGGGCTGAAATCCCTCAGTGTCACTGCTGTTAGGAGAGCAGGAAGAGGGCCCTGAAGGATTGCTCTTCAAGTAGCAGGAGCATTTTGCAAGCCTCAGCGCACACGGAGAGGATGCTTCTGTTTCCAGATCTGTCCCATCCTGTCAGGGCTGGGGAAAGCAGGGGTATCCATGACTTTCCCTGGGCACAGTCCCTTGAGCCCACACCTTACCCATTCACACTGACTGTAGCAACACCCTCTCTGGCTGTTCAGAAACAAGCTGTGTGTGACTGTGCTTTATAAAGACATAAACTCCAGAAACTGCTGAAGAAGAGGACCCTGAGCTTTCCCTGCAGCGTATCACACTTCTCCTGAGTAGCACCCCTTCCTCAAGATGCTGGACAACACATCCAGCAGTTGTTCTGTGACGAATCATTAATGCAGGATATGTGCTGGTGTCCTGGCCAACCTGTTCTTCCTGCCCAAGGTCAAATAACAATCTTCTTCTGTCCCTGTTTTGCTATGGGGAGAAGCAGAGAAAATGCAGTTCTCTGAGAGCAAGATTTCGAAAGGGTTTGTTCACTTCTCATAGTGGAGCTGTGACTGCCTGCTGCCTACAGCCTGCAGAAGGGATGATCCTGCTGAGCTCCCTTCCTGCAGAGATTCCTGTTGCTTTTATTATCATCCTTGCAGCCAGGCACATTGACCTGGAAGAACCTTGTTCCCACCTCTTTTGTGCATGTCTCTACCTTCCCTTCGTCTGGGAACAGAGCTCTTCTCTGGAGGATCAGGGAAGACTTCTGCACAATCATCTGCAGAAAGGTGCAGGTCTGGGAGTGGGATATTTAGATGAGTATTTGGTGGACAGAAGTTTCACAGCCATTATGTGAGCAGGAGAGTAGTTGAGTTTTGATATCCTAAAACCTACCTACCTCTGCTATTTTCCTGTTGCTTTGCTGCCCATCTGTCCCAGGCCTGTCAGCCAGAAGAGGAGTGCTGACCTCTGTGTGTGTGTGTGTGCAGTTGTCAGCAGCTGTTGGCTGGTCACAGATGTGTTTTTCCTGGTGAACTCTGTGAACAGGGTTAAAAGGTGATGCTGAAGGCAGCCACTGCACCCAGGGCAGAGCCCTGTCTCCTGTGCCCCGAGGACAGACGATTTTGGCAGGGTCTGTAGTGTTTCCCTGTGTGCTGTGTCATGCCCAGATTCCCAGTTCATTGATGAGGGGACAGCTACCCAAACTCTAAAACATACCACTGCAATCTTTCTTCCCAGACATCCCGGCTCCCTCCTCCACAGGTTACCATGGGAGCCACAAAGCTCCGCCAAAGTTCACACCTTATAAGAACTTCTGAGTGGAAAATCCAAATCTGTGCAATTTCCACACTTTCAATGGCAACCTTTCCATTCTTCCCCCACCCTTCCCAGTACTTTGTTATCCTATGGATCCACAGATCAGACAGGCCTCCCCCATTTCAGCCTCGGTTCCCTGCAGCTCTGCTCTGTGCCTGCCCGGCACTCAGTGGAGCCATCGATAGCACACCCTGGTTTGCTTTGGCCTCCAGTTCAGCTCCTCAGAAACCCTAGAAAAGAGACACCGGCATTTCCCCAATGTATATCTGGGAATTAAGCATTTCAGGAGGGCTACACATCCCCAGCCCTAGAGGTGCAGCAGGACCCACAGGATTTGACTTCATCTCCTCTCTGCTCCTCCTCAGGTCTCTTCAGGGATGAAGAGCAATCGCTTTCTCAAAGCAGACATCACTTTCTCAATTCTGTGGGTATCTCACAACTACTTATCTCCAGCCCAGGCCCTCCACCACTTGTTGGCAAGCTCAGGGGTTGGTCTAATTTAGGGCCTTTCTTCATGTGTTCTGGGTCACCCCTATGTCCCCTCCTTCTTGCCCCTGAAGTGCCCTGGAGTAAAGGCATGTCCAGCTGGTTCACTGGCTGATGCTTTTGGCTTTATGCTAATGGAAAGTTTTCCTCTGCAAGGCAATTTTTTTTCCTCTGGCCAGTCACAACTAAAATCCAGTCCTCAATTTAGCAAGGACAGAGCAAAGGTCTCTGTATATGACTTGCGGGTTCTGACTGGCAGAACTTAACATCATATATGGTTGTTGACTTTTCAGGTTTACAGATGTACAAGTCACACATTTTGTAGACCAGCTGGTGGGAGGTATTTTCTTTAAGCTCTTTGAGAGCCCCAGTGAAGAACAGTGAACATTTCTTATCCCCAGGCTACATACTTATTTTATCCTTAAATGTTCTTACTAACTATTCACAGATTAACTCTCTATTTTTCTTGAGGAGTAAAGGCGAAGTTAGATTATAGACAGCAAGGGCTACCAGCAGAGACAGGAGAGCACAGCTGAGAGCCTTTTTTCATTACTACAGCATGACGCAGAGAATTTAACAATCTGCATGTTGCAAGGTGAAAATTACACAGACCAACATTTTGATGAGTTGGGTAAAGATTAATATATACATGTTAGACATATATAAAAGCAAATGCACATGGAGAAAATGAGCTTAACTAATGGTTGTGCCTGGCACTTACATTGCCTTCGTCATGAAAGGAGCTCAGCGCGGTTTATCAAGCTGTATGAGAGCACTTTTCCCTCACCATTGAAAAATGGGAGTAGTTGTTTTACCGTTTCATAGCAACAACTTGAAAGGGAAAGAACAGTGTCCAAGCAGAGCTGCTGGCTAGACTGGGGAGGCAGTTTATTGGAGGCTGCTAATGCAGAGTTAGTGCCCTTCTTCCACCGGGTGCCAGTGGGACAATTTGGTGACCACAGGCTGCAGAGACCCCACCTTCCCTGTCAGCCCAAAAGCAGTCTCTGGTGTGGCTGGTCTTTCCATCAGAGCTGGCTTATGCTGAGAGCTTCTTACAGAATTTATGAGAGATTGACAACATCTGTCCATCCTGCAGATACTCCTTGGACTGTCCTGTCTGCTGGCATGGCGGGCAGCCCAGTCCTTGGATGGGTGGGAAACAGCCTGGCTTCCAGTGGGACTGGCAGGTGAAGGTGCCCTTCTCGCTCTCTAGAAGACCAAAAACGTTCTTGCCTTGTGGACAAATGTCTCCCAAATCGGTTTCAATCAGGACATGCTTGGGTTCTCTGGAAATGCCTTGTGGATCCATCTGCAAGCTTGAAAGGTATTCATTCCCTGTATCTACAGCATGATGGAGTCCGGTCATCCCAGTCCTGCCCAGTACCCCACTGTACCTTGTTATTAAACAATCAGCAACCCCACCACACCACCAAATTTTTATTCCAAATTGTGCCATTCCTGATGAAGCACACTGGCTAATGGAGTTCTGGTGCCTGGACTGTCAGTCTAAGCTGTTGTTACCTTGGCACACCGTCATCAGGGGGACCAGCACCGGTTTTCCATGACTGCTCGTGGCCCATAGCAAATGAGCAGACGAGAGGAAACATCTAGCAGAGCCATCTGGGAGAGGAGGGGAGAGGTAGGGGAGGAATCAAGCACCACCACACAAGGACCAGGATTCTCCTAACCTTGTGGGGTACTGCTCCATCCCAGTGAGCAACTTTCCATCAATCAGAGAATTGTGTGGTGACAACAGAATGGGAAGAACCATTGGTTCTGGCTTCATCCTTACTCTTGCCCTCTTCTCAATTCTAACAGTTGCTCCTTTTTTTCCCCTTGGTGCCCCTTCTCCTTCCCTCCCTGTCTCTTCTCCCCATGCCTGCTCCAAGCCATCTCTTCTTAATTGCCTGCATGTATGTTTTAAAATGAAAGGGCTATACAAAAAGAACCCTCCGAGTGCCAGGCTAAATTCCTAAAACAAGCTTTCTCTTCCGGGAGGAGACCCAAACACATTCACTCATTGATTGGGCTGCTAGCTGATACTCAGCTTATCCCCCTCCTCCTGTATTTCAGATAGGTTTTCTTTCTTTATTAAACGTCTCTAAAAAGACCAACAGATTGCCTGTGAATGACCACACAGTAGAATCCTACAAAGCTCCCATTCATGGCCAAGAAACTTGTACAATCCCAGTGGTGCAACAGAAAGACAGCTCTTTATAAACCTACCTGAGTTAAAAGGTCAATGGCCATAAACTCCCCCTCCCTGCTTTCCTGCAGGGTTTGGGTTTTTAATAGTAATCAGTGCTTTTCTACTGTCACAAGGAATAGGTCTTTTGAAGGCCAGAGGGAAGGGTTATTTTTTTGCTTGAGGGCTGCAGGGAAAGAGCTGTATCATGCTGAGAGATGTGCCCCAGGACTCCTCCACTGCTGTTCCCTTTATCCAGTGGAGCTCTTGGTTGGATGGATTAACCCTGGCTTGGTTTGGTTTGTACTGCTGGGCCTGGAAAGCAGAGAAGTGCTTTGGCTTGCACATGATCTGAAGCTGAAAAAAGCTCCTATGGATGATGGCCGTGGACACGGCCTCTGAGAGAAGACAGGCTGTGGAGTTATGTGGTCAAGAGTCCTAAAATCAGGCCAAATGTTTTGATCAAGGACAGGTGAATTTTTACAATGTCAGAAGTCTCAGTTCTTCCAGAGCATCCTTTCCTTTAGCTTTGCAACATCTACATGAACACAAGCTCTGCCTTCTCTGAGTGGGTTCCTCAGCCAGAATATTGTGAAGAGCCGGTGGACATCATTCATTTAAACCTGTGATGGATTCCCAAAGAAGAAAGCAGATGAGTAGGCTGTGCTGTGCTAATCCAGGACCTTTGAGTCCCATTAGCAGAAAAGCCTCAAGGGTTTGTCCAAGGAGGAATAACATTTGCCACACCCCTGAACTTCTAGGAATTGACCTGGATACTTCCATATCTCTGATAGCTGTAAAATGTAACTGGTTCTGAAAATGTTAAAGTAATTTTTATAGAAACAATAAAATCACTTTCCTAAAAATCCCTGAGGTGACAGAGTCCTCCATTGCAATAAATAATTCATGGGACTTGCAAGGGCTTGCAGCTGAAGTGTTTATGAATTGAGCATGTATTTCCTGTCTCAGAAACACATTTTTATTCAGGAATTACATGAAAGGGCAACAGTTCTCCATGACAGTAGGGATGGATGAATGGGTGGGTTTGGATGGATGAATGGGTGGGTTTGGATGAAGGCAGTTTGTTCAATTGAACTTCAAAGGCATCAGCACACAAATATACACACTCAGTGTGGTGGGAATAAAAGGTTATTTAAGTTCTTCCACTAAAAAATATCATTTTTTTAGCATGTTTAAGGTGTTTAAGCCCATATTAATATCCTTTAAATCTCCCTTTCAAACACACTACCAAGCCTTTCAACGAAGGACTCATTTTAATGGATTTAGAGGTAATCTTGGTTTTTACCAAGTAAAATAAAGGTTTCACTAATTAAAAATGTTACAACATTTAGACTGCTCTTTTCTTTCCACTGCTTTAATTAAAAGGCATCTTGGGGGAAGGCTTCGAGAGCTGTATCCAAGTTTGATTTAATATTCCTAATACCAAGGCCAAAAAGGAACAAGCTGTTCTTGAAAGAATTTCATCCAGGAGATGGAGAGGGTGGGAAAGGCTTGGCTTGGGTATGAGCAACTAGTTCAGGTGGCCAGATCTGAGCAAACCCTTCACAAGAAGAACAAGGGGGTACGTGAAGCAGAGATGGCATTGCTTCATCTCTGTTGCCATGGAGAGCGGGGTTAAAATAGACGCACTTTTGAGTTCAAGGATGAGGAATACACTTCTTGGGTCCCTGAAGAGCAACCACACTGACGGCAACTCTAGGCCCATGTTCTCGGCTACACATCCCTCCAGCTACCCACCACCTCTGCAGAATACCATCTCGCACAAGGGCTGCATCACTCCCAGCCGGCTGACGGAAAGGCACAAGTGCTTGCTTTGTACACTCATTTGACCACCCACACCACCCTGGCAGGCAGTTCAGGTACAGGCTAGGGGAGCAGGGTTGAGATTTGGTGATTCCCGTGTGTTTGCTGAGAAAAGGCAGGCTACCTGTTACTCGGTCTTGGTGGCAAACAGGTATGGTTTCTTTGGTGTAAAACCAGACAGGAGAGGTTCTACTCCCTCCTCTTTTTCCTGTCCTCACTCAGACTCCTGTTGACGAGCACCTCCTCTGTGCTTAAAATCAGTGAAATTATCAAGGTTCATAAGAAAGCTTGTCTTTGTTCTCAAGGGCTGGTTTTAAACACAGATCCCTGACCCAGTTAGACATGAGTTGGCACAGTGCAGCAGGGTGGCCAGCTGCCTCACTGCTGAGAGGAACGAGTAGCTGGAGGCTGGAAGGATGTGAACTTCAACTGGCTTTGCCTCTAGGAAAATTGCAGTGGTACCACACCCTGCACCTTCTCCTCCTCCTAACGGTGCTTGAACAAAGACCAAATCCCAGCTGGGTTTGCAATGGACACCCTATTTCAGAGTGCCACTCTCTGATTGACTACAAATCCCACTACCTTGGCTTTGAGATGATGTAAGGCATTGGGTCAGAGCTAAAGGGTAGGGTCCTGGTATCCATATAGTGCACAAGCTTATGAGAAATGGCATTCTAAGGGCTGCAGCTGTTGTCCCTTCCAGGGAATGGGAAAGGACCAGGGGCTTGCTCTTCCCCATGGAAGAAAGGAAGTTGGGCTAGATGATCACTGTAGGTCCCTTCCAACTGGAATATTCTATTCTATTCTATTCTATTCTATTCTATTCTATTCTATTCTATTCTATTCTATTCTATTCTATTCTATTCTATTCTGTTCATCTTAGCCTGTTCCCTTTGGCCAGTGATGAGATGGCTGGAGTTCTGGCTCCTGCCTTGTTCCAATGAGCAGGAATGGGTGGAGCCAGGCGATGAGGAGGAAGACTTCTTTGGCTTGATCTAAACAGAAACGCACAGCACTGACCATGGGAGAGGGCCTGCTCTTCCACCTCTCAGCACAGAATGTCTCTTCCACTCCTGGGTGGAGGAGCCCTGAAAAACTCTTTTGGTCTTGTGATTGTTTTACAGCCTTCATCTCGCTCAACATTTGAGCTGTGAAAACATAAAGGATGAGATGGTGGGAGTCTGAACCTCAGATTCAGCAGGGCACCTTGTCAGTAGCTAGCATAGAAGGTCTCTAGATTCACTCACTTATCCTTCTTGGACTATAAAACCCATTTTCAAAGCCTGGCCTCATGTGTCTTTATAGGTGTTGAGCAATGACACCCGTTTCTGGCTCGGTCACTTGCATCTCTCCCACACATCTGTTAAAGGACCAGCAACAACTGTTAAAGGGAGCATGAGACATTGGTCACTTCTGGAAAATGTTAGCGTTTTCCTGCCTGATATGCTCAGCTTGGCTGGAATGATTTAAAAAAAAAAAAAAAAAAAGGACTTTTCCACAAGATTTCTGGGAGGGTCTACAGAGAGGAACTTGTCGTCAGCCACAGCTCATGACTAATGTAATATAAAAAGCATCTGTTTGGCAGAATTTTAGGCAATGGACTGTTTCAGGAATGAGGGTATTATTTTATGTGCAAGGCTATATTTAGAATTTGTAGACTGCAGAGTCGCAAGAAAATAATTGCATCAAGGAAATCTGGTGGAATCACAAACCATGAGAATGCAAAGCCTGAATCATCTGAGCCCTCAGGAGCCTGGGATTTATTCCACCAGTGCTCACAGCAGCTCATCCATTTGTTGCTGTCTGAGGAATTTTCTTAGCTTTAAAGCAGTTTATGTTTCCCTGTTGATATATTTACTAAGGCAATAATTGCAGCATGTGAGAATGACTGAAGCTGTAAAATGGTCTCTAGACCCTTAGAGAACAGACTTCAAACTGTCTCGTTTTGAACTATCCCTCTCTCTCCTGGCACGGGTGCATCTGAAAGCTCCGAAGACAGGAATCCTCAGATCCTGTTGTTCAGATGTGGCTTTTCACGTGGTGATTCACACTCTCCTCACTTGGGCATCCTGGCATCTCTTCCTCCTGAGAGTTGGTCTAGAATAAAAAATGCCCCAAGATGACATGGCACAGCATTAGGCTGTGCCATCCTCATCCTCTGCACACCACAAGATCCTCTTGTGCCAGCGAAAATCCCCTCAAAGGGCTGTGGGTTCCTTGAAAAGGGAGGAGAGTTTTCAGCTCAGCTGGGACAGGAGCATGCAACAAACTCTCTGCCCCTTACCTGCCTCTGTCAGTGCCAGACCCCTTCTCCCCACATCTCTCCCTACATGTACCCAGTGCTTCCCCCCCACCTTGTGGGGCAGATGGCCAAGGACTCCTTCTCATTCCAATTCACAAAGTCCCACCGCAGCTTTCTTCAGCCAGGTTGGCATCCCTGTCCCAGCTCAGCCCTCCCCAGAAACATTCAGCTTCACAACTCTTGTCAGTAGGCTGTAGTGATCTTTTTGGACTCATATAAAATCCAACTCTGTCTGCAAAGCAGTGTTGATAGTAGAGGCCGCAAGGAAAGCTGAGAGATATTCCTTCCAAACTCTCGTGTTGGATCTCAAAAAAGGTCTGATCTGATGTTTCATATGTAGTCCTCAAGGCGCCTCAACAGTCTGCAGTTGGCTAAGCTGATGGCTGGTTTTGTTTTTAAATTAAATAGGTATTTTATTGAGGTTTTACTTTGGTTGCACAGTGATGGGTCAAGTATGATCCTGACGGTCGCTGATCTTGCCTTTTCTAACAATAAAAGCATGTGTTTATCCCAGGGAAGCGGGACATGTAAATGGTGCCAGGGGCTGGCTCAGGTAAATTTGCCTTGGAAAAAAACCCATAATGCCTCCTCTTCACTTCAGCAACTGAGACGAAGAGCATAATGGGTTTCAGTTACTTTTATTTGGGTAGGGAAGACAAGACCCTTGTCACAGCATCTCAAGGGACAGATGAACACAAACTGTCCATAGCTCCCAACCTCCCTCCAGCTGAAGGGCACGTATGCCACCTAAGAAGAGCCTCTTTCTTCACAAGTCAATACACTACCATAGTGTCCTCAGTGAGCAGGAAGGAGGGATGGGGCAAAAGAGGGTTTCAGAGAAAGAGATGAGAGTGGTGGTGACATTTATTTCAAGACCTTCATGATGAAAGGTTCCCCACGCTGTGAGGACTCATTCATGCCATTTCAGAGCTGGCATTCAACCAGGGCTTAATCCAGTGCAGAATGAAATCAGGCATTATGAAGAGATGGATGGTTGTAATTGAAATAATAACATAAATATAATTGAAATATAAATATATTTATACACACACACACACACTGTATAAAACCCCTGTGGAAACAACAATAACCTTTTAGCTCTGCAAGCCAACAAACCTATTCCTGTAACCGCCTCTAATCTGTATGTTTGCACCTGGGATTCTTTAAGGAAATGCAGAGTTGTAATTAACTGGGGGTGTGGAGAAGCCAGATGAGTGGGATATTCACACTATGAGACCAGAGTGTGAATGTGCACTAGGTCACAAGCATAAAGAGCCGGCGTGGCAGCTTTGTCCCGAGAGAACATTTTACGTGCTCTCCATCATCAAATAGCCACACATTGCAGCTCACAAATTTCCTCCAGTGACCATAAAGATTTTCAAAAAACTTTATTTCTGAGTTAGTCATTCAAAAAGTGACTCTGTGACATTAAAAAAGGTCCTTGGATTTCGTTAGGCTCCTGCACAGCTTTTAGCAGCCGTGAAGCTGGTACCAAGCTGCCACGTGAAGTTACAGTGCCTACATTGTTGGTGGGAGCCTTAGGGAAAGAGGTTTCTGGACATGCCCTAGCGTCCACTTTCAGGTGATAACTTCTTGGCTAATAAACACATTTAAAACACAAAATATGAATTTCCCTTATTGCTCACGACGGAGTGGTTGCCAAGCATCATCAATTAGGATTATGTCTGGAGAGGGAAGGGGCTTAGCCAGCACCTTTGGATGTTCAGTGCAGGAGACTTGGCTCACAGCTGAGACCGCTCCCACGTCTGGCTGGAAGAGCTGGCTTGCTGTGACACTTAGGTGAAATTTTAAACTGGGCCTAGGTCTGGCTAGGTGAGGCACAGCTCACCCCAAGTTCCCATGGCCCAATCCCTGGGCAAGCAGTTCCTTCTTTTTCCCTCTCAACATTACTGTTTCTTCCCTGGTTTTATCTTGGGACTGAAAATTGTCTGCAGAGTCTCCAGATCCAGACCAGCAGTATCAAAGGTGTTTGGGAGGTCCTATAAGCAAAATCAAGGGGTTTATAAATCCAACTCTCCAATCAATCTAACACAGCCCACAATGGGTTCATGTCCACTCCTGTCCTGGACGCTACAGCCCACAAAGAGACTTTTGGAAGGTGATGATGTTTGTATTGTTTGTGAGAAGGATGCTCTGTAAACAACTGAGACATCCATGGCTGTATCAAGTTAACATCACGGTGTGACTAGTGGGGCAAAGAGAGGATTTGACAGAGCAAATGCTGGAGCTGAGAGTAACATGGAGGCTTCATTTTGTCAAGGCAGATGTTGCCGTTGGGTGGAGTGTCTGGTGTGTGTTCTTGTCAGTGACAAGTCTGAAAAATGCCAAAAAATTTTCATCGGTGATTAAACTCCCTCACGCAGGGAGGCTTTGGGAATAGTAGTCAATGGTTTTATAATTAGCAAAAATTACTGAGAAAAGTGTCATCTGAATGCGTCTTTTCTCTCATCAAAGACTATCTGTCTCTCAGTCCCCTTCTGAGCTGCTCTGTCTCCCAGCCCAGCTTTCCTGTGATGACAAGGGACAACAGACCGCCTCAGATCACACAAGGCAGGGCGGATTCACACTTGCCAATGTGTGAATCATATAATGACCAAAGAAACTCCACTGGAGTCTCCGAATGCCAGTCAGCATTTGCATTGCACCTGATCTTGGCTGGGTGGTCAGTCCCGGGCACGGGGTTCCCTGCTGGGACTCACCTCTGCCAGCTAAAGCAGTGGATCATTCAGTAGACTTGGAGCTGGCTAGCAGAGCCATAAGCCTGTGCTCTTGAAACTGTTTGATCCTCCCAGCCTGCAACCCAAAGATCCAAACGCTGGAACTATGACCACACCAGGACCTCCAGCTCTGAGCTGGTCCTGCCAGACTGAGCACGACTTCTGCACCTGGTACCATCAAATCCTCTTTTCTAGCTGGATCACGGATGTGTGGCCGGAGGAACAGGAGCCTGGCATTGTTTAGAAGCAGGGTTGCTGACGTTTTAGGCACAAATTACACTCAGGAAATGTATCTGGTGTGGTTTTGCTCCCCGTCATACGTGTATGAAGGCTTGGCCAGCACATCCTGGCTGATGTGCAGAGCGTGCAGAAGCCTAAACTTTTCCTTCTGGAGTTGATGAGCCCAAATGAGCCCCAGGGAACTGTGACAGATTCACACCCATGCTGGATGAGGCCCCAAGAGGATGCGTAACACCCCTTCCACAGGCAGATTGCATACATTAGTGTAGGAATTTCTCAGGAAAACCCATTCTTAGAGAGAGCTGGGTTCTATTTAGCAAATGCCACATGAAACAAGCTGTCATGAGACTGCTGTCTTCTATAGTGTGATGAAACCCTTTTTTTTTTTTTTTTTTTTGGAGTCCTCTTGAAACTACAGATTTTATCTTCTCCCTGTCCTCAAAAAGAAATCCACCACGTTTATCTGAGGCTATATTCACCTTCCCAGAGGGATGGATGTGCCTGAGCCTACTCCCACTCACATGAACCCAGGGAGTGCCACCAAAAACCAGTGTCATGAGGGTCTGAGTGAACAGGTGCAAGGGAGCTGGTGCCACTGTGGTTGTGTGCTGGCACCCGGCAGTACAGTGACAGCCAGCAGTGGGATGTTGAAGTGTATAAAGCATGTACTCAAACATCCACAGGTTGGTCTTGGCCCCTGGGATGCGACTCCATTGATTGCAAGGGAACTGCAATGGATAGGGGAGCAAAGAAGCCTTGGGAGAGGGACACAGCACCACGTGGAAGTGGCAGATATTGCTCCTGCTGCATTCAACAGCTGGCCCTGTAAAGCATACCACCAACCCCAGCAAATAACTGGATAGCAAAAGCCCCTGCTCACTGCTCCAGGAGAGGTCCCCAGAGGCTTCAGTGGAGCCTGGAGCTCCCACTGGAGCCGGTGCTCAGCCTCCCTGAGTCCCACAGCCTCCGGTGAGCCCTGGGCAGCATCCTGCCAACTGACTGGAGCTTCTTAAGGCTCAAAGACTGGAGGTGTTGTTCCAGGCATAAGGCAGCAGTGTTTTAAGCTGCTGTTCCCCAGGGCTTTCTCTCACAAGCTCTGTGATTACATCATGTCTCCAGTGAGGTCAGTGCTCAGATGGCTGTAGATGGAGTTTCAAACTGCTCCTGGCTTGCTGGTGTGCTCTTGCCGTGCAGGATGTGGCCAAGCCAACACCAGGAGGGTGCAATAGGATTGTCCCTCCTCAGTAGCCCTTTCTTCAGGGGCTGGCTTCCCACTGCACACCCATGTGAGTCCCGTGGTGGGAAGAAAGGGGCACTTGTTTCTTGCCTACTGCTAATATAAAGGGCTGGAAGTGTAACCAGAAATGACAACTTGAGTGAAATGTGATGCCTCTGGAGGGGCCCAGAAGGCAGCAAAGTGGTGCCTTCCAGCCATGCCAGAGACCCTTTCCTCCCCCTCTCCAAAGAAGCAGTCAGCTTGGGAAATCTTGTTTTCACAAACGTATATTTTTCCCTCTAAAAACAATAAATGGTGTTATTGATGGGCAAAGCTGAGGTCCAATGTGGCCACACACTGTGAGGCTTGGCTGGCTTCCTCTGCTGTCGGTAGGCTCTTCGTTTCCCAAGGAGACTTTGGATACTTCCTTCTGCTGCAAGGGCCACACATAGAGACAGAACAATCTATTGGAGGATGCTGTATACCCCATGCAGTCCCATCCAGGACCTAGGAGGAGCAGAGAGGGCCAGGAGGATGAGACACTGGCCCCTGATTGTAATTGGTGCCTCTAACTCCTTCTGTCACTGCTGACCTGCAAGAGCAGAGCCTGCCTGAATCCTGAAGGTCCAGTCCAAGCTGACCAGTCCAATTTCAATGGACAAGGCTGTAAATTCATGTACACACAGAAATTGCCATCCTCAGGTGGAGAAACAGCTCTGAGCAATGGCTGCTCTTTCAGTCCCACATACCCCAAGGGCTGGGCTGACTTAGGCTCATCCTTATCTCTCAGGTATAAGTGATTTGGGAGCTTTGTTGAGCACAGATGCTCAGAAAAAAGTCCAATCCCATCTGGATAAGGTCTAAGCAAGGAAGGAAACATTGCTTAGTGTCTGGCTTGGACAATGTGTAATTTTCAAGAGCTGCCTTCACAATTTTTCCCCCAACGTAGTCTTTGACCAGTATTTGCAAAAAAAAAAAAAAAGGTCAGGCCCTTGACAGATGTTAGAAAAGTTACAGCGAATAAATAGTATCTGGCTTCATACCAAGAATCCAAACTATGAACAAAACCCAACGGCCAGTCACCATTAAAGCAAACATAGCAGAAGAAAGCACAAACTGGCCAAGACCTGATCTCTTCCCCACACACCTGCAACACCAAGCTGCTTCACTGCTTCACATCCCTTCCTGTCTCTCTGTGCTCCCCACATCACACCCCTTTCACAAGCTCACCTCCACGCCAGCACAGGCACCCTCACGCATGCCCACACACACACCCACGCTCACACACACCCTTTCCTCCTTCCCACCCAGCCCACTCCACTCGTTCCGGTCAGTGCCCTGGCTGCCATGGCAGGGGTGCTGCTGATTCACATGTCGTCACTGGCGGCTGCCCTCCCACATCCCTTGGATCTGCTGCGCCGCACGTCGCTGGCACATGGTGGGGCCAGGAGCATTCGCTGGCGTGAAGTAGGGTACTGGGGCAAAAGCCCACGGCATACCAATGAGGGGAGAGCTGCCCGTGAGCAGACGCGGAGCAAAGGTTCCCTATTCTCTTTCCTTGGCCGCCGGCACATGTGGGGCAGCGGGGATGTGGGAGAGCAGGGAAGGAGCGGTGTGAGCCAGAGACAGCAGTGGGAGCTCTGTCGCACTTCGGGATGAATGCTAAACAGACCCCACCGGGCGGGAGCGCCCAGATGAATGGGATCCTTTCACATCAGCCTGACAGAGGAGGGATTTCATAGTTCTCTGAGCAGCACAGAGCTGCCTTAATCCAGGAGATACAATGCCCTGCTCATACGGCTCAGGAAACAAAATAAATATGTTCTTGCAAAGACATCACAATGAAGCTTTTAAGGACCCAACGCGAGAAGGCTCTACCTGGTTCTTGGGTCTCCTCGCATGTGCAGCAGCTAAGAGACAAGCTTTTTATTTTCTCTTTGCTTTCCTCAATATTTTCCCCCATCCCTGAACCTGGCTCTGGGTTGGAAGGGGAAAAGAACATTTCCATGTAGGCTCTCCTCTAAAAATAAACAGAAACAGTAACTCCCAGGTTCATTCTAAAAAAAGCCATCTCAGATAGCCCTGGGGGGGGAAAAAAAAAAAAAAAAAAAAAAAAAAAAAAAAAAAAAAAAAAAAAA
>VXAY01004576.1:274756-306673 GCA_013399855.1 Oxyruncus cristatus
AGAAATGCAATTTACTTTGCAGATCAAGCAAAAATAAGCAAAAAATACAAGAAGACCTGAGGGGACAACGTCCTGGTAGGTCAGAGATGATGTCTGTTCCCCACGTCTACCATCTTTGGCATCTCTACCAAACAGCCATGACAGCAGCAGCAGGATGCAGTAGCTGTGACTACAGAATAACCATGAAGTGAAGCGCAACACTGAGGGCCAGTGGCTGCTCCTTCCATCTTCCCGTCAATCCCACACGCAGGGATTCAGCTAAACAGCCCCACAGGGTGCAGTATGGCGATACTGAAGGCAGTCTATACCAACAATCAGCCGCTGATCTGGAGAAGAACCCTTTGCACCATGGCTTAGTCCTCCAACAGGTGCCCTGGCCTGCAGGACTGCATGCTGCCCCAGCTTGGCAGAGTCTGGCACCCAGCAAGCTCCAAATGGCTTTGAGATTTTCTCCACTTTCAGCCGGCCATGGATGGAGAGGAATCTTTTGCACGAGTGACTTACCCAGTTGCTCTGCTCTGGCCACGCACATTACTTTTGGTATTTGCCTTTTCTTCTGTGATGCTGCTGCAGCAAAGAGCATTTACTCCACTGTACAAGAATAATACAATACAGGGGATCCATGGCACAGTCGCTGTTCTCATGGGGTTGTTTATACTGCTGCCATTAGGGGTGCTTGGGTTCATCCCTCCTTCCTAAAACTGCTCTTTCCCAGGTGGAATGCAGCCTCGAGAATGGGCTGGGTGACTTCAACCCACTTAAAGTATATGTGGTTCATTTCTTATTTCTTTGATGGTTTGGGTTCCCAGCTGAAGGTGACTCTTGTTGTGCTGGGAGGGGATATATTGGTATCTCTGCTAGGTGGTAATGGAGGCTCTTTCAAACACTGCAGCTGAATGTCCCCTGTGAATGGCCCCCAGGAGAAGGGCTTGTAATACCCAGAGGCTACAACAAAATTACACTGTGTATATGGGACATGTGGCTGACTTATTTTGCCTTATGTGCTGTCCCAGTTGTGGGGACCAGGTAGGTGGGGTTACTTGGGCAACCTTTGGTTAGGGTTAGGGTTAGGGTTGGAACAAACTTCAGCTGGCAGGACTCTGCTGTCACACATCAGCTCAGCAAGCTGCCTGCCTGTTCTGCATATGGAGGTACCACACAGCAGTATAAAACTGTCAAATGCACCCCCGAGATAAGAGCTTTTGTAAAGCTGATCAAAGCATGCAGACCTAAGAAATGCGCAGAGGCAAAGGTTTTATGACCAGAACTGGTGGCTTCTGCACCAGACCTTCCTTCCCTTACCCAGGCCATAAAATGTCAACTGACAGCGGAAGAAATTGTCCTTCCTATCAACGAGCAGAGATATATTTTTTGCAGACAAAGCTCTGCCTCCCACAACCCTAGCAGCCTGTCATCCCACTCCAAGACTTCTGGCCACATTTTGCTTTCCCAAAGTGTTGCGCTCTGTAAAGAACCCAGCGACGGTGCCCATCGCTGAAACGGAAACATGCCTTCCAAAAATCAGCCTAACGGTGGCCCTCGCTCTTGGATGGGTGTTCACTCCCAAGCTCTGCAACTTGTCTGGAGGCAGAATAAAATACCCACTTTTCTGCCAGCTTCCCCTGCCACTCTGTGTGCGAGCACTGCCATTCCCGTGCCAGAGCTGCCGAGGTGAGGCGGTGGGTTGGCTGGGAGAGCGGCAGCTCTGCTATTCCCCGGGCCCATGAGCTACCAGAACTGCCAGACTTTGTCAAGCGACGTGTGAGTCACCACTCAGCTTCTGCTCAACAGTGAAGCAAAAAATCCACAATTCTGGCAAAATTTAGGCCCTTTTATTATTCTTTCTAGCAGCAGTACCAAGTGGGCTCTTTTAGCGTCCCAGACCGAAGTTGAATAGAGCTGCCAAGGGCTGTCATCCCAACTTTCTGTTTCTAATTTCCTTGCAGTGGAGATGCTGAGATGTCTGAGAATATTTCATTTTACCACCTGGCCACCAAAAAGCTAGGTCTGCATTTTGGGTGATGTCACATTTCCTGAGATTTGGAGAATGGTTGTCTCTCCTTTCTCTTTTGGCGCAAAATGAGCTCAATCATTTAAAAAAAGAAATCTCTCATGAGCTGCCAAGGAAATACCAGTGAGAGAGACAGGAACAAAAGCACAACTGTAAAATCAGAGGAGACAAAAGGATTCAATAAATCTGATTTTTTTTTTCCCACCCAGACTGTAGCATCCATGTCAGCTAATGACAAGAATTATTTGGTGACATTGGAAGAAGTTGGAACAAATCTGTTCTTCCTTAACAGCCCTGTGTCTAAGCCACCCATCCCAGTGTGTTTGTGGTTAATCTGGCTAAGGTCTATGGCCTCTTTGACAAAAACTGTAGCTCCCATGCAGCCCTTCCTAGCAGGATTCATCTCAGAGATGTTGGGAAGATGAATAATAACTGAATATGCTCTCAAGCTCAGTGGCTGAATTCATTTGTGTGGCCAAAAACCCCATTAATAGTCTGTACACACAATATATATAGTTACTTTTTAAATACAGAGGCATTGTCCAAAGTTATTTCCATTACCCCTGTTTACTCCCAAACCACTTGGGCTCAGACATTCTCGACGTCCTGAACCTAAATGTGGATAAAGTGTGAGGCAGCTCTCCAAAGGGTGAGACAGAAGGGAAATCACTGTGCCAAGCAGCTTTAATGGAAAAAACATTTGAAATTGCCACAGTTCACTATTTCTTTTTATTTTTTTTTTATCCTGGGTAACCCAAAAAGTGCAATGACTGGGTTAGAGCAGAGATAGGAATTAGGTGCTCAGGGCTATCGTCACATTAGATGCTCATGAAGAAAGAAAAGATGTCAGTCAGGAGGGGAAGGCCAGATTTGGTTATAGGAGTATCTCAGTACTGGAAAAGTTTGAAGACTGATTTTCTGGAAATTCCCACAGGAGCAGCAGTCTCCTCTCTGTCTGGTTATTTGTCAGGGCATGGCCTTTTCTCCAGTTTGCTAGTGAAGTGACCCCAGATTCTGTGAGAACACTTGCTACTCCAAAGCACCTACGAAAGAACCTCTCTTCAGTGATTTTTTTTGGTTAAGAACTATCCGGTGGCTCTTTCCAGTTTGCTCCTTATGCTGTGCCACACAGGAGGTGAATTGTACCAAGTTTTGATTTTGATTTGGGTTTGGTTTTGTTCTTGACTGTGTTGACTTTGGTTTTTTCCCCATTCTGAATGAAGAACAGGAAATCAGTTTAAAAGAGAAACAGCAAAAAATAGCATCTCTGTGGTGAGGATGTGAGCAGATGACCAGTAAGGCTTAAAGGGTACAGGGATTTGCAAATATTTTCACCCAGGAACAATGTTCCACCACCTGTAAATAGCAGCAATTCAAACAGAGAGCTCAAGTTCAGAAATAAATACATGAATCACTGTTTTTATTCCTTAGTCACATTAGTTATTAAATCCTCAGGAAGACCAGTTCTTCCACTTACCTAGTTGAGCTGGGAAAACCAAAAGTGTAAGGCCAAATGCTGACTCAGAGCAGCAAAGTAAAGCATGTATGTCACAGAAGGGCTTTTGAGAGCCATTCTCCATTCAGTCTCCTTTGTTCCTGTTAGAGCTCTTCTGAGGCTCTCACTGAGGACTCACAGCTTTAGATATGTGATTTAGTTTGATCAAAAATGAAACAAAACTTTCCAGCGAAAGGAAAGCCTGAGAGTCTATGGGTGTGGGGTGGTTCTGCTGACAGGTGTGAAATGCAGTGGGGATCTGATCCCAGCCACAGCTGGCCATGGGACTTGATTCTTCTGTGTTGCCATCACTTGTCCTAGACCTACAGATCCTTGGAGCTGTGCAGTGCAGGAGCTGGCAACAGTTCTTTTGGCTGGCTGCAAAGGCAGCGAGTGTGGGTTCCAGTGCCCCAAACCAGCTTCTGGAGCATCTCCCAACATGCCAGGGATGGCAGCTACCACACAAGCTTTTATTCCCACATTTAGCCCCACAGAGAAACACTGTTGGTGTTTTTGGCAACAACGAAAACACATCAAAAAACAAAGGGTTTTTGGGAGAGGAAACTAGGAGAAACAAGGAGACTGAGGCTGCGTCTCTATCACCGAAGGGACAAAGAGAAATAGGCGCTGCTAATCAGTGCGTGTTTTTCAACATTATGTAAAATGCTTTATAAAGTCCCATTTGAACAAGAGCTGCCCTGATGTGCCAAGGGATGTTTGAGCCCTTTCAGGCCTCAGCTGGCTCACTCACACCTCGGCCCTGCCGAGCCCGCCCGGCCGCTCCTGCAGAAGTGGGGCATTCATGTTCCCGGAGTGTTAATGATTTCACCCTCCATAAACCCGGCCACTCAACCGCGCTCAGCGGACACACACCGAGATGAAATGCTCTCTTTGAAGACCAGGAGGAGGTGACAGGACTGAAGTTTCTTCCTGGGACAGTTTTGTCTCCATCCCAGGTGAGGTCCCCATGGAAGGGTTGTCTCATTCCCAGCTGCCACAGAAGAATCTAACCCTCTTAGCCTCACTGGTATTGATAAATTTTAGCATAATGAGCCATCCCTGGGCTCATGGAGGCTGTTAATACCTGACCTAAGACTATTTTCTTGGCTCCTGCATTGACAAAGGGGCATGGAGACTCCATACATCCTGCAGCTGCGCCAGCATTGAGGGGCAGAAGACCTTCTCATTGCTGAGCTCTCCCCTGCCAGGCACACATAGTTAATTTTTTCCCCAAGCACTCAGTTGACAAATTTTACAGGAGGCTGGGAAAGTAATGAAAATAGTCTGCACTGCATGTTTATTTGAAAAATGCTATAAAACCCTCTGAATCATTTTCACACTGAGGTGATCTGACCAGCCTGACATGGAATACTTAAGGTAACAGCCCTGGACCTGCCTGTGTCACCCAGCTGGGCATGATGCTCTGTATTGCTGTTGGGTGTTCCAGCCATGCCTGGAGTTGAGTGGGAGTCTGCTGCTGTCTCTGGGCTGCTCCCATTTGGATCCAGCTGTGGGATCCCCTGGAGAACGGGACACAGGGAATAAACTTGAACCAGGGATGCTCCTGCACTGGGAGTTCTCAGGTGGTAACTTAGGGTAGCACAGCATCATCCTGATGCAGGGCAAGGGGAAAGGAGGCAGCAAGGAAAAAATAGGATTTTCCCTCTGTTTTCAAGGAAAGAAAATGATTCAGCCATTCAGATGAGATGACTTAAATGTGATCCTATCTCACAACCAGAGCACTATGGGGAGCCATCCCTTCAGATGAAACTTCACAGATTCATCTCCCTAAAGTTTGGACCTTTGCAGCTCAAAGGAACTACAGATTCCAATGTGACACAGTTTCTCTCCTTCTGAAAGGTCTGAGGGAATTGTGGGTACTACTGGATTAAAGTGTTTTCACTAGTAAGGCTCAATGCCAGTACAGATGTTTCTGTAGCTTTTATCCTTGCTCCATGCACTTGGCTCCAGGACCCAGTATTTCCCTCTGTGACACAGTAACGCTTTTTGCATAGGAGTTCATGGCAGAAAGATCCAAACCTGCCTGCTCCACTGCGTGAAGCAGCTTTACACACTCTTGCACAATGGTAACACCCACTGAGAAGAGCCAAAGGAGCGTCCCGCTGCCATCTGGCACTGTCCTGATGTCCTGGGTGGGGAAACCCTTGGTAACCAGCTCAAGGGATCACACAAGAGGGTGATGGGGCAGAAAAAGATGCAAATAAATGATTTTGCTCTGAGTAGAGCTGTCAGAGCTTGATTTGATGGGATATTGTCTGATTTCCTCGCTGGGCAAGTTCAGCCATTCATCTCAGGAGCAGGTGGGGTGGTCCCCTACCAGCAGGTCCATCATGGATGTGCTGAGGCATTGAGGGGCGGAACTGAGAACTGGTGGAGGGCAAGGGTTTTCTCAAAGTAGGGGATGGGGGCACTGAAAGTCTTCACCTTTCGGAATACCAGTGGTCCAGAGCAGATGGAAGAGCAGGAGAGGAGCAACATGTTCTCCATAAAACTACATGGTGCTTTTGGAGGGAGGAAGGCATTTCTTTCATGGGGTAGCTGAGCTCAAAGTTAGGACCAGTGTGTGAGACAACAACTCAAGCTGTGCTTCAGGAGGACCCAACAATGCTTTTCACAGTGACCAGAGCTCTTTCTCCCTCTTCTGCAGCAAGAAACACTCTGCCTTCCTGTGTCAGGACCTTTGTCCCCCAGAGAGGTGAGGAGCAGCTTCAGGAGCATGGGTGAAATCCCTTAGCTGCTGGCATCGTGAACAGGACATGTCACATCAGTGCAGGAAGACAGGAAGGGGACACACACTGCAGACTTCCTGAGCAAACAGGGAACTCCATCCTGTCCCTGACACAGCCCCTCCAGCCACCTTTGCATGAGCCACACGCTCCCCTCCACGAGACTGACCATCTGCCAGCCTTCCTGCCTGTCCCTCCCGTCCCCTCCTTCCTGCCTGCCCAGATAGACTTTCCTACTGAGGGAAAGCAAACAGCTTCTGTTTATTCCCTTTCCTCCATCTGCTAGTGTGTAGTAGGAGCCCTTTCCACCATTTCCCCCCTTCTTTTCTCCCTTTGCCTTGCTGAAGGAGCTGTTCTCCATTGAGTCAAGAGACAGGCACTTGCACTGCCCCACTGCAGATGTCCACCCTGAGGCACAGTCCTTGGTCCAAAGGAGAAGATTTAGAAACAAACAAAATCTTCCATTTGCCTTGACATCTTTGAATATTTGTCACAGGAAGAGAAACCCAAAACATGACTTTATGTGGAAAATGTCTCTTCTATTTTTGACCTCCCAAGGCTTTTTTTAAAAATTGTACTTGTCACCCCTAATGGATTAAGAATGGACCTTTCCACAGGGGGAAAGTTAAAAAAACCCCAAATCCTATTATCACTCCTTCCTGTTCTGCTCAACTGTACAGGATAGCCCACAGACACTGAAAAGCTCTGTGGGATTTGGGGTCTGGGGTGCAGTGGAAACATCACAGCTCACTTGCATAGCTCCTCCACCATACAACACCACCATTATGGACTCATAACAGGACACTCATGGTGTTTGCCCTGTTCCTGCACACTTCCATGTGACTTTCTGTGGAGCTTAAGCATGAAAAATACTGCATGAATACATAAACCAGATTATTTTCTAACTAAACACTCTGCTTGTAATTTTTCTAAGAAGAAATGGCTACAGAATAGCCAGAAGGGTGGGGATGGGAGGGGGGCAGGTAGAGGGGGTTTAAAGTTCATTCTTTTTTCTTTCTTTCTTTCTATCCACCCAAGTCATATTCTCTCCATGTGACATCACATTAAGCTGTCCCCTGGCAAGACTAGAGCTGGTCCCCGACAGGGACTTGCAGCAAAGCCACACTCAGCATGACAGCATTTCTGTGACAGCATGTCAGCTCCCTGGCTGGATGTTCTTCCTACCCTGTACGTGAGTCCCACATCATATACTTCATTAATACTCCCCGGCAGCCTCACCCATGGGAAGCTGGGACTGTGTTTGTCACATCAAGAGATGGCAAAACCCACCCCAGTGTCTGGAAGCAAAAGGAGCTGCTGGCAGCATTTCTGAGTTGTACCTCTGTACTGCACAGGCAGTTCCCAACACCCAGCAAATACCCAAAACCTCCTAAAACTAATTTTTTCTTTTAATTTTTTTTTTTTTTAGTAGTGGGTGGAGATGGGAGGGGCTCTCCCGCCCCCGCTGCGAGTTATCCAAGGTGAGTCTCAACTATATTGGTCTGCTTCCAAATAAAAAACATCATTGCTTACACATAGTATTTATATGTTCCTCCACCCCAGTTTTGGCTCCTTCCCACTTTTCTTCACAAACTGCAGGCTGAAAAGGGCCATTCAGGGAGGCTCGGTGACATGAACACGGCTCCAGCCCCTCTGCCAGCTCCCTGCTCCAGAGTGAGCACAACAGATTTCAGCAGGAGAAAAAGTTTTCTTGGCCTGTGTTAACATTTTCACTTCTCACACTCAGACTATGTTCCCTTGGGCTTTTCTTTTTTCTCCTTTTCTCTTTTGATGCTGATTGTTGCAATAGAGACCTTAGCAGCAGAGCTGCAGACCGTGTAAACTCCAGCTGAATTATATATATCTACATAAGCCTGGGGAAACAGCACCTTCTTCCCACAACCCCACTTCTGAGATAACACTAAACCAATGTAGGTGGCCCTTGGTTTCTGCTCCTGAAACCTGATTTGCTACCAATAAGTGCAAAATGGAAAATAAACACAAATAGGCATTTCCCCGTTGTGGATTTGGGCATACAATTTATTGGGGGGGGAGGTTATCTTGTTGGAAGCTAATTTTCTTGCTTTGTGTAGTATATTAAGTGTGTCCTAGTAATCAGACCTTCAGTGAGGACAAACCAGTGTGACTCCACTTAGTCGCTGGAGCATGGCTGGTTTGCATTTCACAACCTCTTCACACCTCAGTTCCAGAGACCTATAGGCATATACAGCTCCCAGACCACCACCAAATGCAGATGCCAAGTGAACAAAGGCTGCGGCACAGACATGACCCATGGGCTGGCCGGAGTAACCCAGAAGCTCCTTAGAAAGGGAGATGTAGGAGAAAATGCTGGAGACCTGCTCCCATGCCAGGGTTTGTGGTGGGGGTGGCAGGGTGCTGAACAGGTGCTCCCATCAACTCCATCCCAAGTCTGCATCTCCTCTTCAAGCAGACTGCGACAAAAAAACTGGGAGAAGCCAGGGACTGAAGCTGGAGCTGTGCAAGATTTTGTGTGGGAGGCATGGGAGTAATGGCAAGCTGGGGAGAGGCTCTGCAATGAAGCAGGCTGCGGGAAGGGCACAGTGCTCTTTGCTCCCAGAGCTACCCCAGCCCCTGAGGACTGCTCATAAATCCTACCCCAGCCCATCTTCACTCTCCAAAACATCCCTGCACAAAGAGCGCTGCTACCTGCCCTGATGTAACCAGACCTTGTCCTGGTCAGCTTGGCAGAGCAGCACCGCAGGAGCAAAACCAGGCCACAGTTCTCTCCCTGGCGTCCATCACAACACTCTGAGTGCTGCTCAATTTAGGAATCTTACAAGCCCTTCTTCTCCCCATGCGCTTGGGATGTGTGTTTGCCTTGGCCGCTGCGCCCCAACCTCCTTTTCATTTCTAATTTTTGTATCCAATCGCTTTACACACAGCAACTGGCTCCAGTCAGAGCAGACACAGGTCCCCACTTGTTCCAGCCAGAGCCACAGACCACATAGTGTTCTGAGTTGTGAAGAGGAGGAAAATGGAGACAGAGAAGAAGTGACTGACAGACCCAGAATATGGCGAGTGGAAGGGACTGGGTCACGGGGACGCTGCCCCAGGGGTTTGTGGAGCTGGGTGAGCTCCATTTTTCTTAAACAGCTTTCTGTTGTCCACGCAAAGGAACATCGTGGGTTTTTTTAAGAACACCAGCAAATCACAACTGCCAGCTGAATAGAAAATGCAAGGTTGTTCACGGTGGGGTTTTTCATCCAGGACTGGTTTTGACTGTAATTTTCCTGTTGTTTGTTGCCACTTGCGGTGTGCGCGTAAGCTGGTGTTGGCATGCTCTGGTGAAATGAGGCATTGGTGGTTTGGTTTGTTTGCTCCTCTCCAGGAAATGTGACTCCCTTGTGGCAGCCTGGTCATGTTGCTCTCTCCTGCCTTGTCATATAAATGTAGAGGTCATGATGGTGTCTTTCTAAAAGCCATTACAAAACTGGACCTAAGGGATGTACCCAAGAAAATACAGAGGGCTGGGGTGAAGATGGGCACAGGATCCAGCCCTTTGCCTCAAGCACAGCCTCTGTTCTCACACAAGGACAAGACACTCATTGCCATGCAAGACAGTGAGGGAACCTCAAAGGGGTAAAGCCTTGAAGTGGTGGCCATCCATACACCAGGCTCTGCACCACACACTGCACCTGGGCTGGGACAAACCTCATAATTCAATGGCAATTAAGAGGTGCACTGAAGTTGCCTAAAGAATTGCATAACATCCCTACCTCTTTCCTGCTTGAAGTTCTTATTGCTTGTGAAATCTCTGCTATGTTACGCTGCCAACTTTGGCAAGTAGGATTTTATACTGATCTTTAGAAACATCAGTGCATGCACCTATAATGTCGCCAATGTCCTTAGGACTTGGCTAAAAAACTCCAGGTCTCATGCTTAACATGGTTTCTTGGGATCCCTTTTGCATTTTCCTTTGACAGGTGACTTACAATTTACTTCTATTAATTTTACAACACACAGGAGTCCCATCATGAAATAAAAGACCTACGACGAAAGACACACATCGTTTCCAGATGCTGAACAAACACTCACCAAAAACCACCCTGATTACTCAGAAGGGCCCAGAAATGAGACACAGAGCTTGTCCCTGTTCTTGCAGAACTTCCCAACCTTCTACATTGCCTATCATCTTTCTAAATCTTGAGTCACCAGCAAAACTGTGTCACAAACAGATGAAAGGGGATACCTTTTGAGAGCAAGAAGACTGTCATCCCTGTGACTGTGGTAGCCTGGCACTGGAGGAGTTAAACTCCAGTAGCACCTCTGAGTGACTGGAATCCACAAAGGTGTGCAAATGGCAGCCAGCCCCTCAGAAGTGCTGAGTTTGCCCAGGGACTGCTAAATTCCAGCCTCTCCCCATGCAGTTGACATCTTCATCCCCACCAGCTTGCTGGCTGCCTTCCCTTCCCTGTGGAGCTGGGAGAGAGAAATGAAAACACAGATGATTATGAGGCTGAAGAAAACGCTCTGAAAAGGTGATTTCTGGCAAAGGAGAGGTTGCCACGTCACGGGACACTTCTTGGCTTCAGCCCTACAAACAGCTCCCACCGAGGTAGCCAGCAGCCTGTGAGAAGGAGGATGGAAAAGTACCAGTGAGTGCTCTCCCCCAGCCCTCCTCCTCCCGGGGGGAGCTCTGCAGACACCCCTGCACACACACTCCTCTGCTGTGGTATTTAACATGGGGCTGTGGTGATGCTTTCAGAGGGCACAGGCCTCAAAGGGTCACAGACGCTGCAGTGGGAGCAGGGAGAGTGCAGGGAATACCTGACCCGGTCCTTGCAAAGCTGCATTAGAAAAGGGTCTCCAGCTGGCCCTGATCCCACAGCTGATCCAGTACCCAACAAGGACAATGGAGGGGTCACTTCGACAGCCCCAGGATTTTCAAGCTTCGCTCCAAGCAAAGGTGTTAAATCTTTAGGCAACTCTTACCAGGCTCCAAGCCCAAGAACCACAAGATGCCCCAGAGAGGACAGACAGGCTGATTTGAGAGCTGGCTGTTTTTTTTTTCAGTCACTATTTAAAAACGGGACATGAGCAATTTATAATGAAGCAGTGTCACCAGCTGGCATCTGAAAAGCATTTCCTCTCTGTCAACGAGCAGGAGAGAAACTGGAGGGAATTGCGCGAAACCAAATTTCATCTGCCTTTATTTATAAAATGATTCCCCAGCTCAGCAGCTGAGCTGCCTCAGAATGGTTTTTGGGATCCAGGTTCGGACCATGTCCCCTGATCCAGCAGCAGCGAGCACCTTAAGCCCTGTTTGTGGTGTGGTATGGTTCAACACCCAAGTTAAAACTCATCCTGGTGTCAAAAAGCATGCCAAGGCAGCACAGGTGTGTGAATATCAGCGGTGGAGGCATGGCCATATTTTCTTAAGCTGATGCTATGTAAGAGATAAGAAAATTCAAATCCCATGTTTGTGGGCTTCGTGCAGCCATGCAGAGAAAGAGAAACAGCTTTCCTCTACCTCTGAATCTGATTTGCCCATTATCTCCCAGCCCCTGCCCTCCAGCCCAGGGAATAATTGCGAATACAGACCTGTTTATAATTCTCCTCCATAAGCACATGAGTCAGAGCTGCTGCCTTCATTTGCAGGTAATCACAGTAGTGAATGCAGACACACTAGTTCCTTGCCTTCTAGCATCCTGAGAGGGGGTCTTTGAAGTTTTAATGCTTTGGATCTGGATTAGCTCTCTCGACTCATTATTTATGGCCATTTATCCTAACCTGAAACAGGTCCCACAAGCTCTCTGATAAGTGGGATGAGAGATCATCTAATTCCAAAGGAGTTTCTGGCAGTGTCACCGTCCTATACTTGAAACAGCACCATCAAGAACATTTAGATTCATGATTTTTCTATGATTTAATGCCATAATCACCCCTTCTTTGCCTCTGCAGCTGCCAGGGAGTCCTGGGGCCTATGCAAGTCACCCTACTCTGACACAGACACACAATGTGCAAAGTGCATCTCGTCTGTCTGGGCAAGCTGGGGGGAAAAGCAACATGTTGCATTTCTGCACAAGTGATAAACCATTATATTGGTTCCCTGTTTGGCTTTGCTGGGCAGTAGGTAGTCAGTGCTGCATTCATTCCTCACTTTTCATTACTCCTGTGGCTCTGCTCTTCAAAGGCATTATCATCACATACCTGTGCTAGGGCAGTGCTGCCACTTCCCCATAGTACATGGAAATCCAGCTACTGAGAGGACAAGACTGGCCAGAGGTCACAACATCCACTCAGAAGCAATGGAAGGACCTGAACAGCTCGACACTGTGTGACACAGAGCATCCCTCCTCCTACCAGGGTGTAGGTAACCCACGGAGGGACAGCTCTACAGTTTGTATCTCCCACCAATACCATGCATGTAACATAACTTGCAATCTGACTCATACCAACCCTTAGTCATTTTATGGGTGATTTGT
The DNA here is from genome assembly GCA_013399855.1 of Oxyruncus cristatus. Taxonomy (NCBI): domain Eukaryota; kingdom Metazoa; phylum Chordata; class Aves; order Passeriformes; family Cotingidae; genus Oxyruncus; species Oxyruncus cristatus. The sequence continues at coordinate 287,477 of VXAY01004576.1, forward strand.
CATTTGCTGTCAGTCATGTTCCTGGTGTTAGATATTAGGAAAACCTTTCTTCACGGAAAGGTTTGTCAAGCACTGGAACAGGCTGCCCAGGGAAGTGGTGGTGCCACCAACACTGCGGGTGCTTAAAACCTGTGCAGATGTGGCACTAAGGGACGTGGTTTAGTGGTGGACTTGGCAGTGCTGGGTTAGTGGTTGGATTCAACCATCTTAGAGCTCCTTTCCAACCTTAACGATTCTGTGATTCTACGATCTCCACATCCCATCAGTGAGCCTGCTCTTGCCTCTGAAGATCCTGGCTTAGTAACATGGGAGGGGAGGGAATTAGAGAGCAGCACTCCTCACACCCCCAACCACCTCCCAGAGCCTTCAGCTTTGCTAGTTTAGGAGGATCATTATTGTCTCCATGAGGTGCAGTAGGTGGCTGTAGCCTGACTCTCTGCACTGGCCGAGTGCAAAGGTGCACTCAGACCATACAAATAACCATTTAACCCCAGATAACAGTTTAACTCTCACTTAATTCAGTTAGAGGATTGAACAGCAGGGATCTGTTGAGTTCTGGGGAGAAAAATACAAAGGCAGCAGGCAAAGGAGCCTGTTGATTTAGGAAGGGTGACAGGGAGAAAACAGCTGTCCAACCGAGCTGGGGAGCATGCTGCAAAGTGCAGGGCCCACTCTGAACCTTGCTAGACAAGGGTGCTCTGTGCGTGGAGAGCTGCAGGACTTCCAGTTCTTCCAGAAGTCCAGGTCTTGAGTCACCACTGTTCCCTGCCAGATGCCTGTGGTCTCCAGCTCCAGGGCACTGGCAGCCAGGACAAGATGACCAGAGCTGCCTCGTCTTTCCTCAAATCACAGAGTTATGCAAATTGCTCACTGGCTTAACAAACTGATTTAAATTAGACACAGGTCTCTTTTTACCTGAAGGTTGCAATGCCATCCATGACACCACTAAGACCATGAGGGTGTGTTAAATTCCTGTCCTCTTTATCCAAGACCTGAAAGAAAATCATGGCCAACAGACAGAGCATCCTCACTAACCCAGCTTGTACCCCTGACCCATGCACAGTCCTCAGCATTTTTTTGTTTAGCACTCAGAAACCCATGTCCATGCACTCCCCTGCTGTTTTAATGATGAATCTTCACCTTCTCCCAAAGGACATCATCCTGCCACCACTGGCAAGTGCCCTGGGTTTATGTTCTCTTTGGTACCTTCAAAGCCTAAATGTGAGTGCTGTGTTAGGGCCACTTCTTTCATTCCCCATATTTCTTCTGCCTTCCCCATAGAGGCACTGTTTATGGAAACTGCCCTAGGACACCAGCAGAGTTCTAGTTAAGAGCATCAGAAGCTTTGGCCATTTTCCTTCAAGAGCACCCTACTGCTTTAATTTCTGCTCCCAGCTGTTCTGAAAATGGGGGGGTACCTCCTCTCCAGCCAGAACAGCTTATGATACCTATTATATCAGACCACTGATGTTTTTAGGAAGATTTACCAGCAGTTGTTTGGAACAAATGCCTAGCAGCTGGAGCAGGGCCTGGAGGAAAGACATCCTCCATAAAATCCCTCTCTACACCTGATTAGAGCTCAGCAGGCTTTTCTGCTGAGACACTGATGCAATCTTTGGTCTCAAAGAGGGACTCTTCAATAGCCTGAAGTGGCTTGGTTAGTGAATTAAGAACTGGACTGGGAACAAGATGCCTGCTTTTCAGCCACGTGGCTGTGTGCAGCTTTGGTCCCATCCTTTAAATCTAAAGTCAGTTTTTCATGAGTTTCTATAAAGGGGCTGCTCTTGGGCAAGTTTCGACTGCCAGCAGCACAGCCAAGAACAATTAACCCAGGTAGCTTTAAATGAGTTAGTAGAAGGGCTGGAAGGAATCCAGCCCCAGGTGTTACTGCGTCGTGGATTCAGCCCTCTCCCCTGCAGTGATGGGAGTGAGCTGGGAGGCTCCCAGAGCACCAGTGTGTCACTGGTAGAGACACCCCACCACATCACCCAGCCCACTGTTCGCCTCACTACAGTCTGATAAGGGCCACCTTAATTTGATGTGTGAGTGCAATAATACAGACATGCCCAAATTCTGCTGCCTGCTGCACCTCCAGCCCCTCATCCCAGACATGCACCTGGCCAGGTGGCTTTTGGGTTGGCTTCTCTACCCAACCCAGGGAGGGGAAATGTACCTTTGATCGAATCTTAAAATCACTTTTTCTCTCACTCCTGCTTTCTCTCTGCTGGTATTTTTTGGTCCCACTGAATGCTGGAGCTTATGCAGAGGTGTCTGACGTGAGAAGTGAAACAGGGAGGCAGCCACACGCCCTGCAGTCACGATCTGTGAGTCTCCAGCAGCAGCAGGTTGGCAGCTTCTCAGAAGACAGAGCTAGCACTCACCCCAGGACAGAAAATTATGTCTGAGTGTGTTTGAGGTCAGTCTGCTCTGAGCTCTTTCAAGCATCCCATTGAGGTCTCAGCTCTTATTAACCAGTTCCTTCAGTCTCCTGCAGCTCATGGTCATGCCTAGAAAGGAAACCTCCTTCTACACACTGAAGTTCCCTCAGCAGGAGCTCTTTGCAGTGCAGACCAGGGCCCCATGGGGAGGTTGAATTCAGGTGAGGGAGGCAAATGTATTGCTGTCCTGTGAGCAAGAAGCTGTCACACCAAACCAGTCCTTTCTTCATCCAGCCTCATAAATCTCCCATGTAATTTCTTTTGCTGTACTGAAAAGCGACCATTTATTTTCACTCCAGATTCTCTCAATGGTTTCTGTTCCTGGCTCTCTGACACTGATCTTGGGGCAGAAGTTTCCCATCAGCTCTGTGCAGGCTGGCTGCTTCAAGGGACCTTAAAATAATTGATTTGTTTCACATTTTATGCTTATATTCACTAGCTAAATGTTTTTCAAATGAGCTTCCTGCTCAAAGTTGGGTTTCCAAAGAGGTCCTTGAGTAACTCCTTGTCATGTTGGAAGGAGTTAGTTTTTTTCCTATGCTCAAGCTGCCTTTCTGGTTGAAGCTATGCAGGCAAGATAAAATTAAGGTGTCTTTGTTTTGAAACTGTCAGAGAGGACAAGAGTGAGAGAGCTTGGCAGGGCCAGCAGCAGGGAGGCAATGCTCTCAACATCCACTGGAATAAACAGCAGGGAGTGTGCTGGACTCTGAGTGTGCTTGTGGCTGGGGACTACCAGCCTCGTGCTGGGGCAGTGAGCCTGTACCCGGCACAGGTGTTCATGGAGGCAGGGATGCTGCCTGAGACCAGTGCTGTGGTTTGTGGGGTCTGCGGGGAGGGCCCCCGGGGTGCAGAGCAGCAGTGAGCCCAGGCAGCTGGGAGGGAGCATGCTTTGGGTTATTTTGTTTCCAGCTCTCCCTGTCCCACCACTGGTCCTGCCCCGTTTTGCCCTGGTGCTTGCTCTCTCCCACGTGTGCCACACACTGCATGGCTGTGGCAAAAGCATTGGACCACTGGCTTTCCTAAACCAGAGACATGCCAGTAGCTTATTTGCCCACGTCAGCAGAGAAAAAACGAATGTCACAAACCAACCTCAGCACTAACGGACATGGAAAATTGGCAGGGAAGAGAGTGCCATAATTGCAGTGGCTGCGGGAGCACGGAACAGTGCTGCCCAGAGACACACATCAAAGGAAAATCCCTGCCGGCCTGGCTGGCTCTGCCATCAGCCCTGCTTCCCTCCTCCATCTTTTGTCCCCTGCCCTGAGGGTACAGTAAGCCTGAGTGCCTGCCAGCCCTCCACCTTTGGATCCAGACTGGGAGGTAAACACAGTGTGGCTTTAAATGAGGGAAGAGTGGCAGCGAAAGGATCGATGCCGCCTGAGTGTCTCAGGGGCTGCCAGCGATGGGTGCTGGCCTTCCTCACACCCCAGCCTCCTCCCCACAGCCTGAACAGTGCTGAATAGAGAAGCCTCTTTGGGGACAACTGGGACCAGGGCTTTTCCAGGGCTGGCATGAGTCAGGGGACAAAGATGAGAGCCACACACAGGGCAAATGGAAAAATCCAACCAGCTCACCTTCCTGGTGGCTAACAGAGGGTTATTCTTGGCCACCCTCCCCCTCTACCAAGGAGGAGTGCTGTAAATACTGTCCCAGGGACTGCAGTGCTTCCTGCTACCACTTCCCAATTAATCAGCATCCTGAGTTGCAGGCAACAGCTTAGTAATGGGCATAAACACTCTTCTACTTAATCATATTCCCAATGCCCCGGTTCTCCTTGGCCAGCAGAGGCTTGATGAGTGCCATGTTCCTCAGGTCCCTTCTCAGCCCCAGCAGCTCTAGTGCAGCACCTTCAGCTGTGACAGGCAGGTTCCCCAGGCAGATCCTGCCCACCTAAGCGCCTTTCCTGCACTAACCACCAGGCACTGCCCCTCCCTGATGTCTAAGAGCAACCACCACATGCTTCACTCACCTCCTAAGCACAGCAGGAAATAAACAGCCACAGTATATTTGTGCCTTCTGTTGTAAAGCTGGCACATGGAAAAACAGAGTGAGCATGGGCTGGGAACCAGGGATGTGCACAGAGAAATGACCTTCTGGATTGGAGATAGGGCAGAAACTTCAGGACCGCCCAAGGGATATTCCTGCAGGGAATATCAGGTAGGTAAAGGTACAAAGGAGAAGAGGAAAGGAGATGAGCTCCAAAGAAAGGCGGTTGGGCACAAATTGGATGTAGTGCAGAGTGACTTTTTGCCTTGCTTCACCTTCACAGTCCTCCCTGCTCAACATCCCCAAGTTTGTGTCGTCTGCCAAGTACCACCATGGAGCCAGAGCAACACACTGCAGCAGCTGGGGCAACACACAAACAATTGGGCTGCTGTTGAATTACTGAATTATCCAGGTGCTGCCAGCTGGCTTTTGGAATAGTTAAATATACTGCTGTCCCTGTCGAGGATGAGAAGACCTGGTCATGTCACTTTGCCCTCAAAGTCAGTGGCATTGCTGTGAATATAACCCGGGAGCCTGTGCCTGTCCCTCTGCCAACCACTAGGCACTGCTCCTCCCTGATGTCTAATAGCAACCACCACAAATATGCCTCACTCATCTCCTAAGCACAGCAGGAAATAAATGGCCACAGTATATTCATGCCTTCTGTAGAGCTGCTGTTCAGCTCTGGCGCTGCCCTCAGGTAACCTGGGAAAGAGTGGCTCTTGTGTGACACCCAAGACGTTGCTGGCCACAAAGTGATGTAAGCTTTAAAAATTAAACAAGCAGAAACAATAAGGAAGACAAACCAGCCAGCAGCAAGCGCTTCATTTTCAGAGGAAACAGCAGGATTTCCAAGAAGGAGAGTCCGAATGCTTCTTCACCTGCCTGGGAACAAGTGTACCAGAGCACTGTAGGTTGACTTGTGGGCAGCTAAATACATGTGAAGCAGAAATTTTTTAACATGGCCCTAGGCAGGGCTGTGCAGTTCACAACTCTGCTTTTAAATAGTGGTGCTTCTGTGTGTCTGAAGCTAAAGTGACACCTCAGCCTGGATAGGGAGCTCAGAGAGTTCAACAGTAGGAGCCACGCAATAAGGTAGCAACGTGTGTCTCACAGGTACATCAGTCCTCTACTGCTGTATCAGGGTCCCTCAAACTAGACTGAAACAGAAACTCAAGATCTTTATTTTCAGGGTTCTGACTGAGCCCAAGGGACTAAAAAAATCCCACCTGAAAAGATCATTATCACTCATACAACTCTCTTTTTGAACGGAAACACACCGGATACAGAAAATCCACCAGAAAACTGAGAACTCCAGGGAATGCAAAGCCCCCAGTGACAGGTTTCATGGAAACACCTGGGGAGAAAGAGGCCTGTGGTGGGCTTTTCACTAGAGTAAGGACAAGGCTGAGCAACTTGAGTCTGTCTTGGGAATTTTTTCATTAAAAGAACTCCTCCGTGGAGTGGATTCAGCAGATGGAAGCAGCAGGTAAGAGCTCTTATAATATGTTAGAGAGGTCTTCAAAACAGAAGGACTGACTGGTTTTACACACTGGCACGGAGGTAAAACTGAAATTGGGTGGATTTAGCTGCAGGAGACACCAAGGTTTTTGATGTTGAGAAGTAGTTTGGGCCCTTGGTCCTTGCCCTCCTCCCTCCATGGGAGTGGTGTCTCACCCACACCTGGCCACCCAGGCTGGTGGGGTCTGGGCAAGGGAAGCAGGGAACATCATGGCCCTCATTAGCTTAGTTTGATTCCAGTCCCTAATGCACATGCTCCCCTCCTGAACAGTTTCTTTCTTACAGCTTGAACACTCCACATTGTCCTTCCCCACAATTTTGCAGGCAAGGTCCTTCTGCTGGCTGCTAGTGTTAACACAGGTTTCCCTTGTTCTGTCCCTTGAAATTTCCAGTAAAGCGCCTTTAATACAATCTCTCTGTGGCTGTGCTAATTATGTGTGAAATATTTTTTCCCCCCATAAACCAAAGAAAACAAATCAACACAGTAAGATCCTTTCTCTCAGGCTGTTTGGCAGGTCTCACAGTCTTCAAAAAAGTTACCTGAGGTCCACACAGTCTCTGCTGTCTTTTCACAACAGCTACTTTTGGGTTCCTGTAAAAAAAAAAAAAAAACAAAACAACAAAAGAAAGGGTAAACCAAATCATAAAGCCCTGAAAGGCTATTTTCCCACCTGAATAGCCCCAAGCCAAAGGACAGGCTGTCTGCCGAACTCTGTGCTCCATGTGGGGCCTGTTTCTGAAGGAAGGAGGCATATGGGGTAGAGTTACACACCCCTACAGTGCTTGCTCCCTAGTGTGGGGATTTCCTTGGTCTGCTAATTCTGCTCTGGTTTATCACTTCCCTCAGCTGCTGCTCAGTTCTACTTTCCCTTGCAGTGGCTCTGGCTATTCCTTGTCACCCTGGCCATGTATCCAACCTATTCTAATAGTGCTTGGGAAAAGAGAGGTCAGAAAGTGAATGACCCACAAGATGAGCGTGGCTGTCATTTCTTCCACGTAGGGAAGTATTCTTACGTCTTTTTTTCCAAAACCAGTACCAAGCACATACTACTTAAGGCAACATTATCCCCATATTTAGGATTTACTTGAAACACCACAAAGAAGAAAGAAAAGCAGGAAGGAGATCAAGTATATGTGCTCTGGGAACAGCTAGTCTTGGGGTTGTGACTATGCCATGTCTGTTGCTCCCTGCCCTGAAGGGTCCTGGCATTACATCAGGTTTGGGCTCCCAGCCCATTCTTTCTGAGGTGGCTGGTCCCCTCCTGGGGACAGTGACGTTACTCCTGCAGCCTGACATCAGCATCATTACATCAAGTCTCACCCTCTTGCCCACTCTCACCTGTCTCAGGGCTGTGAGATCCAAGTCACCATTAACTCACCCCTCGGAGGAAGCAGTTCTGACACACTGACTGTGCTGGAGTAGCATCATTGTATAAATCTCACCCAAACCTCAAAGGGGAAGACTGGGGCTGTGAGTTGAGCCATCCCACCTCTGCTTACTCCAACCCCTCAGGGCAGGACCGGCTGGGGATTCCTGCAGCAACTCCAGCCCAAGGTGTCCCAGGCTGAGCCCCAGGCAGCTGCCCCAGCCCTGTGCACAGGGCTTGTTTCTGGAAATGCTGCATCTGGCAGGGCCCTTCCTACTTCACAAATATTGACACGGAGATCTCAGCAACCCAGCCAAGGAGTAACATTTCCAGGGAGCCCTTAATCTGCAGAGCTGCTCTGATGAAGATGGGGGGACTTGGATTTTAGTCCTTTGCTTTCCTCTGCACTCCTCAGGTGGACCTGTCCAACCCTTACCCAGATTCAGGCACCAGAAACCTCTGGAGAGGCACAGAAATGCCTTCTGGAACTGCAGCCACCACTTTGCAGACCAATGGGGGATGTTTCCCAAAAACATACAGATGCCAGGAGGCAGCAGTTGTCAAAGAGAGATCTGTTAAGAGGTCTGAGCACAGTCCCAGCTGGGTTTTTAAGAAAGCAACAGCAGTCAGTAAAGCAGAAGTGTACAGACTGCTGGGAAGGTGTCCTGAGGACTTCTCCCCTGGAGTCTTACTTGGTCTGGTGTTTGGCAGTCAGTGTAGAACTAATCTACACTAGCGTGGGTGCAAAAACCTAGGGCAGTTTGAAATGTTCTCTCCTAACACAAGCATAAGCCAAGGCAAGTTTTTCGCACCAGCCACACCACACGTGCCTCAATGCAGCCTCAAAATCCATTGCTCCTCTCATCCACCTGGAAACTCAGCAGAGGGCAGAAGGAGGCATCAGTGTGTGGGGAGGGCCCAGCAGCACAGAGATAGGGAAAGGAGGAGGTTGTTTGGAGGCGTGTTTGATGATGGAGAGCCATATGAACATCTCCCTAACTCTGGATGCTCCTCTGAGAACCACTCCAGTGATGGGGAAAGGATGGGAGGGTCACAACCTCCTCTCTAACCTTGATCTTTTCAATGGAATATTTGATCTTCCCCCCTGAGTATTCTGAGCTAAAAGATGAGGCAGGTTATATATTCCACTGACAGAAAAAGGCGAGATGTGCTATTAGGAGTAAGCCTGAAGATATTTCTGGGCCTTCTGACCTTAATCTCCAGCTCCACCTAGCCACCCTACAATCCAGAGAAATGTCCTCTCTTCTGCAGCAAACAAAAAGACACATTTGCTGAAGAGTGAAAAACATGGTGTGAAATGCTGAAACCAGAGCATGAGGTTTCATAATTAAACAAACCAAGAAAGAGAAAGACTAATAATAAATGTAAGAGAAGTGGAAGGAACAAGCTACCAACTCACTGCCAACCATGAGAATGGATAATTTACCAAGGTTTCCATGTGTCTAGCCTGAAGAAGCCCCCTACACTCTTCCCCATTCACACAGGTCTGCAATTGATCTCTGACCGCTCCAGAGGTTGCAGACAGCAACATCCAGCAGGGATCTTACATCCACATCCATTACACCTGGGTCTGTGTCATTATTACTGTCGAATTGTGGAGTGTTTAGTGGGATTTTGCTTTTGAGATCGACTTTTTTACAACGTTTTCTTGTTTACCAGCAAGAAACCTCTTTCACTTGCAAATTAGGAAGTGAAATATAAGTGGGAAAGGGAAAATGAATATTCTGGGCAGGATTGAGAGGGTTAAGAGGCTCAAGGGATTGTGTTAACAGGATGACAGAAGAGTCTGAGTGCCCAAGAGATGAGTGTGCACCTCTTATTGAGGACTGAAAACCTGTTAACTACCATAAGAAAATCCCACTGCCTGCTGTGAATGTTCTTGGACTTTGTGCTTAAAAAAATGACCTCTGGGCTGCTGCATGCAAGCAGAGCCAAGTCTCCCTGTGATCTCCTTATTCATCAGCTGAAACTGCTCAGCCTGAAGGATTCCTAGAAAGCTCTTTGCAACCAAATGCTTTGGCCTAGTCTTCTGCAGGGGCTTTAAAGCTATTGGCACAATGGCCATGACCTTTAGAGTGGGAGATACAGAAGGTATTCCTTCTAGCTCCTAGGAGGAAGCCTTTCCCCCTCCAGAAATAGGCGACTCTGGGTCAGGAGCACCTCATTCACCCCTCAGCACTGAAATGCATTGGTTCATTCCTGCTGTTTCTCAGCAAAGACTGGCCAGAGGACAAGCCATACCCAGAGCTGCAGAGGGGCTCCTGCCATGAGGGCAGGTTGCTGCTGATGTTTCTGTTGAGCTTTTTTTTCCCCCATCAACAAAGCAGCTCAATATTTCCTTGTGGAGGGGCATTGGTATGCTCAGGTCAAAAGCCTCAGCAGAGACCTCTCCAACCTCCAAAGCACCTGGTACATCCCATCGAGGTCAGAGAAGCTTTTTGAAGAAGCCAGAAGAAGTTACACCTGCTACTGGAGCCTATTTGCATCCTGCTTTTTGCACTCCTGCATCCCCTCCCTGCCTCTGCCTCACTGACCTCAGACAAGCAAACACCTTTCACTGGAACAAAACAAATGCCACAAAAAACCTTGATCAACAAAAAGAGCAAACAAAACAAAAGGAGAAACTCTCTGCAGAATTTTCCCTGGGCAGTGAATTTCACTGGGGGCCAGGGAGACCTCCAGGCTTCTCCTCTGCCACAGGCAGGGGTGGCCAGCCCCTCCTGGGAGCCCTGCACTCAGCTGGGAGCGTGCAAAGTACGTCACCTCTGCTGCCAGAGAAAAAGGGTGCAAGACCGTAAATACCCAGCCGAGCAAACCTGCCGGGCTTGACGTAACCTCCCCATCAGCTTCCAAGGTCAACAGCGACCTGTTTATACTGTGCGGGGTGAGAGGAGGCATTCTGGGAGAAAAGCAAACAGAGGAGATGTCCTATGCCCATACAAAAGGTGCTGTATTCCTGTGTTGCTCCATCCCCGGTTGGGAGGAACATAAAATTAGCACTGTTTTCATTCATTCATTGTACAAACATTCCACGTGGTGCCCACCCCCACGGTTTCCTTGCTGAGCCTGCAAGTCTCCATCAGGGAGGCTGGGAGGGGGGCGAAGGTAGGTTCAGTCCAAGCAGCTGATTAACAAGGTGAGGTGAGGGCATGAATGTGGCAGAAGGGGGAAAAAGGAGAAAGGGAGAGCTGAGGGTTGTGTGTGTGAGGGGAGTGTGAGTGGGCAGTGAGCTGCACCTAGCATCACTCTGGCTAAGGAAGCAGTCCACACGATACCTCCTGGAAAAAAGCTGTCTCACCATCACCCAGGGATGGCCAGGAAGGCTGGACACATATCACACACTGTGACCATGGAGCTGCGCAGTGGGAGAGAGGCAGGTCCCTTGTACAGCAGGGGGGCTGTAGATGGAGCCTGATGGACTGTGCGGTCACATCTTGACCGATTAACAGACCTGTGCCACCCGGGGCTGCCCAATCCCATTGCTTAGGAGATGTCAGCCCTCCCCTGCACCCCAAAACACAAGAGCAAGTATCCCTGGGGTGCCCTGTAGGAATTCAGAGGGATGAGCAACCCCAGGACACTGGCCATCCCCTCTGTGTGCCAAGCTCCAGTCCAAATGGTGGTGTGAGCCTTAATACCACACACGTTTAAGCTAGTGGTGCCTGTTGCCACCAGACCCTCCCTTTGGCGATCCAAGGATTGAGATAAGATGCTGGACAGCCAGAATAAGAACAAGATAACTCATCTAGGCGAGCTAGCATTGCCCAGTGCCAAATCTTTGACCAAAGGAGTCCATCCCCACTCCCTTCGTTACAACCCTGCTGAGCAATCGGAAAGACACCAAGCGGCCGAGAGATGCAAAAAAGAAGAAAACATTTTAAAAAAAAAATCCTCTTCCAAACAAACCCTGGTCTGTGCACACCATCCCGTCCGCTGGCCTGGGATTCTATTTTTGTCAGGGGATGAACAAGCCACACTCTTGGGGTGGGGGCGAGCGAGCCCCGCTGTTTACGTCTGCCGGCGCGGGACGGGCTGTGAGCAGAAGGCAGCTCATTCAGCGGGAGCTGGAGTGTCTTGGCCACTGCCGGTTGAATAGGTACATTGTCCAGCACGGAGGTTCAGGAAGGGCACCATTTCCAATCCGGGATGCAAACAGGGCTGGGAGAAGTTGTCTGTGTGTGTGTGTGTGTGTGTGTGTGTGTGTGTATGGGGTTGGCTTTTTAAATATGGGGTGAGTTTTCCACCTGCACCAACAAGGATGATATTCACTCTAGAATAAAGGGGTGCAGGTGCTGTGCTTGTGGGGGAGGCTCCTCCGTGTCCCTTTTACCCCTGTATGTTGACTCATTTCTTTTCAGTCCCCTCCCGTGCTCTCAGGATAACATCTTAGTAGGCAAAGCCTGTGATGGGAGGTTTTAGACCACTCATAATTTTTAGCTAGAGGGATTTCATCACCATCTCTTTGCATCCCTCCAGTGGGACTCCAAAGTAAGGCCACACAACCACCCTGCTCAGAGACCCAACGACATGAGCAATGACACAGACATTTCTACATTACACCATGCTTTCCCCATCATGGGATCTTAGCTTGGAGAAGTGCAGGACCCAAACGAGAGTGTCAAAGCTGATATTCTGAGGTGGCAACCTCGACCTTGCAGAGCATCACTACCCATCACTGCTTCAGCAAAACAGCTTAGCAATGCAGCCAACACTCTTGAACTGCTGCAGCCTTTGCTGGCTTTCAAAGAGGGAATAGGGCTGAGAATGGAGATGTTCTGGCTGTGACGTTGGCTTCCCCCATAGCCTTGAGCAAGTTACCCTGCCTCTGGGAGACTCAGTTCCACACAGCTCCAGGGCTTCAGCAGCACCACAGGGCAGCGGGAACTCAAATACTGATCACTAAAGGAACCTGATGACTGATCAGGAAGTGTCTGTTGCAACATCAGATAACTGGCTATAAAGGCACAAGCAATACTTTTTGGGCACAAGCTCAACCCCCCTGGATTGCCCCTAGATCTCCAGCACCTTTTCCTGAAGACAGTTCATGAAATGAATTTGTGCATCACCCCACTCAATCACCTGTGCGTAGAGCAGCTGGGATCCCACACTCTCTTCTCGTGTCCCCACTGGTTTCTTTCAAATGCCTAATTAGCTTTTAATGGGACACAGTTATTCCAGAAATGATGTGTTTTAGGGACACAAAACACTCCTTTTCATCCTGAGAGTAAGGCAAGGATTTGAGCTGAGGGCTGTGAGATAACTGCACTGGTAGTTGCAGGGAAGGAATGGTAGTTCACAACAGTAAGTGGTTTGATTAGAACAATTTTTAAAAGCAGTTTGAAAGGTTTCTTTTTTGTTGTACTATTTGTTCTATTTCTTTTTTCTTTCCCCCTCTCACCTGGCTGGAAAGCCACCCAAGCCCACCTTTCATTGCTTTTGGAAAACTGCAACTATCACCTTAATTGACAGAACCTTTTTCTGTCTGGTGTTTTTTTTTCCTTTTCTGCCCATTTTCATTCAGTGACTTCTTCCACCATACGTATTCTGGATATTCAATTGTTTGCACAGCAGAGCTATTATCCACTTTTCCTTGGCCACAGGGTTTGTTCTCTGTTCAAATATTTGCGCTCCCTGAAGGCTGAACTTCACTGGGAATAGACATAAGCCTCCCTTGAACTTTATGATGACATGTAAAAATCTTACCTAACTGAAAGCACTTTTGCAATGCGTTACCTGTATTTCGAAGAGCCATGAACTGTTGCTTTCCCACTTTAAACAAAAAACAAAAGCCATCTATGTGACTGTTTTTGACCTGGCCTCTCCTCAGCTTAAAGAACAAACAAACACAAGAGCAGTTCATGAATCACAATTTCTCTGACCGTATTTAGCTGTTTTTCCAGTCATTCCTGATGCAGACAAAAAACTGGGACAGCCAGCAGGTACTGAGCAGTTTCTGCCCCTTTCCTGAAGCTGCTAAGAAACCACTTTGTGTGGAGCATCACATTTTCCTAGCTGGTCAGCTCCAAAGTGGAATTTTCTCTGTTCCTTGGCTTAAGCTCACCAAAGGTTTGGACGAGGTTTTCTTTGCCAAACCACAGCAGCAGTAGAGGGTACACAGGACTCACAGTTATTCCACAGCAAAACAACTAAACATGTACATTTCCCAAAAGATCTTTATGTTACGGGGAGAAAGGGCTGTGGTCAGGCATGAGATGTTTCAGAGTGTCTCACGTACGTGAGTCTGAGCAAAATCAGCCAGGTCACATTTTATAGCTCCTGTCTATGTGCTTTTTATAACCATCTGGAAATACCAAGTCCTGCCTAGAGCATGAGCTGTCATGCCCCATCTGAAGTGTGTTTTGCCTGTCTCCTCTCATTGCTATAGCTACGCTGTGCTGCCCAGCACAGAGACACCCCAGCTAGTGAGGAGGGGAGGCATGGGATGCTGCAGTGCTGCCCTGTCTGTCTCAGCCCATCCAGCATCTGGAGGTAGTGGCAGCCCTGGGGTGGACCCAATGTCCTTCGAGGAGGTGGGAAGGCCCCCACTTTATCTCAGCAGATAGAGCGTTAAATTTGACATGGACAGGCAGCGCTCTTCCAGACTGAAAGGCATGTGAGGTGGGGGAAGCAAGCACAAATACAGGCTGGGCAGAGAACAGACTGGGAGCTCTGCTCGCTCTGAGGAGCAGGACTTGGGGGGGTTGGTGGATGAGAAGCTCAGTATGACCCAGAGATGTGCACTTGCAGCCCAGAAAGCCGACTGTGTCCTGGGCTGTATCAAAAGCAGCTTGACCAGCAGGTCGAGGGAGGGGATTCTACCTCTCTACTCCACTCTGGTGAGACTCCACTTGCACTGTTGTATCCAACTCCATGGCCCCTGGCATAACAAGGACATGGATCTGTTGGAGCAAGTCCAGAGGAGGCCAGGAAGATGGTAAGAGGGCTGGAGCACCTCTGCTATGGAGGCAGGCTGAGAGAGTTGGTTTGATCAGCCTGGAGAAGAGAAGGCTCCAGGAAGACCTTTGAGCACCATCCAGTACCTAAAGGGGCTCCAAGAGAGCTGAGAAGGGAGTTTGGACAAGGACCTGAAGTGATAGGATAAGGGGGGATGGCTTTAAACTGAAAGAGGGTAGATTTAGATTAAATGTACGAAAGAAACTCTTCACTGCAAGGGGTGGTGAGGCACTGGCAAAGGTTGCCCAGAGAAGTTGTGATGCCCCATCCTGGAAGTGTTCAAGGCCAGGTTGGATGGGGCTTTGAGCAATCTGGTCTAGTGGAAGGTGTCCCTGCCCATGGCAGTGGGGTTGGAACTATATGACCTTTAAGGTCCCTTCCAACCCAAACCATTCTATGATGAAATAAAGTCCAGGTGTTTCAGGTGGTGCTGCAAAGGCACTGTTCTTTCCAATGGGTGTGAAACTTTCCCACTGCCCTTTTGACTTTTAGCATATGGGCACCTGGCAAGTTTTGAAGTTAATATCTACTGCTGCTTTGCTATTAAAAAAAAAAAAAAAAAAAAAGGAAGGGGGATATAATCCAGTGGTCATATTCATAACCAAAATTTGGTATTGAATCCTTAAGATGGAATAAGGTACTTGTGGGAAGAAGGGAGTCTCCATGCTCTGTGGTCTGGGAGCATTACCTGTCAGGGTGATGGATGCATGGCTGGGGGTTATGAGGTCAAAAAATGAGACAGTCAAGGAAGCAAGCTTTGAAGTGAGGCATGGGATCAAATAAGTTATGGAGAGAGGAGAAACCAGAAAGCAAAGGAGGGTGTTAGGAAAAGAGAGGGAAGCACAGATACCAAAGATCACTTCAAAAGACAAATGGAAGGAGAGATGCTGAGGGCAGCCATGTGGCCTGGGTTCAAGGAGGGCACAGGAGAACCTCCCTGTGCTCAGTTTCAGACTTTACCTTTGCTTTAGGCTTCTCTTCCATGTTAGAAGAGAACAGCACCAGCATGTTTCTTCATGCAAGCCTGAGGAACTTCAAACCCTTTTTGTCTGTCCTTGCTCGGGTTTCACTGCTGAGATACAACAGGTTTTTCAAACAAAAGAATTTTGCTCAGTTGTGAACATGTCAGCGGTTTCCCATCTGCTCCCAGCTGTCATCTGGCCCCTTCACAAGCCAAGGTGTAGATCTGCAGCAACAGACCCATTCCCTCCTCCCTGAGCACAGATTTTTGTCCCTCTCAAAGGTACCAGCATCCCCAACAGAAAAAAAAAAAAAAACCAAAACACATTACAGTCCCTTCAGCACTTTTTCACAGCACCAGAACTGCCGAGGATTCAGTTATGGGGTCCTACTCAGAGTTTCGAGGTGGTTGCTTCAGGGTGCACCACTACTAGGTGCGTACAGACTTCACTTCTCCCCAGTTCATCACAAGCAGCCTTCAGACAAATTCACTCTCAAATACCTCCTTTCTCTGCCTTTATATCACTTATCAGTTACTGGTGCTCCCGGTGCTTCCGTTTGCCTAATGCTGAGCATCCCTTCCCTCCCTCCATCACCTGCCTCCCTCCCTCAGCATCCAGTGGGGCTATGCAGGAGTTCCCTAAACTGTTCTGTTTGCTGCTGTTTTGGGGCTTCCCAGTATATCTGCTCATTTTTGCTCAGACTGCAGTGATATTGACTGCATTGCAGACACAAATACTTTGCTCAGGTTCCTTAATTAGCTTCATCTTATTTTAGTTTGCAAAAACCACGTTCTCTTTTTATTACACAAACTATTTCTTCTCTCTCAACCACTTGTGGTGCCCCAGCCAGTTTGCTTCCAAACCAGAGGGCTAAATTTAATCCCCCACTCCCCATTCAGCTTTCTCCATTTACAGTATTTTTTTGGTAATGCTTTTTTTCCCCCCTTTCTTTTCTTTTCTGGGTTGGGTGTATGGGTTTTTTTTTTTCCCTTCTTTCCAAGAGGCTGGGCTTCCTTTTCTGTCCATAAGCCCTCCTATTTCCCCCTGCCCCCTGGATGCCTGCCTACCTTTACTCTAAAATCCAGAGGAGGATCCAATGCACTTAGTTTGCCAGCTCTTCAAGAGGTATCTAAGGAGGCTGACAGGAGTTTGATGGTCTCTTTTGCAGCCAGTGGCAGCTAATGTGGTCTGAAACCCTCTCTCTCTTTTTTGCCATTCACACACAGTACTTACTCTTCAAGCCTGCTGCTGCTGCCACTGCCTGAAGTACCACACAGGGAATTTTTGATTTCTTCTGGGGAACCGGGGAAGAAAAAGAAAAAAAAAAGGCAGGAAAGCTCATCTGGAGATTGTGAAGGAGACATACAGGAACAGCAAGAAGTGGCAAGCTCTTTCTTCTTGAACACCAAAAAAGACCTCATTTCTCTGCCAGGTGTATGGGACTTAGATTTTGGAAGCACTGCACTGAACTGTTAAAGGTAACGTACCGTACTTTCCTCCCTCCTCTCTTCGGTGTCTTTTCCTTAACTTTACTAAGTGCTCTAGAGAAGCAGGCTCTCAGGCAGGGGATTGGTCGTTTCCCTGGTGAGCAACCAGCAGAGAAATGTGAGAAAAGTTGGAAAATAATTGAGACTGAGCTTCTCCACAGTTTGCCTCTTGCAAGCAGTGCTGCTGTGAGAGGGGAGCCTGTGCCTGGAGTGCACCCCAGTGTCATGGTCCTCACCAGCATCCCACCTCTTACAGGGAACAAACTACAGCCAGAGGCAACAGCTGTGTGTCAGGTCTGCTGATTGGCTTGGGGAAGGGAGAGAAAGCAAAGATGGCTTAAGTGGTCCCAAAGCCAAAACCACAAGGAGAGAGAGCAGAGACAGGTTATCCCCGTTCTTCCTCCCAGACAGTCCCTCCAACCCATCAGTGTTTCTTTGTGATGGATTTCAGATGCCGCGGGGGCTTGGGTGATGTGTCTGATCCTGCTCCGGAGCTCTGGGGATGGAAGCTGCCGGCACACTGATTTGTTGAGAGCGTCCTGACCAGTGCCGGCGTTTCTCATGGTCGCGGCTTTGATCGGTGTAATTGCTCTGCCACGGGGCAGGCAAAGGGCGACCCCTGAGCCGGAGGGGTGTTAAGCTCTGCAGGGGCTGACAAGTTCGGGAAGAGAATGAAAAGAGCTGGGATGCTGGAGGGTTTTACAATGCTCCCCTTGCATGAGGATGTCAGGGATCAGCGGCTGACAGAGTCCCCTGGGTTATTTCCAGTGAGTTGCTCCGGGCGTTCCTCAGTACCTGCCCGCTTCCCAAATCCATTTGGAGATGAAGCATATTTTTAGCAGTAGTTTTCGGGTACCTGAGCTCTTCTCCAGAAATGGACAGAGGAAAAACAGTTTTATTTTTCAGAACCTCTGTCAGAAATTTCTTTTTTAATTTACTTCTTTTCAAGGCTTTTGATTTAAACCTTGTGCTCAGTAGCCCTCTGCACACTGTAGAAAGTGTATGCTTTAACCTTTCCCTTTTGAGTGGTTTGGCCAAAAAATGTCAGTTTGAAAAGTTTTCCTTGCTGTCTAAAATAGCTTTGCCAGATGTGGAAAGGGGGAAACATCCCACAATGAAATAGCTGGGAGAGAGGAATTTCTCAGCATTCCTCACTGCTTTGGCTTTCATCTGTAAGCTCCTGGTAAAAGATGTTGGCTGGGCAGAGGGGCCAGTGGTTTGGGGACCAGGTTTGGTAGGTTTTCAGATTCTACAAAGGCACTTTTGGGAGTTGAACTATTTCTTTCTTTGCTTTGGTTGTTTGACGTTATATTTTCCTGCTGGCTTCAAGAGACTGTTTCTGCCTGACAGGTCAAAGGGGAGATGTTACCCCTTTCTGAGATGTTGAGTCGCTGTGAGAGTGCAGGAAGGGTAGGCATCACCTCCCACCATCACTGGATGGGGCAGAGGCTGAGCTCTTTCTGCAGCCTGAGCAGTCTTTGGGGGGAAACTCCATCTGTTCCACTTGAACTGCTGTTTAATGTTTCCTATAAACACCTCTGTGTACAGTAGCAGGGTTTGACAGCAGCACGAGGGCTGGAGGATGGATGGGCAAAGGCAGACGACAAGATAGGAAATTGAGGGTGTGAAAGAGACACGGGGAAAAACTTATGAAGGAAAACTAGATATTAAACAAAATTCAGCAGAGTTAGCTCTGTCAGAACAAACAGCAGCTCATCAACATGAAATACTCCCCAATTAGTTAAGAACATTATGCGTTTTAGAGGAGAAGAGAATAGATTCTATCACTTAAAAGATAGAAGTGAATGAATGAATCTGTAAATGAAAAAAAACCCCAGATTGCTGTTTAGTGCTCTGGTATCACCCAGGGATGCTCATAATTATTAGGAACCCTGGAACTCAAAAATCCACTCCGTTATTGGTCTATTCTCTCCTCTCCCCTCTCTGGGGCAGATCCTCTGCAAACGTAAGTTGCACAGACCGAGTGACTGCATTGCCTTGCCATGCTGACTTACACGCAGCGGGAACGTGGGCTGGTGGAGGGCCAACTGGTCCCATTTTAAAAATCAACGGGACCTTTCTTAGCTGCCTGAGGCATCTTTTCCACCACCACCCGCCTCTGTCTCCTCGCTTCCCCCTTTCCCTTGCCAGTGGTGGGACGGCTGCACTACCACAAGACAACCTAAACCCAAGCTGTCCTCCTCCTCCTCCTCTTTCCCCCCTTGCCCAAACCCGCTGCAGCCTCCACGTGTGGAACAAGCCGGGCTGTGTGTGCCTCTCTCAGGCAGCTTCCCAGCAGCAGCAACAAAAGCCGTGTTCATAGCGGGTCTGGACCACATAGGGAGCCAACGCGCGACGGCTGCCGAGCAGCCCAGAGCAGCCGGGGCTGTTTAAAGAGTGAAGGAGAGAGAGAGAGGGACAGCAAAGAGAGGGAGCTGTTATATATTTAAAAAAAAAAAAA
>VXAY01004576.1:306680-371935 GCA_013399855.1 Oxyruncus cristatus
AAAAAAAAGGAAAGAAAAAAAATACTTGAGCCGAGTGCAACAACGGAAACCTTACAGTTTACTTTTAAAAACTCAGAGCTTCCTTGTGAGCGGGCAGAACAGCCCAGCCTGTGTGCACAGGGCAGGACTGCGGGCTCTGCTGTGTGCACAAGGGCGGTGTGTGAGTGCTGCCTCCCTCCCCTCCCTCTCAATGGGCTCACAGTATAAATCTAAAGAAGCTTTTTGTTGGCCTGATGAATAGGCAGGGGGTTTTGTCGCGCTACCCGCGCTGCCTTTTTTGAGGTGCTTCACACCGAGATTTTTTTTTTCCCTCCGTGTCCTTTTCATCAGACTTTCCTTTTTTAGAAAAATTTCCATGTTTCCCTTGTATGATATTCCCCCTCCCCACTGATTGCACCATACAGACCAGAGAGCAGAGGGGAGGGGGAAGGATGAGAAATACCAGAATCATTTGACTTGGGTACCCCAAGACTCTCTATGTGCTTTAGCTTTTGAGGTGTTAAGTAGCAGCCCCATGGACTGCCTTGGTCCAATTTCCTTCCCCTGCTTTACAAGCCCAACCGCTGTGCAATCGGCTTCAGTGATCTCATGCTCCTGATGGTTTCAGGCCCCTTGACAGAGGCAGCTGGAGCCGTGTCACTGCTGCTGAGATCAAGTGAGGATGATGGAGGTGATGTGACTCGAGCATGTTGGTCATGTAGCAAGGTCCAGAAGCCTCCAGGACCCCATTCCCACTGTACAAGCTTCATGGAAGTAGTCTAGGAGCCATTTTCCATGGCTCTGGCTGTCCCTGAGGCTGGCTGTGGGGGAAACTTTGGTGATACCCAGGAGAAACATGGGGAGCTGGAGGGGAGGGCTGAGTGGAGGCCACAGAAAGAGCTCTGCTGAAAGAAAGGACCAAGAGATGAAATCAGGGGAATGGGAGACCTCTGACATGTATAATCTTCTGGGGTTTCACCTTTGTAGTTGCTCTTTATGTCAACCAAGACATGGCAAATCATGGCTCTTCTATAAACCCCACTGGAAGCCAGAAGACACCTGGGTCAGTGGAAATAGGAAGAACTCTGGGCACACCCAAAAATTAGCTCAGGGGAGTAGTCCTACCTTGTTGTTTAGTTCCTCCCAGGTTGTCACTGTGTCCTGATAGCGTGGAGGCTTATGATGGAAAGGAGCTGTGATTTCTGTGAAAAACTTGGGTGATGGGATGTCCCAGGAGAGGCAGATCTGGGTGTTTTGACCTGGCAGATGGATTTGCTATTAGTGAGATTAGTGAGGCTAATGAATCTTGAACGCGAGGATAGTCCTGGTTGTCACCATGTTTTCAGGGAACTGCCTGGGAGCCAGGGGTCTTCTGCCACACCTTGGTGTGGAGGAGCTGAACCCAGCCTTCCTCTGTGCCCAGCAATGGGTAGGGCAGATCCTAGAGGAAAGGGACTGGCTTTGACAGAGGCCACATCAGGCAGCATGAGACAAAAGGGTTTCTGCTAGAGCAAACATGTCACATCATGAGGATGAGGTGATTAGGAAAGGAAATTTCTTCTGGCAGGATGGTGCTCACGGGTTAGGCCTGAGAAGAGTAAAATTGTCTATTAAGCCATGCCAAATAAACCTAGTGTGCATTAGCGGGAGAATATGGAATGTAAATACTCATGCTTCAAGGCAGAAGGTAACCACTAAATGCCCTGTGTTAAAAAGAAACTTCCTCCTCAGCAATTTACTCCCTATTTTTCAATGATGAGAACTTTGCTCTGAAGCTGGTAATATAGGTCTTGTCCAAGACAGGATACTGGTCTGAATACACCATTAGTTTCATCTGGTCTGGCAATTTCCATCTGCCTTTGGCTTCTTCAATGCCCTTGATTAACACTGGGCAGAGCGCTTGGACACTCTATTATTTGTTTAATTAATAACGTAGACAACCACTGAAAGACAAAAGAAATCATCTGTGATGGCTACAGGACATACAGATTTGACTTAAGAACTTTAAATAGGAATAATTTGACAGGGGGAAAAAATCCATGAAGAAACATCGTCTGCCTGAGGTTACATCACAGGCTGGATGAGAAGGGTGTGTGAAGAAAATGCAAAGGCCAGCAGCTGATAAGGAGATGAAAACATGGCTGATCCCCTCCAGCTGGAGCTCCCATCCATCATTCCCACCTCTGCTGGGAGAGCAGACCCTGTGCTGGTGATTGAGCAACCTGTAATCCATGGCAAAACCTGCTGCTCCTGCTGGGGTCCTGCATGGGCTCAGGGATAAACACCCCTGGAAATCCCTGGGCACTGCAGGCTTTGCACAAGGCAGGGGCAGATTCAGTAGTTTTGCTGGCACAAATCTGCTCACTTCAGAAGATTACTCTGGCTTAGCAGTCCTGTGGTAGAGCAGCTATAGATCTCAGTGTAATTAACATTACATCATCTGTACCATATTTCAAGGTTGAAATAATCATGTAGGTTACATATTGGAAATTACAGGATGGCTTTCATATAAATTATTAACTGTCACTGTTACTTAGCCCCCAAAAAATAGTTTCTGTGGTGTTTGGTGTATAAATAATAACCCAGTACCTCTACAGCACTCAGCTTCAAAGTAGTGCTTCAGTGCTGTACCACAACACTCTCCCATTCTGTAATAACCAGTCTGCAAATGATGTCCTTTCCTCGGTTGTAAATTACACTGTGCAGTTACTGCCACTGCTGCTATTGCATTGGGACTGCTAAGTAAATAATACTCTTTCTCTACCATTGTATCTGGGGTTTAAATAATACCCTGTCCTCAAACAACAGTTGGCATGTAAGTGTCACCCTCATCCTGCCCAGCACTTTGGAGTGCACAGAACATCCTGCTGCTGCAGAAGAAATTGCAGCTTTCCTCTCCGTAGTATTTGCCCTGTAAATATTACTCTGCTGTTTTGTATAGCACTCATTGTATAAATAATACCCTGCTGCCTTGTAGTAATTGATATGTTAGTGATCCCCTCAGGCTGCAGGGTTCTTACCCTGCTAATACTATACCAGCACTAGATGACACAGCAGGGCTGTGCAGAGAGGGACACTGGGCTCCCAGCTCAGCCCTTCACCGCTGTTACTTGGGCCTTCTCTCAAAACACAGGGTGGTCAATGGCCACAGAGCTAATGCTATCCTGCAACCATCACTGTGTGTTTGTAGGAAAACCCCTTTTCTTAGCCAGCAACCCCATGGGATCGTGACCCTTCCCTCTGTCCTTCAAGCTCATGAGCTACTTTTCCAGAGACAGGGTAAAATCCTTGACCCTCTGTAATTCCCAGGTTCCCTGTAGTTTGCCTCCTAAATGAAACAACCCTTTGATCCAGCTTACAGCAGAGATCACCTACCAGTCTTACTGTATGGTTTCCTACCTGTTATAGGAGACGTGAAATTATTCAGCACACCAATAATGTTGTGTTTAGCAGAGGACAAGAGGGTCTTCATTGCTCTTATTATTAAGCTCTGAATCTGTGCAGCATTTTGAAATGCTTCAGACCAGCCCCAGCACACCCCTGAGCCTTTGAGCAATGCTGTACCCTTTTCATCTGCAAAATCATTTCTGTATCAACACAGCAATAGGAACATGCACCTTCCTTTCTACCTTTCAGTAGTAGAGTGTTGTTTGGGACCCTTCTGGCCATTCTTTTGCTGAATCCAGATAGGCATGTGGGTTACAGACATGAAGACCTCAGAGTCAACCAGGATCTTCACTTCAGTTCATCTTCGATGCTATGCTTCCAGCTCTCACTAGCACACACAGCGTATCTCAGAATTAAATCACCCAGGCACCATCACCCCTCTGAGCAATACAGCACTGAGATCAGTGTGGGCTACAAAGCCTTTCTGAGAATTTAGATGAGTTCTCAGGTGAGCTGGTCTCTGCTAGATACCATGCTGCCCCTTTTCCAGCTTCCAAGTCCACACACAACACATCACTTCTGCTCTTGTTTTGTTCATTTTTGGACAATGCTACTGGCTTCCTACTTGAATATGCATATCAAACCCACATAAACCCATGTACTTTATGAATATTATGCTTAGCCTTTTCTTTCCTAGGTGCTAAGGTCCTCTACTCCCCTTGTATTCTCCATTGCAGCTCACCAGTTCACATGTTAATGGAGAAAGAGTGTTTTGGCAACTTCAGAATCATAGTCTAGCTTCAAAGACATGAACACTGGGGGTTTTTTATGCTTGAAATGGAAAGCACTTTCTCACACTGCAGTCTCAGGTCAATGCTGAAGTTTTACTCATGCCTCCGTTATGTGTATTGGTGAAAGTGAAGATAAATACATTGTTTGGCACCTGCTCTTCAACCCTGGCACAGTTCATTTCCAATTTCTTCTATTCTACAACTGGATTGCTCTCTGTTCTGCAACTGCAAATGCAGCTGACTACTTTTCTATAGATCTGTGTGTGGTATCTCATTCATCAGAGATGTCTCTCTCTTCTGTGCTGTTGGGTGCAATTAAACGATAATATTTCTAAACTTGATAGGTATGAGGGTCATTAGACACTCAGCTGATTGGATTAATCTCCCTTATAAAATTAGTCCTTTTCCAGAAGCCTGTTTTGCAACAGAGTGCCCAAAGACAGAGAGAAGAAGTTCTGCAAATTCCATTAGGTGTCTTGCTCATCCATTTGCATCTTTGAATTTTGAAATACTGCACAAAATTTGGCAGGCCGTCGGAGTTTTACTGAAATATTTTGACATTCCCAGAAATCTCATGGGATCTCACAAGAGACCACTGTATTCTTTACCGCTGTGTCAAAACCTGTACTCAGAATCTTTGATAGCTCAGTTTAGAAGCCATCTGCTAACTTTGTTAACGATTAGTGGGTCTGGTTTCTCTTGCTCTCCAAAATACTTGTGACATCCTTATGGTGGGAAGGAGATTGCACTGAGTTGTGCACAGAGCAAGCACAGAGCTCACAGCCTAAGGGGAGAGGATGTCCAACATGGCTTTTGAACATCCCCAATGCCCACAGGGGGCTCAAGGCTGGATAAACCTGGGGTCTGCATGGACCAAACTTTGATGGCCAGAACGAATATCACCATAGACCCTTACCTCCTCAAAGTACTTCCATTAAAAATAATTAATTTAAAGTATGACTCATTCAATCATGTTTGCAGGAATGCTCATCCTAAATGTTAGACAATATTTTTGTTTTGAACATATAGCTGTCAACTCGTTTTCCTGAACATTACTCCTGTCGTGTGGTTTATGTAAATTGCAGATCAATGTCCACTAATGCTGTGATGGCTCTCCAGCTGCATGTATGGAAATTCCACAATCTGCAGACTGTTCCATGACAGTGCCCAAATGTTATGTGTGATTAGATCCAGTTCTCACACTGTGTGTAAAAGCCTTCCAGTGTTTTCCTTGCTATATTGTCTAAAGGAATTAGTTCTTCTCCTCTCTGAAGACAAAGTTCTCTGTACAAGCTTGTGGTGGTCTAAACATCCTTTTGAGGGCTCTCCCTGAGTCTTTTTGGGACTTGCAAACAGTTACCAGTCTAGACTAGGTTTTAATACCAGATCTTGGGCTTAATATTCCCAACCTCAGAGGTCAATGGCATCTTTACTGCTGATTCCAGTGGTAACTGGATCTGGCCACCACATAATTTACCTGCCCATCTTATTGGAAGAATGACAAGATACGTTGGTTAAAATAGATTATAATTATTATTTGCCTTTGAATTGGTCTTTTATGCCAATAGTATAAAACAAATTTTACTTTTATCCAGTTTCCCTTGCTATCACTGCATGTTTGAGTTAAAATACCAACATAGCATGCTTCAGGATCCATCTAAAGCCTACACCTCCTCCTCTAATGCTGGACCATATTTGCAGGGTTTAAACACTTTGCTAGGCAGTTATTTTGCCTACAAGGCGATCTGTGTTGGTGCCTTTCTGTTCCTCAAAATATGGGCACCGTTGTTTTTAAGCTGTTCCACATATCTTTGGAAAAACAACATTTTCTGTTGCCCTTACAGAACACTTCACCAAACACCGGGCAACGTTTTGGCGCTTTTCCTCAACCACATCTCATACACAGGAATTTATTTACCTCTCAGAAAAGCTGGTATTCCCATCTAATTGCTGTTTTGGTTTCCTCCATACCTCACTTTCTCTTTTTGAAGGTGTAACATATGGACTTTGCTTAGCAAACTGTGGATTTGGGCTCAGCAGCAGCTTTCCAAACGTCTGTGGCTTATGTTAAGGTTAAATTTCATTCCCTTCACAGTCTACAGCTCACAGAGCAATTTTATATTTCATGTAAAGGCTTGCTTTTATTGAGGATTCCCATGGTCTCCCCAAATTCACATTTGTGCTCTCTAGGCTTGGCCAGCAGCACACTTTCTAGATTGCAAGATCTTTAAGGCAAAGACTGTTGTCTGCCTGTGCTGGGGTAATTCACTGGAGCCCTGAGAGCTGAGCTGTAAGGAAAGGGTTATTGATATTCACTCACTGACCCTAGCCTGAAACTCACTTTGAAGAGGCTTGTTGTCTTCATCTTACTCTCTCTGTCAATGTCACATCCACACAGTTGCTCCTAAGTAATACCATACCTAAGTCCATGTATAAAGTCATGAATGTGTAAAAAGAAGGTTCTATATATACATAATATACACTCAGGTCAATGAGTTTGGCTGTTTCAAGTGCAATGTCTCCATTCTTTAGGGTAGTTTCACTATGTGTTTGAAGGGAACAGACCTTTCAGTGTGGGCCGTGTTTTGAGAAGACACTGAGACCTCTTTTGGAAAAAAGGAAAAGGCTGTGATTGAGTTTTGAACTTAACAATGGGTCTTACATGATTAAAAATGTATCCTTTTATGTGTATTACCTTTTTCAGAAAGTGTTTGCATGAAGGTTTTTTGGGGGGAAGCTTTGGACTAAGCCAAAATTGAAATCTCAAGACAGGGAAGTGAAGCTCTTCTGGCAACTATTCTGTCTCCTGTGCTGAGGGATCTCATTATGTTTCCTTCTGGGTGGATGAATACATCAGAGAATGACATGCACCTTCATGAAGGGCCAGGGGCTGCAAAAGGATGATTTCCTAGGCATCTTTTCCATCACCTTGTTTCTTCCCTTCCAGCTTCCTGCCAGTCTCATTAAGTAGGACTTAAAGCTTTTGAGGTCTCTGATGGATGATCCTTCTCAGTGGCAGACCCAAAACAAGCTTGTTTGGCTGTTATCTTCTTTCTTGTCGTGTTTTGTTTTCTGCTGTACAATTTGGCCTGGTTCTAAAGCACCACTATAGTAGAAAAACACAAGAGAAAGATTTACTTTCTGCCTGGAGTCCCCATTGGTTTCTTCCCAAGAAGAAAAGAACAGGCTGAACCAAAGGGAGGAATTACTGTTTGGACAGAGTGACTTGACAAGTGAATAGGAGCAGTGGATGAGTGTCTGTGCACAATGGAACTGCCCCTAACAGGGAGAGCTGAGCATCCCTTAAGTCTTTCCTAATGATGAAATCCCTTTGGAAAGACTGGTGCAGGACAGGGCAGTTGACTGCACTTTGAGGTTCCTCTATTCCCCAAAAGGAATGGAGCAATGTAAAATAAACATAGTACTTGCTAACTGAGCCAGTGAAATTAAGTTTAACACACACTGAGTGTCTTAGTTAAGAGGAAAGAGAGCACTGCACCTCAGAATGGCCTCAGAATGGTACATGAACAGTTTGAGCACACAAAGAAAGGAAGGAACTGTACAGGGATACAGAAGATGCTCGGAGGGCTGGAGCACCTCTGCTATGGGGACTGCCTGAGAGCTGGGACGTTCAGCCTGGCGCAGAGAAGGCTCCAGAGAGACCTTAGAGCACCTTCCAGTACCTAAAGAGGCTACAAGAGAGCTAGATAGGGACTTTGGACAAGGGTCTGGAGTGATGGGACAAGGGGAGGAATGGCCTCAACTGAACAAGAGTAAGTTTAAATTAAATATCAGGAAGAAATTTTTTTCCTTTAAAGGTGTTGAGACATCAGTACATGTTGTCCAGATAAGCTGTGGATACCCCATTGCTGGAAGTGTTCAAGGCCAGGTTGGATGGGCCTTGAGCAACCTGGTCTACTGGAAGGTGACCCTGTCCCCGGCAGGGGGGTTATCACTGAATGACCTTTAATGTCTCTTCCAACCCAAACCATTCAATGATTCTATGACTACCGGGTGCCATGAGATGGCAATGGCTGGGGAAGTGACTAGGGATGAATATAAAGAGAAAACATGAAAGAAGAGATTTTCTGCTGAGATTTTAATGGGCAGTCCAAACACTTACAGGAAAGCCCGTGGTTTGTACAGCCAGACAGCAGCCACAGACACTGCCCTTGCTCAGCACCCACCGGCTGCTTGGCTCTGTCCCTGAAGGGAATGCATTGTCCATGGTCCGCATAATCTTTCACCACTGCTAAAACTGTCAAGAGTGGGACAAAGTGGTCTGGGAGAGCTGGTCAAGGAGGAAATGAGAGGAGACAGTGAACCATTCTCCTGCTGTCATGCATGAGGCAGTTTCACAGGGTGTAATGCCCAGCCATTGATTAAGTTTTCCTAGAACCAGAGATGGGAGTGAAAAGCTGCTTCTCTTCCTTAATCCTTCCTGTACTATTCAGTCTCCTAGAGAAGTACAAGCTGGCATGGCTGTTTTGTGCTCAATTTAGTTGTCAGAAGTTTGCTGGCAGAGGAAATGGAGAAGTAGGAGAGTCTTGTTCAACACAGCCAAGGCAGCAAAACCCTCATTTATAGTCTGAATGTGAAGCTTGTGGTCTCTTTATACTGTATGCCCTCTCCATAAAGTGGTAGGCAAAGTGAGCCCAGTGGCTCCAGAACTGTGGTTCATCATACCAGTTCCAGACAGCAGACAATTTTGAATAAAACCCACTCCAATGTTTTGGTTAAGACTCTTCCTCTGGCACCAGAGTGCGTGAGATCCTTCAGCAGCAGTGGCAAAACCCACACTTGCATTGTGGCTGGGGGTTCACGTTGCTGCAAAAAAATATCTGAAGTCCTGGTGAGTAGAGGCTGAGAGGAAAAGCTCTTTTTCTCCTAGAAGACTCCCTGTGCTTGCCTTGCATAAAGTGTGTGAACGTTTGATATACATGTGCCTTTCTAAGGAGTCACAAATATTTTGAGCATCTGGAATCAGGAGAAAATAGTAATCCCTTGCTTCTACACTGAAAATGCCAGTGCTCCGCTCAGTAGGAAAAGGTGTTTCTCCATCTTCTGGAGGTATGAAGCAAAAAATATGCCAAGACATTGGCAGACTTCAAATATTGCAGACTGCTTATGGCAAGTGGTAACAGTCACTTGGACCACTGGCACTACTGCCTGAACAGCACATGGCAGGATGGCTCCCCCTTTCCAGCCAGGAACCAGAAAAACCCGGGCCTTCTCCCATGCCATTTGCCCTTTTGTCTTCCAGGTCATCCCAAAGGGAGGATCAATTTGAGATTCTGCCTTCCTAGCAAAACTAAACTGTTCATGTCTTGAATTTATGAGACAGGAAATCTACTTGGGAGGAAAGCTGGGGCTGAAACAGCCTCATTTAAGTAAATCTAAGCACAGTGTTTACACAATGTCTGGAATTAATGCAGAGAAAACTTTCAGGTGCCAACTTCGGAAAGAGAAAATGGGAGCAAAAAGAGGCAGATACTGAGACTGTGATGAAGCTGGAAGCTCTTCCTCAAGGTTGGATGAAAGGTTGCTTTTACTGCTGTTAAGCACCAGCAGTATTCTGTACTCGCTAAGGCAGAGACCAGATGGGATGTGATTGCTCACTTATCTCTTTCGTGTCAAGCTGTGACAGTATGAGGAGGTTCAGTATTACCAGCTGGGTGTATTCCCAGCATGGACAGTCTCACCAAAGATCGTGGTGGAGCTTGACACATGTAGCACGTCAGTAGAACGTGTCCTTAACAAGAGGTTGCAGCAGCTTTTGTACCTTGTGAGAGGTGCCCATTCATGTGAAGACACTAATGCAAGCAGAGGCTGTGCACAGTTTTACACAACTTGTACCAACCAGAAATGTGGCCACCCTACATGTCATTAACCTGATCCAATGTGTGGCCATTACAGAGGCCCTGGAGCCATACTCGTGGTCTTGTGGCTCTCACTTTGAATCTCCTGAGTTTGTTGTCATTCCAAGCCAGCATGATGTTTTCCTGTCTCCCTGGAGCACAGCAAGAGAAAAAATCATTGCCATTGTGAAAGTGTCAGGGACCAGCTCCATTATGTCTCTTGCAGTCCCACCCACTGCTCTGTCAGGTGAACTTCCACATCCCATTTCTTAGGAGCTCATCAAAGCATCCAAGGTGATTTGAGATAGCAGAGTATGTTATCAGTTATGGACAGTAATTAGCAAAGTCAGCGAAGACTTAGGTCTCTGTGCCTATGGATTCTGTTTTAAAATGTGGTTTCAAAGGCTCTCTTGGTTTCTAGGAAACCAACCTTCTGAAGGGCTGAGGTGGGTCAGAGCAGAAGGATTGTCCGTGAATTCTTCAAGGTATCTTCCAACCCAAACTGTTTTATGGTTCTGTGGAATCTTCTCCCAGCGTAGAGGCACTGCAGAGATTTGCTTTTCTGCAGTCATATTCACACCTTGCTCTGTAGCTGCATCTTCACACCTCACATCCGGGGAGGGTCTGGTTTCTCTTCCTTTGTGTTTTTGTATTTTCCCCCCCTTAGTGAAAGGGAACTTCACTAAAGGCTGACAGCAGCTCCAGAAAACAAGTGTAAAAGATATAGGGAGACTTTATGAAGTGCATAATCACCCACTAATCTCTAAAAGTTAGATGTCTAACAGTGCTTCAGGCTCCTTTGCCAGCTGACAGAAATGGCTGAACCCCTCTTTAAAGCTTCTCAGTTGAGACATCTATTTCATAAGGAGATGAATTGCTCTTTAGAAGTTTCTGTTTCTGCTCTTGGACTAGAGAGGATTTTGAGTGTGAGCTTCAGCCAGTCTCAAAGGCTCATTGTTCCCCTAAATTCAGAGGCTTCAGGCGCTGTTTGAGCGTGGCTCTGGCTTTCCATATCTAGCAGACAGACACTTGGATCCATGGCAGCCCAGGGCTTGGTGCTGATCCCACACCTTGCATGAAAGGCTCCAGCTGTCATCTGCCATAATGGGTATTTTGAAACTTCTCTGTCCATGAAGGATAGAATAATTACTGGGGTGTGTGTTGCCAGTGGCAGACGGTTCTGGTTTCCCTGAAAGAGAGTTTGGGGAGGGCCTTTTTTATGAGCTTCTGCTGTTCTGGAGCCTGTGTGTTTAGTTTGCTGCTGAATTCAAGGAATATGTAATGTAAAACCAATATAAATCAGGGGAAGATGAGAGCTGTTCTGTGGTAGAGATGAAAAAAGGTATAAATGCTTGTAAAAGTTTTTGTGTTCAGTAGGATGTTTGTTCCTGGCCGTATGTCTGAGCTCAGCTGACTAACTGAACCTGTAACAAGACTGTTTAGGTTTTGCTAAGATCTCCTCTGGCATCCTCCTTAATGAAAGCATGGCCATACATCCTTGAGTACTTTGGCTTTTTCTGTAGTGTGTGTGCACGATATAATTAGATAACCAGTTGAACTATAGTAGAAAGAAAAGTCATGAAGGCACCAAAAAGGGTATAGTTTAGCACCACCTTGAGTCTCTGTGCCAGAGGACAGAGAGGAGCTCTGGGGCTCATGTCATGGCTGAGGGCACACTGGTACCATCAGCAGGCTGCATCAGCAGAGCTGTGTCTGACCATACCTGTGTCTGACCTGCAGCAAAAGGGGATGCTTGAGGACAGGAGCCAGCTGAGGCTTGAGGTGAATCTTCACATTATTCCCAGTCTTCAACAAATGTTCCCTTTTTTGTGCCTCGGTGCCATCACTTTGCCATCTCCTGTAGCAATCCAGGCAGCCAATGCTGCAGGAACGTCAGCGTGTGGAGGACCACATCCCTCAGTGACAAAATATCTGAGCAGTTTCTGCCATGTGTCTTTCTGATTGGGGAACAAAAGGACTTTATTGGTGCAGGGATGGTTTCAGAAACAGAGCAGGCAGGAGCAGCATCCAAACTGCTCTGTACATAAAGACCTTACTCTCAGAATGGTTTGGAAGCCAGACAGAATGGAATATTTCTCCTATTTTCTTTGCAGCTGGAAAAACATGAAAAATCACAGGAGTACATTTATTGCCATATTTCTGTTCCAAATTTTGCATTATTTAAAAAAAAAGAAGAAGAAATAAAACTGGTTTTGCCCACCCCATTCTCTTTCTCCTCCCGCCCGCCCCCTTCCTTCCCTCCCATTTCCTGGACCAGCCTCAGGCTTTCAACAGGAAAATCCTCAGTCCTGCACAGAGGCTGGAAACACATAGACAGACAATAAAGTGTTTTTTTGTAGACATCACAGATGAACAATTTGTAGTTTTACACAGGAGAGGAGAAAACACTGTTTGACTGAAGCCTACAAGAGCATGGGACATGCTGCCCAAACATACATGAGAACCCTCCTGGTGTCCCTGCTGGGTGATGGTGTCTCCTCAGACCTCATCAAACCCTTGGTCTCAAGTGCTGGTGCCTGAAAAGAATAATGCTGAGATAAGTCTGGATGGAGGTGACTGCATGTCCTAAAGAAACTTAGGTCCATTCCCTTATGGGAAATCAAATGGGGATGGAAAACCAGCTGAAGAGAGAGAATCCAAGGCCAAACAAGTAGAGCTGGGGTTAACTCTTGTTCAGGAGCCTCTTTACATTCATAATTTTAAAGGAAATATTGGTTTTGGAAATTCTTTTATGCCCAGGCATCTCTTCCAGGTAATAAGTGACATTTTGTTAGCTGCCAGAAACAATATGTAAGTTTAAAGGTTTTAAAGGTTTTCCAAAACTGAGAAAGAAGGAAGCTTAAAACAACCCATGTGACCCCACAGGAAAAACCAAAAAAGCCAAAAAAACAAAACCAAAACCAAAACAAAAAACCAACCAAACAAACAAAAAAACCAACCAAACAAACAAAAAAACCAAACAACAAACCCACAAAAAAACCCAAAACAAAAACCAAACAAACAAAAAAAACCCAAAAAACAAACAAAAAAACCCCCAACCCAACCAAAACAAAAAACAAACAAACAAAAAACCACAAAAACAAACAAAAACCAAACCAAAACAAAACAAAAAACCAAACAACAACAACAGCAAACAAAAAAAACCCAGGACAACTGTGGGACTAAGGGTGATGAAAATGAATTTAATTTCAGCAAGGGTGATTAACATGGTCCGGAGCAAGCAAAGTCCACAGGAGAAACTTCAGATGGGACTCAATTAAAATGGACTAGGACAGAAAATGTGTTACAGCCAGCAAACAATTCAAGCTGTGCTGCAAATGGACTACCTGGCTATTTTCCACTGTATGGTCTGACTATGTAGGTACTTTGTTGAACTTTCACTGTAGTGACCTTTCCTTTTCTTGCTCCCTCCACATTCTTCATCGCTTTGAAAACCTGGGGATGTGGTTGGAGGAGCAATGGATTGAACCTGTATGCACATAGGTACAAGCTTCCCTCCACACACACTTAGATTCTCAAATAAACATATTTATATGCAGCAAATTTAGGACACTGCACACAACCCGATACAGAATCACAGGTGTAAAATAAAGAGGTAATAAACTTGGTGAAAGGGACAGTTGTTCTCTGGGGTGGGTGTTCTCTGAGCCTACCACCAGTTCCCAACCCCGTCTTTTTTGGAAAGGCAAGAGCTTTTCCTGAATCCTTCCTGGCCCAGGCTGAATTGGAGAGGGCCTTGTTTCTGCCGTGGGCACTGGTTAGAGGAGGTAGGATGGCTGGAATTTTTGTGGCGGTTTAGCTGGATTCTTTTTCCTCTGGGCTGCTCAGTGCCCCACCCAGGGACAGCCATCCTGATACAGAGGCACAGCCATGACCTCGTGTGACTTCTCCTGCCCCTTCCTCTCTTCTCGTCACAAAAGCTGCCTGCCCCAGCTGCTCTCCCTGAAAGTGCAAATGGAGTTTTGCAGGAAAGCAATCTGCAGGGCTGGAAGGTGTTTCTGTAACATGGACCTCGCAGAAAGTGTGATTGTTGCTTCTGGTGTGTAGGGCTCTGTGCTGCAAGAATTAGTCCCTCACAGTGCTCCCTGTTGGAGCGTGGACAAACCTTTCTTAGTGATCATCCTAGCAAGACCTCCACTGAAGTGTGTCCAGAACAACTTCTCTTCAAGGTGACTTTTCTGCTAGAAGATAAAGAGCCTGCAACTGAATTGGAGTTTGCCAGCAATGACCTGGTAGCTCCTGTGAGTTCTGGAGCTCACCTTTTTCTAGTAGCCAGAATACCTCAATGTTTTACAAAAAAGTAGTCAAATGGGGTTATCTCCAGAGGCCTGTGTTATTTATGGCACATGTGGTAGAGGTATTGGCTGTATCCTCAGTATGTTTCTCAGGTCCACCTCTCTCCTCAGCCGTTCAGCTACAGCCGGGACCCAATCAGCAAGATGCTAAGCAGGGGGCATTCCTGACACTGCTTAGCCTGCTCCAGGCTTTACTCTGCCTTCACTCATGCAGCTCAGCTACTTATCATTGAGAACATTTCCTCCGCGCCACGTCCCATCTCAGTGAGCACACACTGATACTCCCAAATGCTGAACTGTGCCTTCCTGCTTCTTGGGCACAGCTGGCTTAGTCTGAGCCCACTCCTCTGTCAAGACAGCATCCGTACTTGAGCTAGTCACCCTCCTCTGCTCTGACAGTCAGCAGAGAGGAATCATCAGTTTTGAGGCATATAATCTGTGCTGTATAATCTGTTTAGATGCTGCTTTAAAATGAGAGGAACAACCTCCCCAGTTCCCTTGTCTAGACAGACCAGGTCTCCATCATCTGTGCTATCCACATCTGCTCCCTCTTTACTTATTTGCTTCCAGAACTGTTCCTTCAAGCAGCTGTTTGCTCATTAACATGAGCTTGGACATCCCACTAGAGACAACACAGAGTAAAAGTATTGCAGCATGGAACCACTGCTGTAACAACAGGACATTAATCAAAGGCATTCCCAGCATAGTGAATCCTAAACAGAGCTGCATGCAGACTCAGGGTTGGATCTCTTTGGCATGCTTAAGGGGAATGAAAAATTAAGATCAACATTGCAAACAGCACCCTAAGGGGTAGGTTGGGTTTCTTACTGGCAGAGACTCAACACTTTCGCAGAATACACCCAAAACATTGTTGTCGTGATTTGTTTAACCACTGCTCACAAGGAAAATCCATTTCCTCTGGGCTTCTGTGGGATAAGAGGAGGTTGGGTTTTTTTGTAGAGATACTGCTGATCCCAGCTGTGACCATATGAGGCTGGTTTTCCTTGTGAACAAAGCTTGAATTAGACTAGGAGTGCATAAGCGTGTCTTAGCCTCTGAGACAAAGTGAATTTCTTCTGCTTAGAGCATTTTGTTCTGTGATGTCTAACTGATGGACAGAGGAACCTGCTCTCCTCCTACCAACTGCCAACGTACAGAGAAATAACAAATGTGTGGGACTCAGAATAGTACCAGCTTGCTGTAGGCATGGACCCTAAAAGTCTTTTCAGCTAGCCAGCTCCCTTTATATTTAAACACCTGTGTTTCCCTGCTCTGGGGTGTTTCTGTTCAGGTCTAAAGCTGCTTGTCTCTCTTGGCTGAGCTTATCTCATGACATTCAGGGCTATTCAACTTACTTGGATTCTGTCAAAATGCAAGTTGGACGAAAGGTATCTGACCTAAGGAGCCTGGAGAAGAGCTTTTATTTAATGCTCAAGCATGTATCACAACTAAAGAATTTGTTACTAATGGCTAGGAGAGTGTCCTCTACCTGAATCCCTTCTGCCCTGGAGGTCCACCCTGCTTCCAGAGCTCACATAATCCTTACTTCCGTATTTACTTATTTTATCCAGAGGATGCAAGTGCATACACTGGAATGGCAGCTATGGGATGGTCCAAGTAGAAATAATCTGAGCCCAGCCCACAACCTCGTTCCAGGGAAACAGTCCCTAGCCAGTGTTTGGCTGGTCCTTAGTGAAAGCAGTGACCTGTTCTAGGAGGGATCTGGATGCACAGTCCCACAGTTGTTTGTTCTGTAGTAAGCATTCCTTGAACTAAACAGCGATATGCTTCTGAGAGTGGACTTCAGTTTCCCCATGAATCCTAAAGATCCAGCTGTGAGCTGGCCCTGTTCCCCAAAATACAGGTTGAGCCCATTTCCTTCTCCTCCACTGTTAGATTAAAGAACCTTTAGCACCAGCAGCTTCTGCTTGAAACAACATTTGTGCACTTGTTGTCAACTTCTCAGCCTTTCTTTTTTCATTTGTTACAATAATTAGGTTAAGATTTCCTAGTCTCCCTCCATAAAGCATTCCCTCCAGCCCTCAGGTCCTTGCCTGCGGATATTTCTGCACCACCTTTTTCTGATATCCTCATGACAGCCCAGAGATGTGCACTAATGCACAGAGAGGAATTCCTGTTCGGTTTAATGTTGGATAATGGCAGTAGCTCTCCTGAGTGACTGCTTTCTAGGACACAACATCCTATTGCAGGCATGCCCTGCATCTCTTGTGTAATTTTATGTTTGATTCTATTAAAGCACAGTCTATTCAGTAACCCATTGGATCTAATCCCAACCCCTGTAGATGCCCATTAGAAATATTTCCTTCAACGTCCGTGTCCCTCAGATGAATCCTGGTAGAGACCCACCAGCCTGGCTTCTGCTAAGACATTTTAGTGGATGTACTACTGACATTACACATCTTCATATCATGGAACCCTGTGAAAGTCAAAATCTAATCAAAATCAAAATCTTATCAAAATCTAATTGCACTGTGTTGCAACCATGCAGGCAGCTTTATCAGACAAGCTTAGAATTGTGCCAAATAATAAAATCAAGTCTGGAAGCACCTATTTTACATACAGGTGTCTAAACTAAGATTAATATTATGCCTATTCTTCAGTGCTTAATAAATTGAAGTCTGTATCACATTTTCCATTATTTTGCCTCAAATTTTGTGTCAGTCAAACCAGCATGTGTCTATGAGGCTCATCGTTGTGTATCTTGGCTGACTCTTGGCACAGTGCTTCAGTACTCGGGACCTGCCCCAGTGCCCCAGAGCAGATTATAAATGAACATTAGTGGGCCAGCAAGTTACTCAGCGAGCTCTTCAAGGACTCCTGGGTATGGCTGTTTAGCCAAGCTGATTTCAAACTGTTTATCCATAGCAGATGGTGTTTCCAGTTCTCCTTGATTACTGAGGAGCAGAAGGCACTTCATTGCCCCCCGCAGCCCATCCTATGGGCGCCTCCCCCTGCCACTGTCCCAGTACTGACTGCCAAACACTCTGACCTCCTCTGCAGCAGGGCAGTTGGTTTGGTAGTGGCCATCATTAGCCATCATTAGAGGGAAATGGAGAAGCCAACTGTCCTGCTGCAGAAGGGGTTCGTAATACATTGCCTAGGCAAATGCCATTCCTAACCAGAGAGACACCCAAACATCTGTGCAATTCCACAAGGTCTCCCTGAGGTTAGCACTTACCTGAAATTTTATTCCCATGCCCAACACAAACTGGGTTATGTCTATCTGCTCTTGTTCAGCCTTACAGCTGCAAACTGAAGTCTCCACGCTTCTCTGCCAATGTGTTCCACCCCTGCTCTCTCCTATTTTCTGCCAGCATAGCAGTCTCTATTCACTGAAGATAAGGTTTTGTGATGTGTCAGGTTGAAATGAATGAGTGCATGGAGGTCAGCTTTTTTTGTAAGAGAAACACTAATGCTGGACTGTACAGGATGGGGGTTGTTTTTGGCCTTTTCTTGCGCCAGTGAGTATATTTAACCATCTACAAGGTCAGTGGGTATATACTCAGAATGTTCCCTGTCAACCGAAGTCAACTGGAATCTTTCTAGATCACAGGAGTTAAACAACCAATATTTGGACAGGTGACCTCAAAGGAAACACCAGTGATTCAGTAGGTGTGGTCCTTCCTTCTGAGTCAGGGCTGAAATGTGATGCCAAACAATGCTGGGTTGCCAGAGGACATGGTTTTTATTTGAAATATTGAAACTAACTTGAGTCTTGTGGCGATTTAATATGCCATGATATTATACTGGATGATAATCCAGTTAGGATTAATTTAGTTGGCCTCCCTATATTGCTTCTGTCACTCAATGTCAGCAGGATGCTCCTTTCTTTTCCTAAAACTTTCAGAAGGTTGCTCTGACTAATTGAAGATCCCAATAGGATATTTTTAGGATAGATTTAAGATGTGGATTTCCTCTACCAGTTCAGGATCCATTTGCAGTTAAGGCTTTGTATGCTCTCAGAGCATGAGGTTGGACCAAAGAGTTATAACCTTTGGCTTTTCCACCATGTAGAGGGCAAATTTCCCTTCAGAGCATTTTAAGGAATACAAAATACTTCCAACCATCTGGCCTGAGAGCCAGTGCTGGCTTGGGTGGGGGATGCCCAATGAGGGGAAGCTCCTGTTCTGAGACAAAGGCTTAGTGGATGTGATGGACCTTCTTGAGTAAAAACGTAGTAAGTGTGAAGACCTCTTGTAAAATTGTCTGTCTGCTCCACAGATAGACAAGCAAGAGAGTGGGAGAGCAATATAATAAATGATGCATAATAACATTTCTGTCTGTTGTACATAGCTGAGCATCTTATTTATTTGTCTCACAGACTTATTTCTGAAGGTAGAGGCACTTGGAGACAGCATCCTTCCCCAGGGACCAACTTTCACTGCCAGTGTGAGGAATGTAGGAGGCTTAGGGGGCAGCTGAAAGCATTGTGCTGCCCTGCAGCAGCATCTGCAGCACTCACCTCCCTGTGAACATGTCACAAATCCTTTCTCCCTGTTATTTCTTGCAGGTAAACTATGACCACTTTACTATTAGTGTTTGTGTGTTTGCAAGTCATCACTGCAGCCAGCTCTGTGGAGCTCTCAGGTACGTGTCCAGGGTATGGGAAGGTGGAACTGAGCCCTGTGCTACACCCTGGTCCTATCCCCAAGTATGGGCAGCTCCCAGAAATAAGTGTACCCCAGATCTGCTCTGTGCACACAGGAGGCTCCTCTGTTCAGGTGGCTGCTATGCCACAGCCTCTCACTGCTCATGCACTTGGGGAGCCAGGGAGACAGCTGCAGGCAAGGGCAGATTTATGGGAAAACTTAGGAATTTCAGTATTCCCCTTTTTAAACATTATCTGGTGGGATCTCATAGCGTGGGCAGCAGCTATGCTGCAGTAAAGACCTTCATTCTCTTCATTCCCCCATCCAGCATTGACCCAAATCCCAAAAGCAACCATGGTGCAGTGGTCATTGTCATAACCTCTTTATAGACTAGACCAAAAAGGTTATGTCTGAATATGTGGGTACAGGTTGCACAGCAGATATAGACACTGGATCATATGAAAGCACTGGATGTTTTATAATTAATGTGTTATGAATGTAACCATTGCTTTGTTTGGGAACTGACAGACATTAGTGATGGCCTGGAAGTCAAGATACCTGAGCAGTCTCCCCTGCGTGTTGTCTTGGGAAGCTCCCTGAACATCCCCTGTTACTTCAACATCCCAGAGGAACAGGACACCAGCGTTATGCTGAACCCACGGATCAAATGGAGCAAGCTCTCAAACGGGACCGAAGTTGTCTTGCTGGTGGCCACTGGTGGGAGAATCCGGCTGAACTCCGAGTACAGGGAGGCAATTTCCTTGCCCAACTACCCCGCCATCCCCACAGATGCCACTCTGGAGATCAAGGCGCTGAGATCCAACCACACTGGGATTTATCGCTGTGAAGTGATGTATGGGATTGAGGACAGACAAGACACAATAGAGGTCCTAGTGAAAGGTGAGATCCTGCCCTTGCTCTCTCCTCTCAAGATCTTTCTGGGCAGAAGGGATGAAGAAGTACATGGGCACTGAAGGCACAGCTTTTTCTGTAGGCATAAGCCCTTTCCGTCAGGTCACGGATAAGGTGATGGGTGGATAAGCAGAAGCCATGGACCAGGCATTTATTTTAGCAGGCTAGGACCAGACTAAACAAACCAGTAAAATGACTCATGGCAGAATATATGGCAAAAAAACCAAAATTATTCTTCTGGCAGAAGGTGAGTTACAGAGACAGCAAGACGACATCCTTGGCAGGAGGTGGAACTGGATATGCTGGGCTGTTGCTCAGGCGTGTGAAGCTGGAACAGGGCTGTTATCAGACCTTTAATTTTTTCCAAACATTTTAGGAGATGGGATGCCCTCAGCTGGAGAATTGGGCTGTTCTGGAAAAACTTTTGCTGCCG
Source organism: Oxyruncus cristatus (assembly GCA_013399855.1). NCBI lineage: Eukaryota > Metazoa > Chordata > Aves > Passeriformes > Cotingidae > Oxyruncus > Oxyruncus cristatus. The sequence continues at coordinate 326,967 of VXAY01004576.1, forward strand.
TCTTGCGAAGCCTATCGCAGTAATAGGTGGATAAAGGAACAAAATTTTCATACAATTCTTATATTTTTTTGTAATTTTTGCTTTCTGTACAAGACAGGGCGACAGCTTTCACTGCAGGACTGTACAGGCTTTTTCTTGTGCCTTCTTTGGTGATGTGAGTGGTGGCCTTTGTCTTTTTCAGGCATCGTATTCCACTACAGGGCAATCTCTACAAGGTACACCTTAAACTTTGAGAAGGCAAAGCAGGCCTGCATCCAGAACAGTGCTGTTATTGCCACTCCTGAGCAGCTGCAGGCTGCCTATGAGGATGGGTATGAGCAGTGTGATGCTGGCTGGCTGGCTGATCAGACTGTCAGGTAAGGAACTGCGGAAGGGAAAGGAAAGCCACAGCAGGGTCATTAGGGAAGGGCTTCAGCAATGAAACCACCAACTGAAAATGGTTGTTAAATAGTAGCTGTTGTAACTGCTGGTGTGCAGAGGGAGGTGGTGGGTTGCTAGCCACTCTTTGACAGCGGGGACCTATAGCAGGAAAGCAGAGTGTCCACTGTCCTCCTCAGCTGGTGTTGACAACTGAATGGACAGTGGCTTAATCCTGATCCTTCATCTACTTCATCAACAGAACTGATGCTGTGCCAAGATGCACAAGTGTGGCTCAGCCATTCCGAGCTGTGCATCCCCCCGTGGGGAGGTACCTTGTCCTGATGTCTTTGGTCAGTGCTCCAAGGGCCATCAGAGTAAGGGAGAGACAGCAGATCATCCTTCCCTTCCCCCACAACCCGGGAAAAGTAAAAAATCGCACACTGCACAGTGCTCTGCAGCATCCTCACAGCCTCCTGTGCCTGTCAGGGTCCTTCCCCCAATCCTTATGTACCATCTCTCCCTCAGGTACCCCATCCACTGGCCCCGGGAGCGCTGCTATGGCGACAAGGATGAATTTCCAGGAGTGAGGACCTACGGTGTCCGTGAGCCTGATGAAACCTATGATGTTTACTGCTATGCAGAGCAAATGCAAGGTGATTTGAGGCTTTCATTGTTACTAGACATGGAAACAGGCAAAGCCCTCATCATGCTTAGGCTGGACAACATAAGCACAGAGGGCAAAGGACCTAGAAAAAGGGCAGGTTAAGATGGAAAAGCATATACCTCAGGCAGGCCAGATATCCTCTACAATCTCTCAGTTAGACTTTGGATAATTTTAATGTCAAATGACTAATGCAGTGCAGAGGGTGGAGTCCGCCTAACCTCCACTGGAGTCCACACCATCCTGCCTGGTCATCCATTTGAGGGTGTGACATTCAGAGAAGTCAACCATTCATGGTTTATGACAGGGATCCATTGAAATATTCAGTACAACAGGACTGCGATTGTTCTTTATCTCCCTCTTGCCCCAGGGCTCCAACTCGTTTGGTAAGTTCTGCTCCAGTCTGTACTAAGTCTGTAAGACTCACTTTCTTCCGGTCTTTATAAACAGTCACCAACGTGGGGTTGCAGTTCAGCTCCAATACACAGGGCCCTCCGTCTTATCCAAACTCTCAGGAGTGGGAAAGGGACAGAAAGGGAATTGGGACTAAATTCTACAGGTAATTCCTGTGCTAATGGACGGTGTGATTGCAGGTAAGGTCTTCTATGCCACTGCCCCGGAGAAGTTCACCTTCCAAGAAGCCTTTGACAAATGCCGCAGTCTGGGGGCGCGTTTGGCCACCACGGGAGAGCTGTACTTGGCCTGGAAGGACGGCATGGACATGTGCAGTGCGGGCTGGCTGGCCGACCGCAGCGTCCGCTACCCCATCTCCAGAGCGCGGCCCAACTGCGGGGGGAACCTGGTGGGCGTGAGGACCGTGTACCTGTACGTCAACCAGACGGGGTACCCGCACCCCGACTCCCGCTACGACGCCATCTGCTACAGCGGTGAGTGCGCGGGGCCGTGGGACTAAGCAACGTGCCTCCACGCACCAACAAGGAGCTCCCTGGATAGAGATAACCTCTTGTTTCTTTAATGTTCGGGGGTTTTTTTTAAAAGAGGGAGACAAAGCAGGTTTGGCAAAGGACTAAGTCCTTGTTCAGGTAGGAAGCAGATCCAGAAGGTACCCGGCCGCTTGACCTGTACACGGGGCTCTGCGGAGGTGGGTGTAACACAGCCTGCTTCTCTCCAGTCCTCCCACACCTTCCTGCTTTCATAGCTCTCCTGGAGATATGGAGCAGAGCTCAGGTGGTTTGTGTACAAGACTTTGAATGCTGGAGATGGAAGAGAAGGAGAAAGAGAACAGGTCTGTCCCTGAAGATGTGTATAGTGACATGATGTGGTACATGGAGTTTCCGTGCTGGGATAAATCTGAGACTGACGCACTCTCTGGCAATCACGGAGCAAAATTGAACCTAGGAAGTGGAGAGCATCCCAGCTGCTCCCCCTTTCTTCTAACTGTACACTTCTCCCTGCAGCAAGTAGTGGGCAAAGCACAGTGATATATGGCCTATTCAGGGCAACCAGAGATTAACATTCAAATGGGATTTCCATAGTTAAAAAAAATAACAATGTTTTAAATATGTATTTAAACCTCTTTGATCAGACCTATTGCATCAGTCCAGATGCATTTCCCAGACCCTTGAAAGTACCCAGTTATGTGGCCAAGCTAAAGACTGGTTCACCAAACCACAGCCTTCTTATTGTCTCAGGGTTTGCATCTGAAATCGCTGTATACAGTCAGTCCTTGTCTGAGCATATCGAATTCTCTGTGAATCCCTTGATGTCTGAGAGGCTAAAATGAACTAGCAGAAAAATGGAATTTGAAATAAATAGAGCAGGGAAAGCACTATTAGAGGAAACCCCTGACAGTTTCTCATTCTCTCTCCCTCCCCAGCCAAGACCTGCTTTGCTGCATATCCAGTATGTCCCATCCCTCCTTTACCTGTCCTCACAGTTTTGCTTTATGCTGCTCTGTAAACCACTGTCCTTGCTGTAGGCTGACCTGCTCAATGGCATGTTAAGCACATTCTCCTAGACCCAAGGGATGTGATTGGAGCAGGAAAGTGATTTGGGAGGGAAGAGGTGCGAGCTGTTTAAATATATTTGGAACGGCAAGTGGCCTTGGCTGTCCTGGCAATGGGGTTCAGATATTTGTACGAGATGAGCTCTTAAGTTGTAGTCTTGGCAGAGCTGAATGAGATCACAATCCTGGTGAAGGCTTCATGCACTGAGTGTGAGGACCCAGTTGTTTTTCTCCCACGGCTCAGACAGACCTGCCGTGGAGGTTATCCAAGCTCCCCTACTCCCCTCCGGCCACCTTAAATTCCTTGCAGCAGGCACTAGAGGTCAGTACAGACTTGGATATGGGCAAGGTGCTCCCGGGAAGGAGAACAGGGAGCACAGCAGGGAATGTCCCCGTTGATTCACCAGCTGTGGAGCATGTGGTGGCTCGTTGCCTCGTGACCATGCCCTCCGTGCTGAGGCGTTGAACAGAACCACAGTGGAGGAAGGAAAACCATTTATTTTACAAAACCACCATGACTTTCTTAATCCTCCTAGAACCAGCAAACACCCAACTTCTTTTTGGAGGCAGCACCAGTGCAGCCCACCTCCTCAGGCTGACCTTGTCCTCTCTGATTGCTGCTTTGTATCCTGATGCAGGGGACGACGTTGAGACCCTGATCCCAGGGCAGTTCATCGATGAGACAGGGAGTGAGCTGGGCAGCGCTTTCACTGTCCAGACCGTCACCCAGGCTGAGGTGGAGCTGCCCCTGTCACGCAATGCCACGGAGGAGGAGGCCCGTGGCAGCATCGCCACCCTGGAGCCCATTGAGATCACACCCACCGCCACCGAGCTGTACGAGGGCTTCACTGTCCTGCCCGATCTCTTCACCACCAGTGTCACAGCAGAGACAGTGGCCACAGAGGAGGCAAATGTGACCAGGGAGGATGTCTCAGCAGTGTGGACTGTGCCTGAAGAGGTCACCACCACAGACTTAGGCACTGCCATCACCACCATAGCCTTAGGCACTGCTGTCACCAGCGAAACAGCAGAGGTGAACTCGGTGGAAGAGGTCGTGGGGGTGACTGCCACCCCAGGATTAGAGTCTGCCTCAGTGTTCACAGTGGAAGATCAACTGGTGCGAGTGACAGCAGCCCCTGGTGCCGGTCACCTCCCTGAGCAGCCCATCTCCCCCACGGGTAAGTCACCACCACCCCGAGAAGCCTGAAGATCAGCTTCTCCTTGAGGTAACCATCCAGCTGATAGGAGCCCGAGCTTCTGCCATCAGAGAGGGCATCCAGGTCCCTGGAGGTGTGCAGGCCTGTGTGGGGTCAGGGACAGGCTGAGGGCAGGAGATAAGAGGAGGAGGCTGTGGGCCACCCCATTATGTGCTGACAAGGGCTCAGCTGGCCAGTGCTTGGACTGCAGTGGTCACAGTCTGCTCTCCCTGATTTCCTGGAAGGGGAAAGTCAAGGCAAAAAGAGGAGGGCAAAAGAGATCCCCAGAAGTGGCAGCAGAGTTCAATGAATGAGGCATCTCCATCAAAGAGGGTTTGAGAGGGACTGGTCCTTGCACTGTTGTTGGGAAGACCCTTTCCTGCATCTCAGTGCAGGAGGGCCCTGTACCTGCTCTCTCACCACGGCTTCTCTCCTCCAGGGGTGGTGTTTCACTACCGCTCTGCCACCAGCAGATATGCCTTCTCCTTCGTCCAAGCCCAGCAGGCCTGTCTGGAGAACAGCGCAGTGATCGCCACTCCCCAGCAGCTCCAGGCTGCCTACGAGGCTGGCTTTGACCAGTGTGACGCCGGCTGGCTGCGGGACCAGACAGTCAGGTAACACTACTGACCTGGGGACAACAGCTCCCAGAATGACCATTCAGCCATGAAATCAGGGCTTTGGTCTGTCCTGCTGATCTCTTCATCAGCATCTAAACCTTTGCTGGCCCAAGGTTGTCTCCAGGACATGATATCTAGTGGCTAATAGACCTGTTCTTCTCTACTTGTTTTCCTCATTTCCTAACCTGTGTATACATCTTGCACCAGTGGGCTCTCCTGGTATGTAGAAAAAGTAGTGGAAAATTTGTATTTGTTGCCCTAAGCTGTAAGTGGACTTGTCTCCAAGTCACGCTGGGGGCTCTGAGCACCTCTAACTGTGAAGAGTTCATGTCCTGCTCCCAAGCACACTGAGGTTCTTCAGTCCAGGGTACATAAGACTGACCTTGGCTTATGTCCTCCCTTCTTCTTTTGGTAGGTATCCCATTGTAAACCCCCGAAATAACTGTGTAGGAGACAAAGAGAACTCTCCAGGCGTGCGGTCGTATGGTATGCGCCCAGCCTCGGAGACCTACGACGTGTACTGCTACATTGACAGGCTCAAGGGTATGTTCTCCCCTTTCCCCTGCACACTACTGTGAAGCAAAAATGTGCTTCACACCTCCACATCTGCGTGTGCATGGGTGGGATGCAGGGATTCACATCTGTTTTCTCTCCTGTCCCTCAGGCGAGGTGTTCTTCGCGACCCAGCCGGAGCAGTTCACCTTCCCAGAGGCCCAGCAGTACTGTGAGAGCCAAAACGCCACGCTGGCCTCTGTTGGCCAGCTCCACGCCGCCTGGAAGCAGGGCCTGGACAGGTGCTACGCGGGCTGGTTGGCCGACGGCAGCCTCCGCTACCCCATCGTGAGCCCCCGCCCCACCTGCGGCGGGGACACAGCCGGCGTCAGAACTCTCTACCAGCACCACAACCAGACGGGCTTCCCCGACCCGCTGTCCCGGCACCACGCCTTCTGCTTCAGAGGTACCCTCCCAACCCTGGTGGGACACGCAGGCCTGTCTCCTCGGGGAAAGGGATTTCACAAGGGAGGTTGGGAGTGTTGGGGTGCCGGTTTGGGTGAGGGACCTCACCGGTGTCCTGGATTGTGAATTTTTGGAAAGTCCCTCCAATGCCTTTTTATTCCAGCTCTGCCTCCTGAGGAGGAGGAAGGGGTCACCCCATTCTTTGAAGATGTGCTGGCAACACAAGTGATCCCTGGAGTGGAGGGGGTACCCTCTGGGGAGGAGGTGACCATGGAGACAGAATTTGCCACTCAACCTGAGAATCAGACAGCCTGGGGGACAGAGGTCTTTCCAACTGATGTGTCGCTGCTCTCAGGTGGGTTCAGAGCTTCCCTGTAGACCGTGTCATGCCTGGCTGGTGGTGTAGGGTTGGGACATTCCCAAAGTATAAATAATTTTCCCAATTCCTTTTCTTTTCCAGTGAGTCCACCTGCTTTTCCTCCAACTACCATAATACCAGAGGAAACAAGTACCAATGCTTCCGTCAATGAAGTGTCAGGGCAGGTGACTGAATCTGGAGAACATCAAGTCAGTGGTGAATCTTCAGCATCCGGGTGGGTATCTGGAGTCCTGGACACAAGTGGAGAACCAACTTCTGGAGTTTTTGAACTTAGTGGAGAACACTCAGGGATTGGAGAGAGCGGATTACCATCAGTAGACCTGCATACCAGTGGCTTCCTACCTGGAGAAAGTGGGTTGCCCTCAGGAGACCTGAGTGGTGTGGCTTCTGGTGTTGTTGATATCAGTGGCCTGTCCTCTGCAGAGGGAGAGGTATCAGTGTCTACTTCAAGTATACCAGAAATTAGGGGGATGCCATCTGGAGTGGAAAGCAGTGGGCTGCCTCTTGGAGCTAGCGGAGAAATCTCTGGCACTGAGCTAGTCAGCGGCATGTCATCTGGAGAGGAAAGTGGACTCGCCTCTGGTTTTCCTACCATCTCCCTTGTGGATACCACATTGGTGGAAGTTGTGACAACAGTGCCGGAACGGCGAGAGGAAGGAAAAGGGACCATCGGAGTCAGCGGTGAAGGAGATCTCTCAGGATTTCCATCCTCTGAGTGGGACAGAAGTGGTGGAGTCCAAGGCTTGCCCTCAGGATCTGAGCCCAGTGGGGAGCCCTCCGGAGGGTTGGAGCTCAGCGGGGAGCCCTCTGGGGTACCCGATCTCAGTGGGCTGCCCTCTGGAGGGTCTGAGCTTAGTGGATTGCCCTCAGGACTGGATGTCAGTGGAGAAACACCGGGAACACATGAGGTCAGTGGCCTGGTGGACCTAAGTGGCCTTTCCTCTGGTATAGATGGAAGTGGCGAGGCCTCCAGCATTACCTTTGTAGATATCACTTTGGAGGAAGTGACAACAACCCCCTCAGTTACAGAAGCAGAAGCAAAAGAGATTTTGGAAATCAGTGGATTGCCTTCAGGAGGTGAAGATGCATCAGGCACTGTATTCGGGAATTTAGACATCAGTGGTCAGCCCTCTGGGCATGTAGACTTTGGTGGGAGTGTGTCTGGAGTGCTGGAGATGAGTGGATATCCGAGTGGAGTGATTGACAGCAGTGGAGATGTCTCTGGAGCTGATGTCACCAGTGGTCTGCTGTCTGGAGAGGAAAGCGGATTCACTTCTGGCTTTCCCACAGTGTCTCTTGTGGATACCACTTTGGTGGAAGTTGTAACACAGACATCAGTTGCACAAGAAGTGGGAGAAGGGCCCTCTGGGACGATAGAAATCAGTGGATTTCCTTCTGGAGACAGAGGACTATCTGGAGAAGGGTCTGGAGCTGTTGAGGCTAGTGGACTTCCTTCAGGGGCAGGAGGCTTCAGTGGAGAGCCATCTGGGATCCCGTACATCAGTGGAGAATTTTCTGGAGCCGCAGACCTTAGTGGACAGTCTTCAGCAGTGACTGATTTTAGTGGGGAGGTCTCAGGGCTTCCAGAAGTCACTTTAGTCACTTCCGATTTAGTAGAAGTTGTGACAAGACCAACGGTATCACAGGAACTGGGTGGGGAAACAGCTGTCACATTTCCCTACAGTCTGGGGCTGAGTGGCGAAGCCTCTGCATCTGGTGAACTAAGCGGGGAAACATCTGCATTGCCAGAAAGTGGTCTAGAAACATCCACAGCTTATGAAATCAGTGGTGAAACATCTGCATTTCCTGAAACTAATATAGAAACATCCACGACTCATGGAATTAGTGGGGAGACGTCTGCATTTCCCGAATTTAATGTAGAAACATCAACCATTCAAGAAATCAGTGGGGAAACCTCTGCATTTCCTGAAATTTCCACAGAAACATCCACAAGTCAGGAAGCCAGGGGTGAAACATCTGGCTATCCTGAAATTATCATAGAAGCATCCACAGTTCAAGAAGTAAGTGGGGAAACCTCTGCATTTCCTGAAAGTAGCACAGAAACATCCACAATAAAAGAAATCAGTGGGGAAACATCTGCATTTCCTGAAATTAGAATAGAAACATCCACAAGTCAAGACATCAGTGGGGAAGCATCTGCATTTCCTGAAATTAGAATAGAAACATTCACAAGTCAGGAGGCCAGGGGTGAAATATCTGGCTACCCTGAAATTAGCATAGAAACTTCGACGGTCCATGAAACCAGTGGAGAAACATCTGCCTTTCCTGAAATCAGCATAGAAACTTCCACAGTGCATGAAATTAGTGGAGAAAGTTCTGCATTTCCTGAAATTAGAATAGAAACATACACAAATCAAGAAGCCAGGGGTGAAACATCTGCCTACCCTGAAATTAGCATAGAAACTTCCACAGTCCATGAAACCAGTGGGGAAACTTCTGCATTCCCTGAAATCAGCATAGAAACTTCGACGGTCCATGAAATCAGTGGTGAAACATCTGCTTTTCCTGAAATTAGAATAGAAACGTCCACAAGTCAAGAAGCCCGAGGTGAAGCATCCGCATTTCCTGAGATTAGCATAGAAACTTCTACAGTCCATGATATCAGTGGGGAGACATCTGCATTCCCTGAGATTAGCATAGAAACACCAACAAGTCAAGAAGCCAGGGGTGAGACATCTGGCTATCCTGAAATTTACATAGAAACATCCACAGTTCAAGAAGCAAGTGAGGAAACTTCTGCATTTCCTGAAATTGGAATAGAAACACCCACAAGTCAAGAAGCCCGGAGTGAAACATTTCCTGAGACTAGCACAGAAACATCCACAGTCCATCAAACCAGTGGGGAAGCATCTGCATTGCCTGCTGCTAACATCAAAACAGCTGCCACATCTTTGGCTGGTGAGGAGCCCTTTGGTACTCCCGAGGAGGAGATTACTGATGCAACATCTGGAGCTGTGACACACTCCATAGCAGGCATTTCAGGGGAAACCTCTGTCCCAGACTTTGTAATTAGTACCAGGACTCCAGATGTTGAAACAACACAGGGACCCAGGAACCCTGAAGAGGCTCAGCTTGAAATAGAGCTTTCCCCTCCTGTGGTGTCAGGACAAGAGACGGAGACAGCTGTTGCTCTAGACAGTCCCCATCTGTTGGCCACCACTACTGCTGCCCTGCCTCAAGCCTCACAAGAAGCAATTGACGCATTAGGACCCACTACAGAAGGTAATGTGCCTCACATGGAAGGGAAAACTCTATGGGAGGGAAGGCAGGGAGGGGGTATAGCTGTCACTTTTTTGCTTTTTATACAGCAGAGAACATTACAACAGAAGCAGACTTGAGCAGAATATTCTTCTAGTGGAAAGCCAGAAATATATGGGAGTTTTCACGGGTCATGATTATAGAATCATAGGATTGTTTAGGTTGAAAAAGACCTTTATGACCATTAAGTCCAACAGTTAACACAGCACTGTCAAGTCCACCACTACAGTGCCATATCTACATGTCTCTTAAATTCCTCTGGGCATGGCGATCCTACCTTTTCCCTAGGCAGCCTGTTCCAATGCTTGGTAAACTGGCCTCACTTGACAGAGATTTCCACCCTGGATGCACCTGAGAATTTGGAGAAGATGGGCTGCAAGTCTCTGTCTTGTTCTGTTTCTCTTTTCATGATGTGCTGACTTGCTGCCTATAGCCCCAAGTGTTGTTGTGGAGTGAGAAACACTCCCTCAGCAGCTTTGCAGTGTCGAGGGGTAAGAGGCAAAGCAAGCCAGCTGGAAATAAAAATCTCTGCTCTGAGCATCATCTGCACTGAGTGCAATGTTTGTGTCGGGCAGACTGCTCCAATGCCTTTGGCATAACATGTGGCCACCCTCTGGTCTGTGTCTTATGCTGCTCTCTGCAGCTAGAATGAGATAAATGTGTAAGATGATTCTCAGAGAATCACTGGTTTGTGTCAGCTCTGCTGATAAATGCCCGTCTCTCCACCCTGCCTCTTTTTGGTGTTTCAGTGCTCTGCCTTTGGTAGGATCCCTTGTTGCCAAGTATAAACAGACACAATATTTAAATCTGAATGACCATTTATGGTGAAAACACTCTGCTGGAGTTCTGACGAGTATTCCCTGAGCAGTGTTCACGTGCTCTGAAGGAATTAGCATACTGCAGTGAGAAGAAAATGAGATGTGAGATGTTGTGCTTACTGATGGCTGCTTCTTGGCCAAGGAAGGAGCGCAGTCCCAGGAACACAGGATGTCCTGCAGCATTCCTGGACACAGCTTGGTTTCCCTGTGCTGCCATCAGGAGCTGGCACCTAGGAACAAGCCCTGTTTGAAAGCCACCAATGCTTGTCTTGTTTTATGGAGCTCCTGCACATGTTCAGTTCTCAACAGACCGCCCGTTCATGTAGGACATGTCGCTTGAGTACGGTACAAAACGTACGTGCAGAGAGATTTGCTCTGTTCCTTTAGCTGAAGTATTATTAATTCCACCCCCTTCCACATTACCTCCTAAATGGCTTCTTTTGGTCAATTTACACGCTTCAGCATAGGTATCTCTGAACTCAATAAGAGTCTGTAAGTGCTGGGCTTTGTGAGGCTCAGCCTGGTTTCTAACGTCATTTCCATCCCCAAAGTGTTTTGAATGAGTCACTGTATTTCCCTCTTCATCACTTCTCTCCCTCTGAGAGCACAGGTAATCACAAACCTTTGTTCGGTCCTGCTCACGACACACCTGCGGTCCCCTCTGCTTCTGCTGAGCAGCTGCACAGAGGATGCTCCACAAGAGGATGAGGGCAAGTCAACAGGGTCATTCCCACAGCACTGGTCCAGCCTGGCATGGCATCCAGGGCTTGGCAGAGTGACGCAGGAGTTATGGACCCAAAAGCCCTTCTTGCACGACTCATGGGCTCTGCCTTTGGGCCGTGCCCACTGCAACGTCCAAACCCAGAGACAAAAATAAACCAGCAAAATCAGCACTGAGGAGAAGGAAGGAAGCCAGTGAGCCTTAGTAAAAATAAGAAAAGAAAAATCTAAAAAGAATTATTGGCCCCAAAATATGGTTTTATTCCACAGCTTTTTCTTTTTATATATTACCCACAAGGCGATTGCCAGATTCTTCAGACCATTTGTTAGCCAACATTCTCGTGAAGTATTTTGAAAGAAAGCCATGTGTTCAGCAGCTCATGTGTGAAGAAGCTTGAAAATGTTCTGAAATTGGAACATGTGTATTTGCAAGTCACAGAGATGATGTAGCAGCTGGGGTTTCTTAGCAGGTGACAGCAAGAGGTAAGCGACGACTGCATAAAGATTAATTGCAGACTTTTTATAAACTAGAGATGGACTTGAGTACATGTTGTATGGCTTGTGGTCCTATCAGGGAAGATTTTCCAGGGTAAAGCTTCTCTTTTTATTTCTAAGATTCTTTACTAGTGTCCCTACAGGATTAAATGCAGTCCCAGTCAGGGTCTGAAGGAAGATCATCTGGGTGCAAGAAAGTGTATTGACCATGAACTTGCAACACCCCTGCAACAAGACAAACTTCTTCCAGAGAATTAGAGCAAAGAGATGACTAAATAAATAAATAAATAAATAAATAGAAATTAAAGGGGAAAAGAAAAAAAGGATAGAAAAATAATCATAGGTTTCCTTTTTTTCTGGTCGTTACTCTTTACAATGCTGTGGGAATTGCAAACATTGAAAGGAAAAACTGTAGGCTGGATCCCAGAATGCTGTTTTCCACGTTGTGGCTGCCTTTTTACTTGAAGCTTCCCAGTTTTGAAATTTACTCTTGCAAAAAAATCAGCTCTCATACCTGTGCCTTGTGCTGTGCTCAGGGTTTGTGGGATGCAGTGGATGCCCATTCAGTGCAATGAATTTTGACTAACATGAAAGAGTGGGTGAAGCTGGTTCAGCTTAAAGAAGGAGCTTAGAGTGAGGAGCTGTTGCCCTCTGCTCCAGTTGTTGGAGGGTTGCAGTTAGACACAGCAGCCTATTTAGCTAGATGATTTTAGAAGAATGGTATTTTTCTGCTCTGCTGTAGCCTCTACTTTTCTCAAAAGCCAAGGCCAGAAGCATAAGAAGACCAAAGATTAACACTTGGAGTGCCAGTATTTTTTAGTATTTAAACAAACTGAAGGCTATGTATGCACATTTTTTAGTCAGCAGTTTGATTCCTTCATGAAGACAGGAACCCCACAAGCTTAAAGAATTGTCCATAGGCTTGGCTTCTTCATCCAGAGTTTTGCCAACTCAGCGGGTCTTTTTGCTTCTGGTAACATTTGAAGACAAATAATTATTAGCTGAAAAAAGCATGCTGGCACTTCAGTGAAAGGTTGCGGTTTGGAGCATTCTGACCAGTCAATGACTTAAAAACTTCACTCACATTGCAAGGGAAAAGAAGAAATGTGCTGAAATGGCATCTATTTATGTGAAGTTTTGCTTGTCTCTGGTGAAACAAGTCCATGAATTCTGCTGCCTGTGGCCCCGGCACAGCAGGTTAGAATACAAACGAGGAAAGGCCTTGGTGGGCTTTCCTCATACTTCACAAGCTGGGAGTCCAAGGGATGCAGTTTTGTTGGTCCAGAGAAAATCACACAGAAAAAAAAAAAAAAAGTCAAGAAATGTTTATCTGCTTCATAATGTTTCACCTAATGTGGAATGAAAATTATGCTCTCAGGAAGGAGATGGAGGTACCAGTCCTGTCTGAGAGACAAGCAAAGGCACAGACCATTTGTGGCTGATCAGATGATTCGATTTCTCCTGGATACACTGTCTGCTTTACATCAGAAGTTAGTTAGCTTGAATAAAACCTGTCTCTGCAGAGGTAATGTATAGTCCCTTACGTATCTGCCCACTTCTACATATAATATTTTGGAGACAGAGACGTCCAAATTTCCTGAGCTCTTCTTCCATGAGAGTGTTGAACAAATTGAAGGTTCCAGCAGATCAACAAGTCCTCCTTGAAACTTGATGATCTCTAGTAGAATAAAGGGTTTTTTAAGGATTCAGCAATACTTGCCCCTTCTGCTACAGGGGGGCTTTGGTTCAGTTATTGTAGTTAATTATTTTAATGACTCATTATGCTTATCACAAGCTGGCTATGGGATGTTCAATACTAGCATTTACCTTAAAATGTGAGAGAGCTGGTTCCCCTAACTCCTCCTATTCTTTTCTTCTAGGAGTGACCCTTCAATTGCTCCAATGTTTTTCTTCCCTGTTTGAGCTATCAGAGAAGTAGTTCAAACTTCCCAGCAGTCTTTGAAAAGTAAATTTAATTGGTACCTGGATTATTTTTTTCCTCCATCTCTAGAAGATAATTAACTGGTTGGTCTCTGATTCCCTATGTGGATAATTGCACTTACAAGGAGGCCTATAAAGGAAGAGTGAGGGGCACAGTAGGCAGTATTGGGCATCTGTCTTACCTTTTCCCCTCTGCAGAACAAAACCAGGAGGGTATAGAAATATCCTAGTGTATATTACTAAACCAGTTACTCATACCTTCGGGAAAACTATAGTTTGTTCAAGGTTTGGGTGATACCATCCCCTCTGTTCACCAGCTGCTTCTCCTTGGTGGATGTTTTAAGCACAAAGCTGACCTTGTTTAACAGGTATTGTTGCTCATCTCCCATACAGGCTGCCATGGAGAGACATGCACAGACTGTACTGTTTTAAAAAGTGATAGCACTGTTTCTGGCGTTGTCTTCTTACCTCGGGATGAAGGATTTTAAAAGCATTTCTTTCTCACCACTGAAACTGAGTGTTCACTTTTACGTGTCTTTTGCCTTCTGAACAAAACCAGGGTCAATCTATTTCCAACAAATTGTTTCCAAAGGCATTGGGAGAATCATAGAATCGTAGAATGGTTAGGGCTGGAAGGGACCTCAAAGATCATCTAGCTCCAACCCCCCCACCATGAGCAGGGATGACAAGAATACTTCTGTTGTACTTAGTTACACCAAAAGAAAATTGTTCTGACTAAATATAGCATCTATCTGGCAATGTAGAAGAAATCCTAGGAAGAAAATGGTGAAACAGATTCAAAGTTTGCATTGGAGCTGTGTAACTCCTCTTGCTTTCTCCAGCCAACAGTTTACATCTTCCAGATGCAAGACCCAATTTACATCGGCTATTTTGTTTTAATTGTTTTATTAAAAAATAAAAAATCGAGACATTAGAGTTTGGGTCCTGTTAGCAGCAAAAAATAGAAACTGTTGTGACAGTGGAAGTGAATAGCCTTTTGCAACTTCTGGGCAATTTTAACTGCAGTATGAATCCTCTTCTAAAGAGTTGCTAATTCTGCATTATCCTCAAGAAGTGAGTTAATAACATGTTCTAACTGGGTTTCCTATTCTTGGCACCACGAGGCATTTTCTCCCTGTCTTTGTTTTACAGCTGCAGCTCTTGAAAGCAAGGGCTGCCTCCGTTCTGTGTTCCACGACACATCACTGTCCTTTGTTAGCGAGGGGTAATAATAGCAGCAGTCTTGTCTTCTTGTCGGTTGATAAGCACTTGAGCTGCATCTCAAAGCAGAGCTGACTTTTTGGATGACTGCTCACCCAAGCAAATAAATAGCTCATGTCTGTGTAAGATCCTTGAGTGTCAAGGTAGTGTCAAGGTATTTTCAAGGTACCTGGCAGCTGGTGCTGTGGAAGTGGGAGCTCGCTCCCTGCTGAGCAGAGCTGGCACACCTAGTGTGTTGCAGGCTTTTCAGCTGGCTGAAGAGGTGTACAGTGATTTACTGACCTCATCTACCTCTAAACAATGTGGAAGTGGGCACATTTATAGCATATAAAAGGTATGAAGAAAATAGCCAAGTGTTGTGTGATAGATGCTTTTTTTTTTTTTTTTTTTTAATTGGGGTTTTCTTCTCCCATANCTTCCTCAAGCCTCAGGTTTAAACCTGATAGATGTTTTTTTTTTTTTTTTTTTTTTAAATGGAGTTCTCGTCTCCCATAAATCCTGTGGCTTTGACGCAATATCCTAGAAACCAACACCCACAAAACAACTTGCCAGGATTTCCAGAGGCAACATCACTGCCAATTTTACCATTTAGACCTTTCTAAAAAGACCTCCAAAATCCAGATTTTTTGGGAGGACCAGAATCAGCAATGCTTCCTCCAACCCAACAGATATGTTTGAGCTTTCCAATATCAGCTTGGTGAGGTGATTCTACATCCAGATGAAGACAGGGTCAGTGCCTCAACACCCCAACAGGCTGAAGGGAGACTTTGGTATTTATGATCACCATGTGTTTAAAATCTTCTCTCCAGCCATTTGCAGCACACCTCTGGGAAGAAAACCTGTCTATGTGTATCTGTTGTTTGTTTTTCCAACACTACCTACAAGTACACACCCTTTCTCTATGTGTCATGTATAAAAATGTATGTGTATATGTTTGGAGAGATATACAACATATATATTATATGCAGAGATCTGTTTTTACAGCATATATAATGTGTGCAACCATATTATTATACAATATCTGTAAAAGAAAACTCTGTTCCAATGTTATTTCCCAGTTGGAAATTTGTGGCAATGTCTGTTCAAAGCGTGCCTGCTCCCCCCTCCTTCAAGACCAGGGATGGCTACTCACAGCAGCTCTCCTTCATATCAGAAGAGATATTGGACATGTCAAGTTTTATTCCACATGATTGAAGACAGCTGAAGACTCATTATCCTCTGCTAAACATTTAGCTTTAGCTCTCCTGTGTGTTTTGTTCCCACTTCTGCAGCGTTCTTTCCACTTCATGGAGCCTAACAAATGAAGAAAAGCCTTTACTTACTTGCTGGAGCCCACCAGAATCAACATGAACTTCTGCTGCCACCACTGCTGGGAAGCCCAAGGGGCCTCTAGAGTTACAATCATCCCTCAGGATACCTAATTTTTCTTTATGCTCCCTATCTTCTAGGAACTCCAGGTGTGACCAATAAGCAATACTCAGCCAAGTTCAGCCCCTCTGTTCTTCTAGATTTGGGACTCCCATTTTGTTCTGGAAAGTCTCAAAGTGTTTATCGGTACCATGGAAACAGAATTTTTTTCCTGCTGCAGTGAACAAAGAAATCCAGAAAGCATTCATAAGGTTTAGAAGGACAATCTAGAATGAAAAATTCCTTCTCTCAGAGAAGAACCATAGAATAAAGATGACAATCTTCCAAAGCACACACAGATTTACCATCCAAGGTCAGACAGGATTTTCTCCATCACTTAGGCACGATACAGAACATGTCAGCTTCTAGTTGACATATCAGAGTTTGGCCACTGAGTCACTAGACAGCCACGTGGAGTGTAACACTCATCTGCTCTCTTGTGTCTGGGGACACTGAGCAGCTGGGCCATGATTCTGCAAGGAGACAATATATGACCAACTGTACCCCAGGAAGAAGATGAACACAGAGGGTGAGAAGTCACTGCTCTGGTATTTCCACAGCCAGCATGTTTATCATCTTTGAATGTTTCTAACTAACCCTTCTCATCCACAAGAAGAGCATGAAGTGTTAGTCACCACTGTTAAAGTCTTACATTTCTTCTGAGTGTGAAAGAAATGCTGCCTCGCATGGGGGTCTAACCAGTCATTATTTATCCTAACCTGCGTGGATGTGCTCCCACTCTCCTCCTTAGTCTTCCTCCTTGTTTCTGAGTTGAACATATCTGAAATCTTTCCATTCTGAATGACTCATTCTTCTCATTCCAAAGATGGAGTCCACAGCTGGAAAAGATGTACCAGCTTCTTCCAGCCCTATCACAAGCAAAAGAATGAACAGTGAGACAGGTCTGGAGAAAATGGCACTGTGCTCCAGTGTTCTTCAGCAAGGAAGAGGCACCCTTAGCTAGACCTAAGTTCCTCAATGAGAAAAAGTTGAGAGTCTCTTTTTCTTTGAGCCCACCTCTTTTCCTCTCTGCACTTTCTTCATCTTCACTGAGAAGAGATTTCTTGACACAGAACTTCATCTAAATTATGGTTAGGAAGAAACTTAGTGGGCACAGAGAACCAGGAACAGTAGTTAAGAGACAGGGGTCTGTTTCAGGATGTTTCCATCACTTATGAGAATTCGACATCCTTCCTCATAGACTCTTAGCTGATGGAGACACAGACATAAAGTTTTCATGTTTGATGCATCAGGCAAAGGCAGTGGACAAGGAGTAGTTGTCACAGCTGTCCAAGACACAGAGTGCTGTGTGTTGGCTACAACTTGCTCTGCTTGTGCTGATATCTTCAAAGTGGTGTTCAACCATCAGAAATCCCACGTCTTCCTTGTAGGGTGGGTTGGGTCTCTTGCCTTCATTCTTCCAGCAGCAGCAGCAGTGGCAGTATCTTATAAAATACAACCCTCCCAAGTTCCCCCCAAAACAGCTGACTTTCCCTTCTAAACAAGCAAGGAAACAAGTTCTCCTGTTGGTGGAGTTGCCTGCCCAGAGCCCTAATGGAAGCCCTTGATTTCTTGCAGACACTGATGAGTGCCACTCAAGCCCCTGTCTGAACGGAGCCACCTGCGCTGATGGCATCGACTCTTTCAAATGCTTATGCCTTCCCAGCTACGGAGGGGACCTGTGTGAGATCGGTACGGCCTTGCCTGGCTTCAGCTAATCTTACTAACTGCTGCAACAACTTGTTCCCAACCTACCCCGCCCAAAAAAAGCTGATCCCTTGGGCTCCCACGAGTCCTGCCCTCATCTCAGCAAGCTAACCTCTAACACCAGTTTAAAACACACCAGGGAAACACTTTGAGGCTTTTGAATATGTGTATTTTGGTTAGTTTGTTCATCACAGAACCATGTCCTCCAAGATTCCTGAGCAGGAGCTTCTGGTGTCTTCTTCAGCTTTCTCTTTTTTAAGTTTCTCTAGTGGAGCTCCACACGGTCCACAACCATGTTGATTACAGAAGTCACTGTCTCTTTGGGTCGAGGGTCTTCCTGTTCATCTGTAACAGTAGGGAAACTTCTGTGTGCATCTTCACCCCAGGCAAGCTTTCTCTGATAGACTGGAATTTCATGGAAGGATGCTTCAACTGAGCCATGAAAAATGATTGTGTTTTTCTCAGGGAAAGTGCAGTTAAGAGAAGCCTCATTCACTCCAGGAATCTCCACCGATCTGACACAGCATGACATTTTTGTCATCTCTTCAATGTGGCTTCCTGTGGCAAAATCAGCAGGGAATGTATCTTTGAGAAAACGTGAAGCGACCTATTTTTCCATCAAAATTAGGTACTCTGACCTACACTAATACTTCTTCTTGTTTCTACAGGGAAAAAAAAAAAAAAAGAATTGTGGGTTTTTTTCTTAAAGCTGATTAAAGCCCAAACTTTTATCAGCTTAGCTGAGGGGAAGTTCTCCTGCCTTGCTCAAACAAAAGAGAAATAATTTTGCAGTGCCTTCTTCACCATGGCATGAGTAATGGTAATATATATTGGATTTTCTTCTTCCCTTTCTATTCATCTCTCTTTCTGCTTCCAATATGAACATATGGAGAAGACCATAAAATGAAGTCTCAGGATCATTAGACCTTCAGGGCAGGAATTGTGCTATCTTAACATCACTTTCCTAATGCAACCAAATCAGCCCTGTATTTACCCATCCATGATACCTGCTGTTGAAGATCCTTGTAATCCAACAAGAGACTTTCTACCCTGCAGCTGCTTACAATCTTGTTTGGTCCAAACCAGACTTAATTTTCTCTTTTGTCTAATTTGTGGGCTCTGATGCTTGGGGGTTCTAGCCTGGGAGATGTAAGAGGAAGCCAGTGCTCCTAATTCTGTGGGGAATGTAGCTCTCCATATTCCCGTGAGGCAGACCATCCTTTCTGTCAGTCTCCAAGAACAGCAGGATGTTGTAGGTGAGCCCTGCCATCTGTGCACACAGATAGTCCTTGTCACCACAACAGTGTCCCTACCGGTAAACAAGACTTTTATCATTCTTGTCCAAGAACATTGCTGTCATATTTACCCATAAGTAGCAATTATGTAGGAAAGAGTGGCCTCTCTCCTAGGAAATGTCCTGCTGAGGTTCTGTATCATGTATGGTCCCATCCCCAGGCTGTGATGGCACTCAAGATGCTGGAAAAGAGCCTTAAATCTCAAAAGACAGAGTGAGTTCTCTGATGACTTCGTGCAAGTGATCTGCCTGCAAAACCCAAGAATTCTTAGAGCTTCAGCTACAGCTAAAGAAGGCAGAAAATGTGCTTAATGTCTCAACTAACTACCAGCCATTCCAACATCCATAAAGCATCTGCAATCTCCAGCTGGAATAACACCAGAAAGGTGGATTAGGAGGAATTTGTGTGATTGAAGGTGACAAGTACTTTCACCTACCAAGTTTAACAAAGAAGAAAGGAACTGGGTACAGAAAACCCTACCGAAAAGGGAGAGAGGCATGAGAACTCATGGAAGACCGCCACTCCCAGAGCAGTAAGGGCCTAAGAAAGGATGGTAGATCAGATAGAAAGGCTGATATTAAATATATTTTATTTTCTGTTTCCTTCAGTCACATGCAGCAGACAGATGTGTGATGTTGCATTGCACGGGAACAGCTGAAGATCTTTTCTAGTGGTGTCACCATTTGCCTCTGCTCTCCCCCATCTGTGGTTTTACTCTTTTTCAATAAGTACGTTCAATTCTTCAGTGTTTCTCAGCTAGCGAAAGATATTCTGAAAAGCTGAGAAATGTTTGTACTTCCTTAGCAGCTTCCAAGCTTTTTCAAAGAGATTTCATTCTTTCCCTAAACCACGGTAAGTTCCTGTCTCCGTCTCTTTTCACCCATCTTGGTGGGTTTGCTTCTCTTCCCAAGCTCCAGAATCACACCAAGCAATGCAGCCACCCAAACCCGGTAGTCCCCTCTTTCATTTTCAACACACATGCATTGATTCTGGACATTTGGATTTTGGAGATTGTTCCAAAGCAAGAAAACTCTGCAGGCCAGCAGAAGTGGGAAGAGAAGGGTTCTTGTTTGGTCAGTTCCTCAAAAACAAATTTCAGGAACATGACACAGGGAATCAATTGCTCAGGAATAATTTGGTGTCATTCAGGTTTTCTAGTAGCCATGGCGATTTTCCTGCAGACACAGGATTTTCAACACAGGCTCCCCTCTCTGCATGTCTTAGATACCTTCTGACAATTTTCCCTAGGATGTCCTACAGGCAACAGTGCCAGGGTTTGCTTTTTAGTGAAAGTGACCACGCGTTGTACGATGCCATGTGAGCATGAGCTGCTAAGAGGTGAGTTGGAAGGCTTCAAGACCCGCACAACAACTCATTTTCATCCCTCCTTTGTGTGTTTCAGACTTGGAAAACTGTGAGGAGGGCTGGACCAAGTTCCAGGGCCACTGCTACAGGCACTTTGAAGAGAGGGAGACTTGGATGGATGCAGAGACCAGATGCCGACAACATCAAGCCCACCTGAGCAGTATCATCACCCCGGAGGAACAAGAATTTGTGAACAGTGAGTGCTGAGGGCAGCCTGAGGCTGGGCTCCAGCCACTAGAGTCTGAGTCTATGGGCAGATTTATCCAAAATAGTGTAAAAAACACAATTTGCCTCACTGGTGCTCATATATATCCTAACAAAGCTTCATCCTTGCATCCATCCATGCTCCTGGCACATTGAGTGCAGAGGGAGATGGACAAGTATGATATGGGGAAAATAAGGACATCAGGGACTAGTGACTGGGAAGAAGCCGAATGACCCAGAAGCTCCAGAGCCAGAGATAGCCGAGATGGCAAAGAAATGCTTTCAAAAAGGTGTAGGGCAACCATGACCCACTCTTCTCTCCCCTTCTGCTCTTCCAGGTCATGCACAGGACTACCAGTGGATCGGCCTCAGTGACAGAGCTGTGGAGAACGACTTCCGCTGGTCCGACGGGCACGCCCTGGTGAGCCCCCAGCATGAGCAGGCGCTGGCTTTCCACGGGGACAAGAGGTTCCCCTTGGGAGGGAAGAGCCCCATGAGTTACCTGATGAGAGCTTGGGTTGGGCACTGAGTGGGGGCAGCCCTAAACTTTGTAGGGGTCACGTTTCTTCCAAGCCAATAGTAAAGCTGGTCAGCTCCTGACACCATCACAGCAGAAATAACCACTACAGGAGCAATGCCAGCACCCCATGGTCCCTGCTGGAGAGAGACATGGGCAAAGCAGCAGCAAGGATGAAGGAGGCAGTGGGAGAGGGAAGGGCTCAGCCTTAGGTAAAGGGCTTTCCTCTCTTGGCAGCAATATGAGAACTGGCGGCCCAACCAACCTGACAACTTCTTTTCGGCGGGGGAGGACTGCGTTGTGATGATCTGGCATGAGAGAGGCGAATGGAACGATGTTCCCTGCAACTATCACCTCCCTTTCACCTGCAAGAAAGGAACAGGTCAGCACCCTTCAGCAGCTGCAGGACTGGAGCAGAGGCCCCAGTGCATGTGAACATGGGTTTTGTCAAAGGGTGGTCAAAGGGGTGGAAGGAATTAGAAACAGAAGTTGGCCAAGGCTCTAGGAGAAAGTTTCACAAAGATTTGAACATAAATGAGATGAGCCATCAAGGAATTCAACATCCCCAGGTAGAGTCATACCCTGGCTGCATCATCACTCCCACAACACCAGTTCCATGTCCTCCCACAGACACAGATATCTGGTGTGAAGCTCAGCTCTTGCTGCCTTTCCAGGAGGCAGGAATGGAGCACTGAGGCAGAACCCTGCTTAATTTCAAAGCCAATCACGGAATTCCTCCCCCCCCACACCCCCCCGCCTCTAAATTTTGTGGACAATCTCAAAGGGAGAGTGACAAGGCTGTGCGTGCCCAGCCTGCACTGGGCCCGCGGGAGCTGCCCGGGTCCTGCTCAGCCAGGCAGGACTCTTCTCAGTCCCAATTTCCTATCTCCTGCAGTGGCCTGCGGGGACCCCCCTGCGGTGGAGAACGCCAGGACCTTCGGCCGGAAGAAGGAACGCTATGAAATAAACTCCATGGTGCGGTACCAGTGCAACCAAGGCTACATCCAGCGCCACGTGCCCACCATCCGGTGCCAGCCCAACGGGCAGTGGGAGGAGCCACGGATATCCTGCCTAAACTGTACGTTTCAGCCCCTTTGCCTTCAGGTTGGGGGCCTGATGCATCCCCGCAGCTGGGAGAAGGAGCTGGGAATGAGGGGGACATCACCTTAGAGTGCAGGGTAGCTCCAAGCCAGGCAGAAGGGGATATCACGGTTCCCTTGACCTCTTGAAAGCTTCCCCATGATGGGGTTGTGGAAGCTGACATCTTCTGGGCAGATGTGGACCACATCAGCTGGCTGGAGGGACAGTCTGGGCAATTCCTGCCCTAGAGACTCCTCCTCTGAGGCAGGGTAGGGGCCACTCCAGAGCCAGGAAAGGGCAACAAGTTGATTACCAATGGCCCAGACTACTTAGAGGAAGAAAAATAAATGGCTTCTGAAAGGGCAAGTTTTGGCATGACCTGCATCAACAGAGAGAATAGGAGGGGGGAGCTGTGGTCTCCCAAGCCCTTCCCCGGTATCCCCTTGCCCTGGGAACAGACAAAAGTTCTGAGGCAGAGATAAGCTGAGAGACAGGGCTGGGCTCCTGACTCTCCTCCTGTCAGGCCTCCAGCTGATGACAGCCAGCCTTTTCCCTCTGGTGTTCCAGCCCAGTCCCAGGCCTGCCTACACCCCTGTCCCATCCCTCCTTGCCTGCAGCTTCCCAATAATTTTATTGGCTTTAGACAGTTTGCATCTGTCCAGTGGCCTCCTTGGTTCTGGGCCAGCTGGGCAATTCCAGTTAAGGCAGATTAAACAATGATCCCATAGCCAGGGAAAGTCAATACAGGCTTAAGGGACAGACCTCTGCCCCAGAGAGAAGATGAAAGGAGGAGGGATGGAGGACCTATCCAGGGGCGGCTGCCTGGTGCAGTCCAAGATGCTGATTCCCTTGGCTCTGCTGTGCATCTGGAGAGCTGCAGGCTGCTCCCTGCTTGGACTGCCAGCGATCAAGAGACCTTTTCTGTTCCCAGACAGCTTTTGCTGCTCGCACCAAAACCCTCCTGCAATTATGACACCAAAGTGGTGCCAGCTTCCAGGGAGACTGGCAGCAGAGATCAGGCAGAAACTTTGTCCCTCCCTGCCAGCCCGATGGAGCTGTTTCCCCTCCTGTGCCCTGAGCACATCCCACTGCTAATAGATACTGGGACTGTGGACTGGGGAGAGACTGGTAGGGCAACGGGAGAGACAGGGAAGTGGTACCCATGCCCACTCCAGCAGCAGAGCTGCCCTCCCGGCCGGGCGCAGGGAAGGGGTGGCACAGGCATCCGTGGAGATGATGCTCCTGCCCAGGCTCCCGCCCGGCACCAGGCACCTTCTCCCCTGGGAGAAGCAAAGCCCAGGTACAGGGCGAGAGAAGGGCCAATTGTCCGTGTGTGGGCAGGCTGGCGCCGGGGCACACGCTGCGACCCGCCGGGCAGCGCTGCCTGCGGCTGCCCGTGTTTTTCCAGGGAGCCAGGGGCCGGGGAGGCCAACGCGGGACAAGCAGCGTCTCTGTCCCGGCTCCTGCCAACAAGGTGCCTTTTCTTCTCTCCCACAGCCTCCAGCTACCAGCGCAGGCTATACAAGAGGAGCCCCAGGAGCCGGTCGAGACCCAGCGGCAGCGCCGTCCACAGACCCACCCATTAGAGCGGGGCGACAGACCGAGGGGAAACGCGAGAAAGAGATTTTTAATGGAACAGTTATATTAACAGAGTCGATTTCTTCTTCTTCTTGTTGCTTTTTTGTCATATAAGGAAAAAAAATTATATTAAAGACAAACCCACCTTTGTGTACATATATATAAAAAAAGAAATTAATGTTTTTCCAAGCACCAAAGCAAAACAAATTAGATCTCAGCATTTTTACTAACCGTCCGGTTCCAATTATCTTCGTGCCTTTGGGGACAGGGAGGGGGGTGGGTCTGCAGAGGGCAGGGGGTTAAGTTAAATAATAAAGATGATTATTTTTTCCTGATTTTATCCACGAACAATGTAATTATTTCTGTTATTTAATCTCCAGGGTGAACAGCACCTTTTGGGGTTTTATTTTATTTTTTTTTTTTCCAGAATCCTTCTACTGCTGCAGCGCATCAGGGCGGGTGGGAAGGGCCGGGGGGCTGTGGTGCAAGGAGCTGTGGGAGGAGGGAAGCGAGGGGGATGCCGAGACCCGAGACCCGGGTGCTGTGGGCTGTGGCCCCTCTCTGCTTCCCCAGCGCCCCCTCTGCAGCGCAGTGCCCGTCCCAGAACAACGTGCTCTTTCCAGGGGACCGTGCGGGGCACCAGCGTTCCCTGCACCTATTTATATTTTTGAACATATCCTATTTTGAAAGAATGATAAATAATAAAGAGAGTGAACTCGGAATGGGCGCTTTGTCAGTGTTGTTTTTTTAGGGAAGGGGCGTGTCTCTCTGGGCTGGGAGGAGAGGGGGTCTGCCATGGCAAGGCAGCGAGCAAGGAAGAGGACCCCAAAGTGGGTGCTCCAGGCTACATGGGAATGGCTCAGCCCCAGCCAGCACCCAAGGGTGCATCCCTGGGGACGGTGGAGGTGGGAGGGGTGTCCCAAGCCCCAGCTGAAGAGGGACCCTGCAGTAGGACATTGCCCTCCCTGTTCAGCTCCCACCTCGGGAGGGAGTTAACTCACATGCCTGACACCCATCAAAAACCCATGGCCAGCAGGAACTGCTTCACCTTCCAGCTTTCAGTTCTGACACCCAGGGGGTTAATTAACACTCACTAATGAGGGAACACAAAGCCTTTGCCTGAGCTTGGGTGGGCACAGGGCGGAGCCAGCAGCAATAGGAACAATGCTCAGCCAAGGATGAGACAGTTCTAGGCAACTAGCCAGGGATTCCCAAATCCTCTCTCCATGTCAGACTCCTCTTTTGTACCGGGAGAGAGATGGACAGCCATGTCACTCCAGGGCTTTCTCCAATTTATTAGAAGACGTCCAGGAAAATACATCTTTTCATAGACAACTGATCAGAGAAGAAGGCACCAGAATTCAAGTGCAGTCCAGGCAACAGGCACATGGAGATAAGGCACTGGCACTCCCGCAGGGACAGGCACAATGGCATCCTTCAGCGGGTCAGGGATGGGGCTGGAAGAGGGGCCAGGTGCAACAGAGACACCTGCTCTCTACTCTGGCCAAATCCAGCTTTGCCTCACTCCCATCTCATGAACTGGGGGGTAGGACCAGCCTGGGTCCTACCGCAGGAAGGGGCCACCACCGCCACCACCACGCAGGGAGTGGCAGGGCCAAGTGGGGTGGCAGCTGTAGCCCATGGGGAGCGTCCTTGCGCACATCCCATGACAGGCACTGTCCCACGCTGCCCAACTGGCATGTGCCAGCTGCTGAGCAAGATGTGGAAAATATAAAGGAACGAAACAAAACAAAACAAAAAGAAGCCTCCTCCCATCCCACCTCCCCCCAGTCACCCCTAAAACAGCCCTGGGAAACGCCCAACACCAGGCACGGTTAGGCTGGAAACATCCTTCATCCAAGAAGGATCTCTCCTGGCTCCTTATCTCTCCCTGTAGCAGAAGACCCCAAACCTGCCCTTGCTGGGGAAGCCGAAGCTGCGGACACCGGGCTCTGAGGGGCCGCAGTTGGGCCGTGGCTTGACAATGGGGTAGCGGACGCTGCCGTCTGCCAGCCAGCCAGCACTGCAGCTGTCCAGCCCCAGGAACTTCCAGGCGGAGTAGAGATGCCCCACCCGGGCAATCTCGGCCCCTGCATCCTGGCAGCTCTGCTTGGCCTCCTCCAGCGTCATCCCAGCGAGGCGGTCCAGGTAGAAAACCTCTCCTAGGAAGGAGAGGGCAGCATGAGAGGGGAGCATCAGTGCCGAGAGTCATCTGGAACACCCCCATCTGGAGCATCCCTGCCTGGTGCATCCCCAGCCAGGCTGAGTCCTGTGCCCTAAGGGGGAGGGATGCACGCCACTTTCCCCAGGATCCCAGCCCCCACCCGTGGCCCAGCACCCACCTCTGAGTGCGGAGGAGAAGCAGAAGGCATCGAAGCGGTGGAGGTGGCGGTGTCGCGGGCCGTAGCTGCGGATGCCCGGGGCGAGGTGCACGCCCCCGCAGGGCTTGCGGGGCAGGCGGATGGGGTACTGCACGGTGCCATCAGCCAGCCAGCCCGCGTTGCACCAATCCAGCCCCTCGCTCCAAGCCTGGAAGAGCTGGTTGAAGTTGGCAAGGACGGCACCTTGGTCCTGGCACACTTGCTCGGCTTCGTGGAAGTTGAGCCTGTACTGCCCGTGGGGAGGCTGGTAGGGGAACACAATGCCTGGAAGCAGATGGGATGCTCAGCTGGCTCTGTGAGCAGTCCCGAGCTCAGTCCCAGCAGGAGATGCAGGGGTCCCCGACCCATCCCAAATTCAGAGACAGGGACCACCCCAGTGTGGCGGAGCCCAAGGCTCAGGAATGCGGGGATGGGGCTGCTCCGGGCGTGCAGGCGCTAGCGGTGAGTTGCCAGCGACATCTGGTGGCACAGGAACACAGGGGCTCGGTCCTGGGGACACACAGACCCCCTCAAGGGGACGGCACCTGCACATAAAGGGATGCCAAGACTATGATAATGGGATTGCAGGGACCACCACCGCCTGGTCGTATAGACCACGGTCCTGGACACACACAGACATTGGTCCCAGGGAGCCATGGACCACCTCTGCGGGAGTGGAGAGATCATTGTAATGAGGATGCACAGGCTACAGGAACAGGGATACAAGGACGAGCATCATGGGGACAGATGGGCCACGATCCCAGGGACACATGGACCACCAACATGAGGACGGATGGATGGACCACTATCCCGGGGATGGATGGACCACAGAACCATGTACACCACTATCATGGACACAATCACAGGGACCTGTGGGGGCAAGACACTGGGAGACAGGGCCAAGGGGATGGGCAGGGGCAAGCAAGAGGGACATTTTCACAGCTCTGAGCTTGGAAGAAGAGTCAGGACTGAGTCAGATCCCTCATGGCAAGTGAGCAAGAGGGGCTGGACCAGTCACCAAGGCTCATCACAAGAGACACTGGGATATCCAGAGCTGGGAGGGGACAGCTGGACATGATGCAGCACAGCGGGAAGATGGGTGGGTAGAGGCAGGAAATGCTGCGGCCATGGGGTCACTCCCAACTCTGACGCCACAGCAGCACCCTCAGTGTCCCAGCTGTGCAGACTGCTTTGGGCTCACTCACTGCTCAGACCCCACAGTCAGACAGCCCTGAGCCACCACCTCATCCCACCAAGCATCCCAGCCGCTTTCTGCCCACAGCTGGCCTCCCTGACCCCCCTGCCTTGCTATGTCCCCGAAGGAGGGGGTGCCACAGAAGGTCAGGCTCACTGGCTTGGCACAGAGGTCACAAGGTCCCCAGCATGGCCCCACCTTGCAGCTGGAGGTCCACCACGTCGCTCTCATCCTCCAGCCCATCGATGACCTCGCAGCGGTATTTGCCATCGTCCTTCAGGTGCACATCACTGATGACCAGCGAGGCCTCGTGCCGGCTGGCCCGGTGGATGTGAGCACGGCCCTGGAAGTCCCCAAAGGCCACGTGGGTCCTGCCAATGGCAACCACCACGTCCTGCTCCTTGGTGTAGTCATCCCGTAGCTTGGACCACTTGATGCGGATTTTGCGCTTGTCTCCCAGGTCAGGCTCGTAGCGGTAGTGGCAGGGCAGGGTGACGTTGGCACCACTGTAGCTGTAGACAGGGTCTTTGGAGGTTTCCACCACCAGTCTGGCTCCGTTGAAGTAATCTGGGGACAGGTAAGGAAGGTGTGATGGGCAGGTCAGGATCCAGGGCTGGGCAGTGTCCCCAAATATTCCCTCCAGCCACCACCTCTTCTACCATGAGCATGCCCTGAGCACTCGTGGAGCATCCCTGACTGCTCATATAGGCCCCACACCCTCCCAAGAGATGGGTCCCAGCCCAAATCAGAAGCAGGGGGTGGACTTCAGTCCCCTGAGACAACCTGCCAGCTCCCCCTATCCCCAATATACCTTTGTCCTGCCCGTTGCCCATGTCGTTCATGATGTGGTTGTAGTAGAAGCCATTGTAGAAGGGGTGGTGGGAGCCGCTGGCCAGCTGCAGCAGGGTGGCCTCCAGGAGTAGCAGGAACAGCAGCATGGCTGGGAAGTGAGGCCAAACCCTGAGCCCGGGCTGGGAAGGGGGAAAAGACTGCTGTAACATCCCCTAAAATATCCAGGACGCTACGCCAGCACTGCCCCGCAGCGGTGCTGAACGAACTCCGTACCAGGGATGTGAGGAGAGGGGTGGAAAGAGCCAGCAGAGCATCTCTCCTGTCTGCAGGGGAGGGTGCAGGCAACAAGAGCAGTGCCCCCAGACCTGCCCCACAACCGGGGCTGCCAATGCCTTCCCTCCTCATCTTCCCGCCTGGGTCACACCACACATGCATTCGCTGCTGCCCTTTGGGGTTTGTGGAGCACCCGGCCCGGAGGGGAGTGCTGAGACCAAACTGGGAACGGGGCAGCTGGAGAAACAGGATCCCAGGGTGTCCTTTGAACAGGGAGCACTGGGAAAACATCACGTAGGGGTGCAGGGGGAAAGAAGCGGAGCAAGCTCGGTTTACAGAGGCAGCCGAGCGTGCAACCCAGCCGAGGAGGTGGGGAGAGGACTCAGGCTACCTCCGCTGCTCCAGCTCCAGACAAAGCCCAGCGGCACCCGTCATCCTGGCCAAGGACCCCCGACTCCGACCCAGAGCTCTGCACCACAGACACAGCTGGCGCCGACCCCATGCAACGCATTTCACTCCCAAAACACGTCCCACGGGTGGGGGGCAGCCCGGCTGCCCCACAGCGCCAGAGACCTGCGCTGACCCGAGCTCTGGGTGCCTGGGCACCCATGGATGCTCTGCATGGGGCTCACCCAGCGTGCTCCCAGGATTGGCGACTTGTGAGGATTCCCAGAGCCGGCAGAGGGGGCCCGGCACTCGGCAAGCCTCCGGCAGACCCCCTCCGACACCGGGAGGGCTCTGACATCTGTGCCCTGCTTAGACGAGGCTTACGAGTGCCTGCAAATGTGCCCTGGGCCAGGGGGCTGTGTGAGAGCGGGTGCTCACCCCCTTCAGGGTCCGACACGGGGTACGGTGGTGGTCTCCGGGGACCAGGGTGTGCAACCGACTGCTCTCACCATGGGTTGCCCGCTGCGGGACTCTCCTCAGCGGTCAGAGACACTGCTCACCGTGGGGTGCAGCCTATGCTTGCCACCCTCTGGGATCTGCGGAACCAGCGCCCGAGGGCACGGGGTGCACCCCCTCGAGCACCAGCGCAGCCCCGGAGCCGGCACAGAGGTGAGCAGCGCTGCAGGCACCGGAGCCGCAGGGACAACGCCACGTGCTGCCCACGCGCCCCAGGGTGGGCTCGAGGCACCGCAGCTCCACACCTCGAGTTGCAGGGCACCAGCCCTGCTCCCCCCGTACCCCAGTGCCTGGTGACCCCCACCCCGTCCCAGAGCCCAGCGCTGCAGTGACGTGCTGGGGGCCCGGCATCCTCTGCTGTAACGCCAGTGAGCATCGTGCTGCAGTGCCAACCGCAGTGATGTCTGGCACTTTCTGCAGTGATGCCCGGCTCCCTCCATGGTGATGCCATCCCTCCCTGTCCTCCACGGCAAGCAGGGTGCCCACCGCCCCGGGGTTCCAGCCCTCCCCAGTCCCGGCGCTGGGGCAAAGCCCTACTCACGCTGGTTGCGGGCAGGCTGCAGGCAGGCGTGCAGGCAGGCTGCAGGCAGATGCACTGTGTTTAGGGCTCTTGCAGGGCTGAGAGGAAGCAGCTCCAGGGCCTGCCTCTTAAAGGGAAACACACGTTTCCCAACCCCCTGCTCGCAGCCCGGAGCTGGGGTGGGTGCCCCCGGCCCACCGCCTGCCGGGCCTGCCTGGCTGATGGTCTGGCCGTGCACCCACACGCTGCCCACACGCTGCCCGCACGCTGCCCACACACTGTTAACACACCTCATCGGTGATGTGCTAGCAGCCCACATTGCCCCCAGCTTAGAAGGGACAGCAGTGGGGAGCAAGGTGCCCCTGTGGGGCTGATGTGATCGCATGATGCCCCGTGCAAAGCCCTGGTGAAGTCACAGTGCCAGGAAAAAAGAGCCATCCCTTGTCCCACATAAAAATGGAAGGACTGGTGGCAGTTCCCAGGCAAAGGTGGTGTCCAGCACACACGTGGCAGGAGCACCGAGGGCAAAAGCAGCTTGGGTCAGGTGGGCTGTGTCAGGGGGTGGTTTGTGCCCAGGAAGTGCAGGGCAGCACCTGCCTGCTCTGGGATTTAGGAGAGGCTGCTGAGCTGTGGGGTTCAGCCTCTTCAGGGTATGCTTGGTGCTCGGAGGACAAAGCAGAGGGACAGAACCCAGGGCAAAAGATCTGGGGTGCCCAGCTGCACCCATGTGAGGGGGCATCATCCCTAAACTTGGATGATGCCCTCCATGCCAGCTTCCACTGGCACACAGGTATGCAGACCCGTCTCTAGGGGCCCCGGATCGAGTCCTCAGGAAGGGCAGTACGGCGGCAGCACAGCCGGGGGATGCCGGTCGGGGGGTGGACGGTGAGGTCGAATACATGAAGGAACCACAAAGCCGCGTGTGCCCTGACCCATCGACCCGCTGTCCCAGCCCGGTGCGCTGCATCACCCCCCACTTTGTTGTTTTATGGCAAGGAAATGAGGCGTGGGGGCCCCGGTCCGTCTCTTGCCGCCACGCAGGATGGCTTCAAGACGGAAAGAAAACAACTCGTGTAAAAATAAACCGCTCCGAGGCTGGCTGCGGGGTGAAGGGGGCCAGGACCCCCGTTCTGACACCGCCCCAGCGTGGAGCGCTCGCGGTGCGATCTTGCCTGCCCGACGCCGCCGCACTGATAGGGAGCAGCCGGCAAGGAAACGGCGTTATCTGCCGCCAGCGCCGGCACGGCAGCCCGCGTCCCCCGGGGGAAGCCCCGACCGGGGATGGCCGTGGGATCCGCCGTCTGGAGGCATTGCTCTTCCTTGTTCTCCTTTTCCCTGCACACCCACCGGGCCTGCCAGCCCTCCCCGAGGAGGGACGCGGTGGAGCCGGGCTGCCCAGGGACATGGGAGTGTGACCGCCGGGCACGCCGCCCGCTCGCCTGCCCGGAGCAGCCTGTCCCGCAGCCCACAATGGAGGAGCAATTACATCTCCCGGCATGCGGCCACTGTGCTGCCCTGCATCCTGGCCGAGGGACCCTGTCCCCCCCAGCCCCGCCCGTTGGCTGGAAAAGATGGTGGGATGACATCCCAGCTGCATCCCGACGACCAGTGCCCCCCTGAAGTTGCTTGCCCAAGTTGTCCGTGTCCCGGTAACCCAGCGACTGGGATGGTTCCCTCCACCCCCTGTCTGTGCAGACAGACGTACAGCCCTGTCAGGGCACAGTGCTCCCTGGAATGGCCGTCCCATTGTTCCAGAGCCGAGGAACCAGCCCTACAGTGTCCTGTGCTGCCTGCGCTGCCTGCACTGGAGCGCCTGCAACAATCATCCTCTGCCCGGCCTGAGGAGGGGAGCGGCAGCAGGGAATGGCACAGGAATGCTTTTGTGCATCTCTTTTCAACAACAGCTCCTGGCTCACCCTTGGTCATGACTCTTGCCTGGATGTGGCCAATGATGCCTCTCCTTTCTCCTGCTCAACAGGCAGCACGGGGAAGGATCTGGTCGCCAGCAGACCTGGAGGAAAGAGGAATCCCCTTCACTCCTTACCACCTCTCACTCTTTTTGTTCATCTGGGATGATCCCATATTTGTTTTCTGCTCCCTGAGGGGGACCTTGGGTGGGACCACAGGTTTCAGAGTAAGCAAAGCTGCACAGGGTCAGCATAGCTCTGACCCAAGAGCACATGTTTAGGGCATGTGTTTAGGGCTGGCTGAAATTTTGGCTGAATGGGAGCCATAAAAATGTCATCCCTGTCCTCCCTGACTCAAAGCCAGCAGCTGACAAGTCCACCGTGGCCCCACCAGAGATTTGTCCATGAAATGCCACTGGCACTGGATGATTCCAGCAGGAACCTGTTGCCAAGGCCAAAACTGGGGACGAGCATTCACATTCCTGGTAGGATGGAGGAGGTGCTGGGCTTTCCGGGTGGTGGTGAGAGACGAGAGGATGCTCTCCCTGATGGCTGCTTCCTGAGGAACCAGCTCGCAGCAGCTGGCAGCACAGGCAGCCGAGTCAGCAGGCAGCAGGGTGCCACAGCGTGCTGGCCATCCTGGCCTTCCTGCTGCTCCAGCAACCCGGCCATGTCCAGGAAGAGCATCAGAGGGATAGGGACAAACCATGAGGGGCTGTGCATGGCAGGGAAGGCACCCTGGCTCTCACCAACACCCCCATCCTGGGGGTCCAGAGGAGGAAGGAAATGCCGCAAGGTTGAGAAAGGGCTCAGCATCCGCCAGAGGGGCTCACTTGGGGGGTAGCAATGGGCAGGGGGAAGCAGCAGCCAGGGGCTGAGGACGCATCCCCTGCTCTGAGACTCAGCATCTGCTCCCATCACCCTCCTCACAGAGCCTCTGCCATGTCTCTGGCTTAGGGCTGTCTTGGCTGGACTCGATGTGAACTGCTCTTATCTCTGCACCAGCTTCCCAGTGATAAGGGTGGCATGTCTGGAGGTGAACTGGGCAGACTGTCCCCCCCTGGCTCTATCTGTGGCTGCTATTCGTCACCAAGCAGCCACAGCCACAGTGAATTCAACCCAAGCTCTGCAAGCAGCCCCTCAACCTCCTGGTGCCTGGAGCTGGCACCCATGGAGTCAGGCAAGAGCCCATCTCCCACGGGCAGGGCCCAAGGAGGGGAAGCCAGGACAAGCAGGGTAGTGCTGGCAGCAGAAATGTGCATGAACATTGTCCAGAGCTGTGGGGACAGAGAGCTGTGGTGGGAAGCAGGTGATCCTTGGTCATTCGTGCCAACCTCAGGGGTCCCTGCCCATGTGGCAGAAGACTCTGGGGAGGAGTAAATCTCCTCTGCTCTGTTCACTCCAGTGCTTCTTCCCTACAAGCGACCCCATCCTCAATGCAAGGGGATCCTGCTCTAGCAGCATCCATTCCCCAGCCCTGCCTAGGGGGCCCTGCTGGGAACATCCTTGTGGGCAGCCCTGGAAAAACTCACAGCTCCCTCCAGCCCTGGGAGCACGCTGGGGTGTAAGAGCTGACCTAGCTCCAAGCTGGGGTGTTTGCTAGAGGATCAAAGCCAAAGGAGGAGACAAAGGGCGTGGGGTGCTGATAGAGGCTTCCCCTCCCCAAGTCCCTTCCCACTGCGCCTGGCCAGCTGCGAGCACAGGCCAGCTGCGCAGACAGGGCGGAGGCAGCAGGGAAGATGTGCACAAAGCCCTGATACCCTGTTTTTCAGACAGGGAAGGGAGCTAGGAGGGTCTGTGAAAGCAGAAGAGGTGTGGGGTCATCACAGCAGCTGGCAGTCCCCCAGGACGGAGGAGCCAGGGGGCTCAGAAGGGATCCTGGGGGATCACTGGACCTGCTGGGTTTTGGGAGATGGCTCCCAGGGAGGCACAGAGCAGACAAGCCAACAGCCCTAAAGTTTCAGCTGGTTTTAATACTGTCAAAGACACCCCAGAGTGGGGCTGCTGCCACCATCCCACCCAGGCTCCCTCGGCCCTTGCCAAAGTGAACCCACAGCCCCATGGCTGCTTCACATCCCAGCAGGCAGGGGAAGCATTGCTGCCAACCCAGGACCGCCCGCCCGCGCTCCCACCTACTGGTGCCGTGTCTTGCTCATCTCCTACTGCTAATCCTGAGAGCACTGCAGGAGGCTCCTCTCCACCCCACAAAAAGGGGAAAAAAAATCAGGTTAGAAAAAGGGTCATGGCACAGCTCTCTACCTGCTGCATTTGAGTGGCTTAACTACCACCTTTCCCACCTTTTTTCCATATCCTTGTGGCTACAAAACCATCCCTCCCCACTACCAGATCACAGTCCCCCTGGTCACCACTCAGCTCTGGGGACAGTGGACCTCCAGACACCCCAAACTGCAATGAGCTGGGGATGGCAGCAATGCTGAGACTTGGGAGGACACAGGAGCTGGCACCCCAGGAAGGGGAATGGGGAGTGCCAGCCAAAATGCCAGCCATGGCGCCTGCTGGAGCATTCAGCGGATAGAGCCACCAGCAATGGGGACCCGGTGCCTCTTGACAGGAGCCGTCTCATCACTCCCCTCACACTATGTGGTGCTGACACCACAGGCAAGGATATCCAGGGCCTGGCAAAATGGGCAGGGTACAACAGCTGAGTTTTTTCACAGGATTTTCAGAGCCCCTGCTTGCAGGCGTGCAGGGAGCAGAAGGGACGAGAGAGGCTGCAAGCCCAGGGTGCCTGCCCTAAGCCCCTGAAAACTGCTGAGCCCCGAGAAGGTGCAGGCAAGGGACTGCCACTGGCTGCAGACTCTCTGCTGGAAGCAGAAGCAAGAAGGGGGAGAAAACTTGTCCCTGGCTTTAGCTGGGAGTATACAGCCAAGCCCTGATTACAGGACAGGGTCCCCCAGCAAAGCCCCATTTACAGGATGGGGTCTCCCAAGGAAGCCCCAGTTGCAGGAGAGGATCCCCCAGCCAAGTCTCAGTTGCAGGGAGGGGTCTCAGCCCTGGCTGGCATGGCAAAAGGGCAGGAGCCGTCCCCACATCCCACCTGCAAGGGCCCCGTAAAGTGCAGTGCTGCAGCCCCAGCACCAACGCGGGGCAGGGGAGCCCTCTCGGCTGCCTCCCGAGTGTGGGGACATGGAGAGGGGGTGTGAGGTCAGAGCAGGAGCGGGCAGGGGCAGGCAGGGCGCAGGCTGGGTGGCGGGGAAGAGCAGCCCCGTCCTTCCTCCCCAGGCGCCTACTCATCGCAGCCCAGCAGCTCCACACGCAGGGTGATGCGGTTGTGCCAGGCCACGGGCAGGATGCGGACGAAGCGGGCGTAGAAGGGCACGTCGAACACGTTCTTCTTGTGTGAGTAGTTGTCACTGTTGCCGTGGAAGATCTAGGAGGGGACAGGTGGGTGTCAGCGGGACGGGGACCCCCCCAACCGCCACCCACCCCTCCCCACCACGGCATCCCTGAGCCCCAGGAGGTCACTGCCCACCTTGCCCTGCCCACACCCACCTTGGTGCTGTTTGTCTGGCCATCCCGGTACAGGGTCCAGGACGTGCCGTTGTCACTGTAGGCCACCTTGTAGGCTGCCACATACTGGATGTGCCCAAAGTCACGGGCTCCTTGTGTGATGATTCCTGTCACCTTCTTCTGGTCCCGGAGGTCGATCTGGCACAGAGACAAGGTTTGTCACAACTCCTTTGTAGGGGTGGTGCTCCCACCCTACAGTACCTTCATGTTCCAGAAGCACCCAGGATGAGCTGGCCCTCAGGGTCAAGAATGGAGAAAACACCACTCGACCCCCACCCCAATGCCAGGCAACACATAAAACACTACTGTGAAATATTTGATCCTTCAACACTCACAGCATCTCTCAAGGCAATCTAAAGTGGGTGCAAACCCACCCCCTCAGCGCCTTTGCCCACCCCTGCCACCTACACATTTTTTGCTGAAAATGTCAATGTGGGAATTGACAACAAAACATCTCCATTCAAAGAAAATAAAGGATTCCCGGAGGAAATGCATTTCCACTGGAAAGCAGTTCTGGCTGACAAAATATGCCGTTCAGCTCAGGTTGACATTTGGGCTCTAAGTGAGATTGTTTCTATTCTCTTTACTCTGCCACACTGCGCTACTGCTGCTGGCACAGGGTAACCAGCAAAGGAGCTGAAAGTCTCCTTAATTTAGTTCTTTTTCCATGCTCATCAAGGGAAGTTCCAGCTATACAATATAAATCCTGAGTGTATGTGTAAATCTATACACGCATATACAAACAGGCAGTCTGTGGTGCAACAGCCCAACTCAGCGTGTCATCCCGACCCCATCAGCCAACGTCTTGATAAGCTGGTTTATTTAGGGTTGTGAAACAGCTGCTTTTAATCATTTCCCAAATAAAAAGTGGGACAAATATCTAAACTGCTTTGTCCTATTATGTCATGGAATCATGTGAAAAGTATAAAAACAGGGGAGGAAAGGAAACCAAGAAGGAAATTTCAAAACTATTTGTTTCCATTCCAGATTGAGAAGAGAAAAGCAAACCTGATTTTTTCCTGCAAAACAGAAACATGGTGTGCTGGGCAGCCAGAGGGTCGTGGGACTGTCAGCTCAGGCTGGGATGGCATTTCCTCAAGGGGTGATGCAGAGTTGGGGTGCTGTATGCTTGATGCACCCCACGAGGTACAGAGACGGCACCATCCTGTCCCTACGGGCACTGACCCAGAGCTCCAGAACTGCTGTTAAAACCAGTGGCTGTGGTCCCATCCTGACCTGCCCCTGTGATCCCGGTTCGGGGAGTTCACTGCCTGGCTGTGTGCCCCACAGCGAGGCACTCTGCCCACGCCATCAAGGGTGCCCATCCTCCTTCCAGCCGCCTCAGCACAGGAGGTAACCCCAGACACACCTGGAGAAGCTGGGTAGGAGACATGAGGTTACAGAGGGAGGGCCCGGAGACCCACCTGCAGCCACTCGGACTGGCCATTGTGCAGCGCGGTCCAGGCGTTGGTTTTGCCTGTCATGTCCAGGCGAGCATAATGGGGGTGCCAGGTAAAGGCATCGATGCCCCAGGTCTTGAAGACGCTGGAGGCTGTGATCTGCTGGTCGGAGATCAGGCGGGATTTCATGCCCAGGGGCTCCGAGCAACCTGCCGTGTTGAAATACACTGTAACACAACAGTTTACACAGGCAGTGAAAAGGAAAGAGTCCACCGCAGTGACGCGAACAAAACCCCGCAGCCCTGCCAAGAAGCCATCCCCACATTCCCATGTTTCCATTGCCCGGAGCAGCAACAGGGCCAGGCAGGGAAATGCTCAGCAGAGGTATAGGGCTGCCTTTCCCCAGGATTTTTAGCTCCCAGCTATTCCCTGTCTCACAGTGCCTCCTGCTGCAAAGACGAGCAGATGTCTGCACAGAACAGCACAGCCCTGAAATACAGAAAGCTTTGGCAGGAGGCAGAGGAGGATGTTTTCACAAGTGAACAGGGCAATACAAAGACATCCCCAGCCAAAGTCATGAATGGCACTGCACCTACACAGCAGCAGGATAGGACCCAAGCCCCCACAACATCCCACTCCCACACAGACACATGAGTTCCACTCCGTTGCTGGGGATGTGCCACAGGGCAGGAATGTGGGCGGCACAGGCAAAGGGCTCGCCCCTCACGTTTCCCAGAGTACTTTGACCCTCTGGTGCTTTTCAAGCTCCCCGGCAGCAAAAGCAGCCGGTTCACAGCTCAGACGGGGAGGGGCGCAATAAAAAGTCCCAGCTTGGAAGGTGTTAGAGGTGTTAGCAGCATGAGAATGCAGCTCGAGCTGGCTGAGCCAGTGGGATTAGCGGCTTTTGTTCCCCAAACGCACCCCAGGGTATTTCCAGGCACCAGCCTGAGGAAAAACAAGCACTGACAAATCCCTTGTGCTGTGAGATCAGAACCAGGACAAGGGGTGATGCCCTGCTCCGTGTCACCCCCTGCCCTGCGGCCCCTGGGGAGGGGAGAGCCACCAACATTTACCGTTCATCTCACAGCCGATGAGCTCGAAGCGCAGCGTGCAGGCGCGGCGGCACATCACGGGGTAGATGCGGATGAACTGGGCCGTGATGGGGGGGTTGAACATGTTGGTCTGCATGGTGCTGTAGTCCACGTTCCCCTCAAAAACCTGCAACAGTGAGCAGGGCTGAGTGGTCCAGCCCTCCCACAGCCTCCTGCATCAAATCCCTCACACAGCAGATGGACAGACCCCAGCATTGCCAATGGCAAAAGGGCAGAGAGGGGAAAGCTGGGCTCTGCTCTCATGCCCTGGAGCAGCGCATGACTTTGCAGCAGCCTCAACGCTCTCAACAGAGCTTTGCAATACTTTCTGCTTCATCCTCACCCCCACAGAGCCACACATGCAGCAACATCCACTTCCTCCCACTACCACAATACTCCACAAATTATGAAAAGCATAAAGGTAACTCACTTCTTTCTTTTTAACACAACAAATAAGAGTCAGGTCATGTTTTCATGCTTTTTTTCCCACTGCTGCAGTAACAAGAGGAATTTTTCATTTTTGTAAAGCAAAGTAGATACTCACAACCATTTCCTGGATGCTCAAAAAGCACCAGGAGACACTTGCCATGAAGAACTGAGAGTGGAGAGCACTGCAACCTATGAGTATTTCTGCTTTGAGAGACACACTCTCAACTAGTGCTTGGTGCAGACACACAACAAGCCACCCAAGCTGTTCAGCTGCACTGCCAGACCATGCCCAGTTCCCACAGTGTGTCAGTGATAAAGATATTATCTGAATGACCTAAATATGTCAGTGCTGCTTCTTTGATTATGCTTATTATGGTCAATTAAACAAAGGCAGAGAGTACTTCTCGGCACTGGAACTGCCTGTGCCATCTCGCTGCTAGGATGGCTCCCAACACGGCTTTGCCCCGGGTCAAAAGCATTTTCCCACACAGAGGGACACTTTGGGATGCAGCTCACAGCCACTCCAGCACAGGGTGGGGGAAGCTGGGACATCCCCTGTGCAGAGCATCACAGCCCACCTTGTCTACATCCATCTTCTCATCCTTGAAGAAGGTGAACTCCCGCCCGTCCAGACTGTAGGCGACTTTGTAGGCGCGGACGAACTCTTGCTGCCCCACACGGCGCGCGCCCTGCGTGATGATCCCGCTCAGCCGCATCTTCCGCAGCAGGTTGGCCTGTGGAGGGGAGGAGGATGAGCAGGGCACACCACGGAGCGGGTGCACAGCCCCTGCACCCACCAGGACCACCAAGCCTGGATGGGAGGGTGGGCTCACACTCAGCATCGGGACCATGAGAGAGGCTGCCCAGGGCGCTATGACTTCCTCCAGGCAAAAGCCCTCCATCCCTGCATCCCACAGTGGGCAGCCCAGGGATCACCACTCCAGGTTTCCATCTTCCTCCAACACTTGCCTTCTCCAGGCACATCCCAAGATGCCCCTGGGTGGAACCTTGCTGCAGAAATTTAGCCCCGCATTTGCCACCAGGAGCAGGAAAGTCCCATCATAACAGTGCTGCAAAGATCAGCCACGGCTACCGGGGCTGCTCTCTATGCTGGTGCTCCCAGTCCTGCTGCAGGTACCTGGATCCAGGGGCTCTTGTCATAGTTGCTGGAGGTCCAGGCATTGACAATGCCGTGGTTGTTGAGGCGGGCAAGCTCCGGCCCCCAGCGCTGGAGGCCGAGGAAGCCGTAGTAAACAGAGGATGCTGAGAGCTGGGCGTCAGAGATGGCTCCTCCTTCCATGCCCAGGAGAACGGCACAGCCTGGGGACAACGGGAAGATGAGGGCCAAAGAGAGACAGTAACCAGGGAGCAGAACTAGGGGTCATTTGTTTCTTGTCTGGGGACAGAGAAGGAGATGGAGGCCAGCCCTAGGATCTGGCTGTCCCCAAGGTGTCACCTGCTCCTCAGCCCTCATCCAAATCCACACCATCCATCTGTCCCCCTCACAGTACAGAGGTCTGGGGTGAAAGTGCCACTGGGGGCCACCCCGGAGAGGAGACAGCACCTTCCCAATGATGTTCACTCCACTAGGACCAGGCTGGCTGGAATCAAGGGCAGCCAGCACACCAGCACCCACAGCTGCCCTTCAGATCCCCTAACCCAGCTGGTGAGATCTCTCCTCGGCACACTGGCAAAGATGGAGAGAGTAGCGGGGAACAGGGAAGGAAAGAGAATTCTGTCCAGTTGGTGCCAGGGACTTACGGACGTGGCAGGTCTTCCCCAGGAATGGAGAAGGACACTTGCAGGTGTAGTCACCATCCAGGTCCAGGCAGGTGCCTCCATTTTTGCAAGGTTGGGAGGAGCACTCGTTCTTGTCTAGGAGACAGAGTGGGGGAGCTCAGGAGGTGATCCCAGAACCAGTCCTGGAGAGGAGACCCCTCATTTGGTGCAGCGGGAAGAGGGGGAGGCATCCCCTAAGCAAGGGCCATGGCAGGGTTCCTGCTGATAGGGTGGCACAGGTTGAAGCTCCAGTCCAAGGAGCCATCTACACCACATCCCCACTGAGAGCAATCACACGGGTGCACCGGGAGACTCAGGGCTGGGAGCTCACATGGAGCAGGCTGAGCCTCGAGGCACCCCTTGTCTCATTACTCGCGGCACTGTGTCCCTCCAGAGACGCAGAACAAGGCTCAGACACAGCCTGTCCCAGTGCCACGGTCCTTCCCTCCACCCTGCAAGTTGCAAAACAGCCCAATGTCCCTGACAGAAGCTGGTGCCCCACACAGTCACAGCTGCAAACACCCTCCAGTTGTAATCCCAGATCTGTCCAGAGGGACTCCAAACATTAGTGGAGCAGCAGCTTCCCCTGGTCCCCTCACACCACCATACTCACTGATCTGGCAGTGCACCCCATCGTACCCCGCAGGGCACTTGCAGATGTAGTCGGTGAAGACGTCCCCCCGGTTTGGGACCAGCTGGCACTCGCCATTGTTGTGGCAAGGATTGGGATGGCAGGGGCCTGGGGAAGGGAAAAAACAGCTGTATTATAGGCACTGGGGCAAAATAAGAATATCTAGTGGGCTGTACTCCCCAAAGACATTGCATTTTCCCCAGGCGTATCCCATCACCGTATCCATGCTTGGATCTACACTCTATGCATCCATCCACCATCAGCAAGGCCAGACCACAGGGGCAGTGGTGCAGGACCACAGCAAGGGCACGCTAACTTCCTGCAAGGCTCCTGGCCTTCATGGAGCACCCAGGAGAGGGTCAGCTCCTCACCTTTCTCCGTCTCATTGCAGTCAATCCCAACGTAGCCCTCGGGGCAGATGCAGAAGAAGGGGGCCTCATTAATCCCAGTCAGGCAGGTGCCCCCATTCTGACAGTAGTTCACATCGCAGAAGTCACCTGGGAGTAAAGCCATGTGTCACTGCAAACCATCCCTGAGGCAGGCATCCACCAGAACCCCGTGGATGCACATGAAGGCATCCCAACCCAAAATCAGGAACTGGTCTGCTGCAGACTCCACGGGGAGGGGAGCACCTGGCAGGGACCAACTGCTGGATCCTGCACAGGGCAGCTGGCATTCAAGAGTGATGGTTGAGACCAGGAGCATAACAGAGCAGCAAGGACCTTCCCCTGCTCTGGCATATTAAAAAAGGTGTTTAACAGAGCCTGCATGTCAAAGAGAGAACAGGGGAAACCCAGGGCTTCGGTGCATCAAATGTTTCTGACATTTGGCTGGGAAGCAGGGGTGGCCAGGCTGGGGTTCACTCAGGCACGATCAGAACAGGATCATTCAAGGGAAAGGGGGTGGTGCCACTGCTGGGTTTTGCTCATGAAAGTTTGTACTTGTAAGAACACAAACAAAAAAAATTGTAGGGGGAGCCCGCATGCCTCAGCTCCCAGATGCTGGAGGGAGGAAACACAGAGTCCATCCCTGCAGAACGTCTGCCAGACTTTCATCACTCTCCAAGCAGCTCCCACAAGGCAGCCCCAGCTCACAGGCAGGTTCCCCCAGGGAACTGGCAGGGCTGCACCATCTTCTCTGCCTGTTCATCCGCTTCCAGCATCTCCCATTGCATAGGGTTTACGTGGCAAGGTGGTGGTGATGGCCAGGGGCTGGAAGGGTGGCTTCTCCCAGAAGACACCAGGAGCTGCTCCCATATTGGAGGCAGCCAGTCCCAGACAATGCCCAACAAACACTCTGCTGCCCAAAGCCATGCCCATCACCAACCCTCGGGTTCCTTCTGTGATAATAAACCCAAGACAAAGTAAAAAACACTGCACAGCAGCTGTGGGCGAGGAGAAAAATGTGAGAGAAACAGCCTTGCAGACACCCCCTTATTCACTTGCAGAGAATAAAGAGGGGAAGGATGTGCTCCAAGTGCTGCCTATGGAGAAGACCTGTCTCCCTGCAGCCTGTGGAAGAGCACAAGGGAGCAGACATCCACACAGCAGCCCACAAAGGACTCCAGGCTGGAACAGTCTCTTCCTTATGGAC
Organism: Oxyruncus cristatus; assembly: GCA_013399855.1. Taxonomy (NCBI): domain Eukaryota; kingdom Metazoa; phylum Chordata; class Aves; order Passeriformes; family Cotingidae; genus Oxyruncus; species Oxyruncus cristatus. The sequence goes on from VXAY01004576.1 coordinate 369,134, forward strand.
TGTATCTCATGGAAAGGACCCACAACAGAGCAGCTCATGAAGAACTGCAGACCATGGGAAGGACCCACGCTGGATCTTTTCCTTCTTTTTCCCACCCTATCCTGTTGAGGAGGGGAGTGAGTGAAGTCAGCCCACCGCACCCATCAACCTTCTGCTCCCCATTGCAGGGCTGAATCAGATTGCAAGAGCTGGGCTGAAACTCCTCCCACCCTTAATTAATTCTGCCCTAAAAGCTGCAAGATGGCAACATCCTCCATAAACCTACATCAGACTTCCACAGAACTGGCTGAAAGCCTCAGTAACTCCTCACCATGCACTAGGACAGCACATCCCTTGATGGCAGGCTCTTCTCTGCCACGCTGCAGGAGGCAGAGCAAGGGCTGAACCCAGGTGGAGACCCAGGAATAACCCTTCACTACCTGCATGACCTGGAGAAGGTGGAAGTTAACAAGCTGTGGGCTCGCTGCCCAGACCCACACCAAACAGCGTAGTTCTCATTAGCCTAAGCTACTACTCAGTCAGCTCCTACTCATTAGTCCTATAATAGCAGGAATCCTTTGAGTTAATCCTACTCTTCCTGACACTCCACATCTGTAGGGTACGCACTGGTGGCAGACAGGCCAACATCAGATGAAGGTTTCCAAAAAGATGCTGTAGCTCCCTTAGCCCAGCCTCAGGAGGCAGAAAAACTTGGGCAGCGGTTCAAGTCGTTGCCTGCGCTGCCCAGCCTGTTCTGCATGACCTCATGCTCCATCAATGCGCTGCCATGAGCTACACCACGGGAAGAGAGGGCTCCTGCTGATACTGGGGATGCCTTTGCCCCACGCCCCTCCGCAGGTCTCAGGCACATCCAGCCTCCTTATCCCAAGGATCCCTCCCGGCAGCCAGCCAAGACCTTGCGGACAGAACAACTTCTGTTCAGCAGCGGCTGCCTCCCCAGGCATGGAGCGCCAAGGAACGTGTCCTCCCCAGCATCCTCAGTGCCTCCAGCGCAGGAGTGTCTAGGGTGGGACACAGCAGCAAAGCAGCAAGGGCTCCTCCCAAGGTCAGGACAGGAGGGGTCCCAGTTCTATACTTCAGTTATTCCAAGTAACTAGACTCCCTTTTATTCCCCCCCAGGAATAATCCCTTACGTGGTGGGTCTCAGTAGCCAGCCCCCTTCCTAGCAAGCGAGGCACACAGGTCACATTTTCCACTGTAGCAAGCAGTTTTGGATGCTCCTGTTTCTGGGCTGTTTTGGGCCTGGTTTCAGAGCAGTTCAGCATCTCCATCCTCCACACACACATTTTTCTCCAGTCAGGGACAGAGCTGTCACAGGCTGAACACTCAGGAACCAAGGCAACAAAGATCAGCCACTGCTTTTGGAAATGTTTGCTTATATGAACCCACAGGCTGGCTGGAGGGCAAAAATAACATCCTCCAAATACTGGGACAGCTCATTCCAGCAGGGCTGGGGGAGGTCAGGTCTCGAGAGGGCAAAAAGGGCACCTCAGCCCAGGGAGAGCAAACACAAACAGGGCCTTCTTCACCCCTTCCTGCTGCCCTTTGTCCCTTGGCCTGGAGCCTCCACTTGGGCTTTGCTCCCCTTTTCTCTGGTCTCGTCCATCCCTTTTGGAGCCAATCGCCCCAGACATGACCCACTGGGTGATGATGGTGCTGCTACTCTCCGGGGTTCCCCTGGCCAGGCCAGCCGGGCGCGCAGTACCAGGCGGTCCCAGGGAGGTTGTTTACATTGTGGGCACGGTTATCTCAGCCTGAGAGCACGGGATAGCCCGGCTGAGCGACTCACGCCTAGGGAGAGACGACGGGGCCGTGGACCCGAGTTCCTCTGCTCCTGCAGCGGCAGTCCTGGGGCTGCGCACCCTCTCAGTCGCACCCCTGCACCCCACACACGGCAGCTGGGACACGCTCGCCCTGCACCCCACATCCTCTCGCTCTGCATCCGGAATCCCGGCACCGCACCGCGGATCCCCGGCATCCCGGCTTCCCCTGCACACCGGACAACCTCTGCACCCTGGATCCCCTGCACTCCGGATCCCTCGCACTCCAGATCTCCACCATCCCGGGATCCTCAGTACTCTGGATCCCCTGCTACTCACGCTCCCCTGCACCGCGGATTCCCTACATACCGGACAACCCTGCACTCGAGATACCGAATCCCCAGCACTCCAGGTTCCTCGCCACCCTGGCTCTCCTGCACCACGGGACCCCCGGGACCCCTGACCTCCGGCACTCCAGCACGCCACTCTCCCCAGCAGCCAGGTTTTCCTGCACCCGGGCTCCTTGGCATCCCGGGCTCGCCGGCACTCACCGGACACGAGCAGCAGCAGCGAGAGCCCCAGAGCCAGGAAGAGCAGCAGTCGGAACGACCTCGCCAACCTCATGTTGCGTCCCGAGCCGCGCCGCGCCGAGCCGTGCGATCCCCACCGAGCCGCTCCGCTCCGCTCCGCTCCGCTCGCCGCGGGGCTCGGGGCGGGCAGTGACTCAGCCCGGCCCGGCGGCCCCACGTGCTCCGCCGCCCGCCCCCGGGGCGGGACCGGGACCGGGACCGGCCCCGCCGCCCCGGCACAGCCCCGTCGAGGGTCCGCGAGGCCGGGGAGCCCCCTCGGGGGGTGCAGGCAGGAAGGGGGGAGCGGGCAGCGCTGGGAGTGCAGGCAGCAAAGGGAGCACCGCAACCAGCCCGGGGTGTAGAGTTTGGCCAGGCTGTAGGAGGGCGAGAGGCAGGGTTGTGGACTGGCCTCAGAGGCAAAGGTGCCTCATTAGCAGCAAACTGATGGTGTTCCAGTGCGGGGGGGAAGCGGG
>VXAY01004576.1:371962-464811 GCA_013399855.1 Oxyruncus cristatus
GGGGTGTCCGCTGGTTCGCCCCACGCCAGACCTTGACCCTCGGGTGACCAATGGGAATTTCCTGAGCCTGGCAGTGCCCATGGCTCCCAGCCCTGGCTGGCAGGCAGAGGGTGCAGAGCTGGGCCGGGATGTACTTGGGGGCTGCCAACACTTGGCAGGAGGAGGAGCTGTTTTGCAGCACAAACCCCACTTTTCTCTCCCTGGGTGGGATGAAAGCTGGTGAGGGCTTCCCCTCTGCCGGACAGGGAATACCAAGTGCCCTGTGCTGCCCTTGTCACCCATCATGCCAGTGGCATGGGGTTTTCCCAAGTTCCTCCTAACTAGCATCAAGGAAAACAGCTTTCAACCAGGTTGGGCGTACACGGGAAAGGGACTGGGAGGGACATAACAGTTCTCTGCCCAAAGCTCCACACTGGTTCACCCACAAACTAACTCCTCTTTGAGCTATGTCCAGCCACCAAGGGCTGGAAAAGCCCAGCCATGCTCTTGAGAGGAACTAGTGCCATGTGGGGAGCTCTGCCGTGGAAAGCAGAAACATATTTAACCCTGAAACACGAAAGCATATGCAGGCTAAATCCATATTCAGCAGCAAATTCTTTGGAAAAGAGCACTGCACAGCACAGGACTGCTGGATCATTCCACCCTGTAATGGAAAGCCCTCCTCCTCCTAAACATGAAGCTGATTTTTATCTCTTCTTGCAAAACCCTCCATTTGAGCATTAACTAACCCACCTCAGACACTTGGGCTGCTCATATTTATGTGTTGACTCTGCCCAAGTGTTGCTACATTCCTGGCTTTGGCAATGCAGCCGCAGGCCAGGCAGCCCAGCCAGGCCATGCACTTCGACCAGTCTTCCCACTCCACTCCAGTGTCCAGCTAATGCTTTTCTCAGATGCAGTCAACAGTGCCCATGAGAGCACCCAAACTGGGAGTGACGCCAGGGACAGACCTGCCGGCAGGTCCTGGTGCACTGGTGATTTGTCGGAGTGCCAGGACACGAGGAACACGTGGAACTGGACACGTATTCCCACCTACATCCATCACCCTTGCTGGTGGTGTTTCCTTTAATTAATAAAAACCCAAAGGAAACTCCAGGTAGAGTTTAACTCCAGTGTAGTGAGAAACAGCAGCTGGAACGGAAGCAGAAGACAAGACACAGTACTTGCTTTCGAATAACCCTTCAACCTCAGGGTAATTACTGCTGTGGTGTTCCGACGAAAACAAGGTCAGGAGGAGGAGAGTGCAGGGCAAGATTCCCAGGGCCGTGCACAAGCAACTAGGACAAGGGTGTTTGTTCGGCCTTTTGAGGAGCTACTGCCTGGATTAGTCTTGGAGAGAATGCAAGACCCAGAGGGAGCTGCAGAAAAAGCATCAGCCTCTCTAAAAACAGAAAGCAAATGTTTTCTTTCTGTCCCCAGAGGCATGAATGCCGATGTCCTGAGGAATATGCATGGGAAAGGATATTAAAAAGCAAGTGGTGGAGGCCAGGCAGAGCAATGCTCTCTCCATAGGGATGGTGCTTCCTGCAGGCACCAGTGAATGGAGACCTGCGATGGAGAGGGGCATCCCAATGAGAAACCAGGGTTGGGAAGAATCTGTGCAGTCCCAGGTGGCAGTGGGAAGCTCTGGTTATGGGAAGTAGAGAAGAGAAGAGAAAGGAACAACCTGTCAAGGACAGAGAAGCAAGAAGGAATGGAGACAGCTCCCACTGGCAAACACCACGCCCGGGCTCATACAGCCGCCAAGTTTTCGCAAGGGATGGCTCTACTTGAAAGAGCTGGGTAGGTCGAAGGTCAGGCATAATTTCACTCCCTTCTGCAGGGACTACTTAGGCCTTGTTATAGCAGGATTTACCACTGAGTTTGGTTTCTTCTGCATGGAGATCTGCCAGGCTTTGCTGTGCTACAACCCTTTCCAAGCTGTGCTGATAGCAGATAGCCTGATTCCCGTAGCTGGGATCATAAAGAAGAAAATAGGTGATGGGGCCACTCATTTCTCTGATGCAATCCTCTTTAATTTCCAGCTTATACAAGGGAGGTGAACAATACGCAGCCTGCCCCTTGCTCAAGCTTAAAGCCCCCATCTGCCATAAAAGTGGCCAGGGTGCATCTTGCGGCCGATGAGTGTGTGGTGATGTCTCAGGTATCAGCACGGATTTGTGTTCCTTCCCTCCACTCCCTCTCAGACACTCACCTCTGATCCACAGGATCTCTCACTCCATATCATCAGCTAGCAAAGATGCCCTCCCCACCCCCAGCAAAGTCCTGCTCAGCCCTTGCATGAATCTTTTTTTGGTAGCAGCTCCTGTTGTTTGAACTATCTGTTCTCTAAAGGAGTTCACTGGCTTAGGTTTATCTCATAAAAAAGTCAGCCGTTACACCCCAGAGGGATTCCCCACCCTAAACGCTCCCACAACCCTCCTTGCAACATGGTTTTCCTCCCTCAACCCAGCTTCAAGAGCCTCCAAAAAAAAACCCTGCCAGAGATAGCCACCCTCATTCCTCACAGGCATGGCTCTTTCCTAGAGCCCAAAGTTGGGGTTCAGGTCACAGCACAGGTCCTGGGAAGGTGTCCTGCTCTGTGGGATCAAGCCTCCCATCCTGCCACACGTCAGCCACTCCAAGCAGGAAGGAGAAACAATTGCAGCACCATAGCAGTGGATTAAGCCCCAGTCTGCTCCTAATCCCTCTAACAGGATAACCACGGGCTTGTGCCAGCATCTCTAACCTCCTGCAGCCCCAGCCAGCGTCACTGCCCGCCAGCCTGCCAGCACGTAGTTTCCAAAAGCTGCAGAAGACATCCATTGGCCCAGACAATCCTTGCATGTAGCTGGACTTCCCTGTTTATAGAGTTTTCTAGAGGAAAAAAAGCTTTCCACACTCTGCCCTTTCCACCAAAAGGGTGACAGTTTCTTTAAACAGAGGCTGTGCATTTAGGGATGAGAATGTTTAGGAATCAGGAATTTCAGAACTATCCAAAAAAAACTAGATACTGAATATCCTTAGGGCATGGAAGGCTGGGTACAGCTACTGAGTGCCCTTCAGGGTATCTAAAACTTTCTGATTTAAAAGGAAGAAGGCAAAGGGCAGCACCATCCCTTAGTTTTGCTCCACTGCCCACTGCTGATCCTGTTGGAGCTCAGATGAGATCTCAGCCAGTTTAACTTCAAGTCCTTTGCTCTAACCTAAATAAACAAGATTACACCCAGCTTAGAGCTGGTGTGTCTGTGTAAGGTACTTAATATAATCACCTTTATATAACCCCCTTCTCTGAATCCTTTGCAGTCTTTAAGGATTTATCCATGCTTATCTCCAACAGAAAAGGTGTTGCCTTTATCTTCATTTCACAGATGGGAAACCAAGGGCTAGAGGGGCTTGAGGGAAGGACATGTCTCTCTTTATTTTGTCCACCCAAAATCTAGGCACGTGGGCTTGGCCTCTTTAACACACTTCCTCATCAGTGGTAACAGCACCGTTTCCAAAGGTCATTCATATGTGCTACAGCAGGAATTACCCTGGGAAATACCTGTCTCCTCACTGATCAGCACTGACCTCTGGCCAGGACTAAACCCCTGTGTGGTGGCTCCCTGTGGTTCCTGCCTCACAGCACTGCCTGGGATAGATGGAGCAGAACCCACATCGCAGACTTGCCTTGCCACTCTCCAGCCTGTTGCTTGGAAGCGCCCATCCAGTAACGGAGTCAGCACTCCGGGGTACACCATGATGCACAATCGAAACCGCTTATGGATCAGCAGCTGGGAGCAGCATGACCGTGCCTGAGCACCAAGCAGATGCCACAGGGAGATAAGACATGGCTCTTTTGTTCTTTTTCAGGAAGCTCTTGGCAAGCTACTGCCTTGACAAAGCACTAAGTTGTGTCCTTGATAGCTTTATCATCCAGGTTCCTCCGATAACCCAGGTTTCTGTGTCAGGTTTCTGATCCTTGCTCTGTTATCACGCTCTCAAGACCCCTCCTTACTCAAGCCAACAATTTGGTGCATGTGCTTCTGGCATATGCTTGATGGAAGGTCCTCCAAGACCTGCAAGGATCAAGGCAAGCCTGTAGCCTGATTAAACACAGGCCTGATGGTGCTAATGCTATATGAATATGTAACAACACGAATAATCTCTAACAGTTGGGCCACAGGGTTTGTTTGCAAGGAGCCCAGAACCTGTCTTACCGGCTGGTGAAGAAGAGGCAGTTTGCTCATTATGGCACGCTCCCCTCCCGCCCATCCATGCCGGGGAGAGGCTCTGCCCAGGTGGAAGCCTTATTAATTTGTAAAGTTATCTTTTGATCTCTGTATCTCGGAGCATAATGAGAAGGTTTGAACTCTGCCCGTCCCACCCTCTCCGTGCCTCCCACTTGCTCTGATCCCCCAGAACCTAGCAGGCAAGGGGAGAACTGCCACAGCTCTGGGATTCATTTCTTCCCGGAGAGAGAAATATTTGGGGCCTTTTAAGACACACTTCAGTAGACACATCTATGGCGATGTAGAAGGACAACACCAGTCCCTGCACACCTTCTTCTCTGTTTCACAGACACCTGATCATGGGGGGAAATCCAGGGAGATCAAACCTCAAAGGCAGCTCCTTATTCCCTTGGTTCCCCCAGCCCAAAGCAGCAATCAGAGTCCACCTGGAGCCAGTTATGCCCCTGTGTGGAGGGGCTAGTGACCACTGATGCAGGATGATGGCTCCTGTAGGACCTCTGCTCTGGGAGGAAGTTTCTGGTGTCCTGTGCCTTCCCCTGGAACTGCTACAGGAGCTCCTGTGCTGGCAAAGAGCCACACACCCCCCATCCCATGACCCATCAGAACCTTCCCCTTGTGATGTAATCTCTCTCCCATCCTGGATCAATCCTGCACCCCTGGCACACTGGTTTCAGCTCCTTTTCCACTGCTTCCTGCCCCTTGGGCTGCAGCCTCCAGAGCCACAGTGGAAACCACAGCAAGAGCTCGTTTGGCACTGTGGTCTGTGTCCAGGAGAGCCAGATCAGCCACTCAGTTACTCCTCTCCCTTGACTCCTCCTTTCCTCAAAAGGAAATGAAAACAAGCTCCAAGCCAGGCATGTGTCCTCAATGAAATCCATCTGTCAGAGCCATCGCCACGGTCCGACCGGGCTCTTGCCTGGCCAGGGCGTCCAGACCCGCCATGGAGAAGTGCACGTAGCCAGTCCCAGGGGCAGCACGCACCCAAGGGGACATGAGGCCGGAGCAGTGGATGCCACGGGACTTCCAGGGCAGCTGTGTTGTCCCCAAGAGATCTGCCTGGGGCTGTGCTACCTCCCTTCTCAGCAGTGACAACAGCTCCCAGGCAAGGAGCCAGCTGATAGCTCTGCACATCCACAGATGTCTCCATACAGTTTCCATACACACCAGTCAGAGTGGTGATGACCTCCTTAGCAGGAACAAGAGTGTCCTGAGGGGCAGGGGTATACACCCATCCCCTAGCTGCTCCACAAATTTACTCTGAAGGTTACCTAGAGCTTAGTTTTTTAGCAGACCCTTGTAAAGTCCCAAGTGTTTCTCCCTCCCTGCCAGGAAGCTTATACTAACGTGTTTTTAAGACACCCATTGTGTCAGTCATACCCCATATGTCCACTGCAATCGCCCCTCCTTCTCAGTGGGATCTCCCATCACACCAATTACTGTGTCCAGCCTCCAAGAGAGCCTTTATTAGAGCATGAACCCATCTGCCTTCTGTCATCAACCGCCCTCCAGGCATTTTCACATTTCACTGTTCCCTCTCACGTCCTTGTCCTGCCCTGCCCCACAGCCCAGTTAATACTAGAAGCAAATCCCACCTATTCTGCATTCTCCCAGTGTCTCTGGAGAGTTAAGCAGCCCCAGCTCCAGTGCTGAGTCCCTACATGCCCCCACCTGGCAATGGGCTGCTGCCCTGACAGCCCCAGCAATAAAAACAGTGGCTCTTGCTGCAAACATCCAGAGCAGACACGGAGTGAAAACACATGAGTTTCACAGGCCCGCTTAGCTCCTTAACAGGGCCTTGCATCCTCCTGAGGCATTCCCTTTGGTCCATGTTCTGGGCCAGGTTTGTTTGTGCCTCCTGGAGATGTGCCCCAGGGACCTATGGATGCAGCCCCAGCACCTCCTTTGGTGTGTGTGGTGGGACCAGGGCAATTATTAGGGGCTTGTGTGGTAACCCAGGTCCAGTTTAGGATACTCCCTTCCAGTCCTTGCTACCCCACCTCAAGCTCGAGGTGGAAAACAGGAGGGAGGTCACCTACATCTAGATCTGATGTGGCTCGTCTCTGTGAGTGGGGCTGACTGCCCGGACACGATGCTGCACGTACTGTGCACCCAAAAGAACGCCAGAACCTCCCCATGGCCCAGGGGGAGGTGCAATCCCTTTAGCTGTGAAATGGGGCTCCTTTGCATGCCTGCACCTTCCCAGTTTTGGTAGGCTGTCTTCTCCAAGACCTGGGAATGTAAGCACACTTGCCTCACCTGCTGCAGGCGGGCAGAGAGAGCAGCTCTGACTGCTGTGAGGACAGTGACCCCACAACCGCAGCCCCGCGGTGGCAGGGCTGTGTTTGGCAGAGCACGTGCAGCCCCACGCAGGAGGCACGTTCGCTCCTGCTGCCTGTGGTGAGCTGGCAGGCTTTCCAGGGAGCCGCGATCTGCTCACAGAGCTGCTTGTTCAGGAGCATGCAGTGTTTTTGCCTGGTCTTGCAGCTGCCTGTCAGCTGCTGTACAAACACAGCCCTGTCTCCCGCGTCTGTTCTGTCTCCCCTCAGCCCTGCTCTTTGTGGGGCTCAGGATTAGCCACACCTCAGCTGGGTAAGCAGGAGCTGATCCTGCCTCAGCAGCCGAGGGCTTTGCAGCCTCAGCCACCGCGAGCAAGAAGTGCTCCTTTATTTTTTTTCTCCCAAGCAAATCTCCCTTTCATCCTTCAGCAGATCTGAAGCCCTTAATTGGACACAGCAGCTGATGTGATCCTCTGCTTTGGTTTCATCTTCTATTTTCTTTCTTTATCCTCTGCTTTTGTTCCACTCAGCTTCCTTATTTTCTGATCTGTTCCTCATTTTCTCACTCTTTTTCCCCTCTCCTGTCTCTGTCCCCTTTTTCCTTTTTCACCTATCAGAGAAAAGCCACCCTTTCTGTACGTCACCTTTTGGGTGCTAAATAATGAACTAACGAACTATTATAGTCTGAAAAAGCCCTGGAGGTTGTTAGTAACTACAACCAGAACCTTTGTCTTCATATCAGCTCAGAGGTAGCGTTTCCCGCAAATTTTTACCTGGCTTTGAAGGGGTGCTGAGCAGGGAGGGAGGAGGACGCCCATTCCCTGCAGCACAGCACCCTCTAGCCTCCGCCGGGGCGGTAGCTCTTTTTCTGAGCTGGAAGCAGGAAGGACCTCCACCATCATCACTCAGCCACGCATCCTCCCATCCTGCCACGCTCCCTACAGGTCCAGCCCTGTTCCCTACATGTCTAGCCCTGTGTAACTCTGGCAAAATCCTCCTAAAGCACCAAATCCAAGGATGGATTTCATGGGAACTCCAGGGATCAGGATGGTAACTCTGGTCTGTTCTGAGCAGACGTGTGGTAACACAGACATCATTTCCCAAAGGTTGAGACACCAGCTTTGCCAGGTGGAGCCTGCAGTGAGATGAGGTGGTGTCAGGCCTGAGAAGGGATCATTACACAGCATCAGCAGCACTGGTTACGTCCTCCAGCCCATGTAATACTTTAACTTGGTGGTGGTACAGGCAGGGGTTTCCAAAGGGAAGTGCTGCTCCTGCAAAGCCTGCTGAGGTCACTGAGTGGCGTGGAATCAGTGACTGCAGTAGCTCTGCAGTTGCTGTGTTTTCTCGGGAGGATGATCCATCCACAGCCTGCCAGGTCCCTGTGCAAGGAAAATGGTGGTCACCCCAGCATACCTCTGGATGTGGCAGCGGACCTTCCCCGCTTGGCTGTGACTGCCAATGCATCTCCAGGAAAGCATCAAGCAGATGGAGATGCTCTAGATTAGCCTTTCATGCCAGCCACCACACTGTTCATTGCTGCCTCCTGCCTGCCCATCCACCCCCCAAAACATGCTCCCGTGGTCCCTACCAGCCTTACCCACAGCCCACCTCCCTGCACCAGCATCAAGCCTGTTTCCTCTCATCCCCGTTTTCCTTCTATACCTCCAGGAAATAGAGCTCTGGCTCTCTGCTCCCTAACACCATCACCCATTCTCCCAAATCACAACTGCAACCATTTTCTTTTCACTCACCCTCCTCCAAACAGTTATCTGCTCCCTCCCTCACAGACCTATCCTGATTCCAACTATTTTGGCACAAGGCAATAGCTTCCACCTCCACTCATTTTATTTCCACAAATATTGCTCTCTAGGAAGAGGCCCTTCCCCATTTCCCAGGCAATACTAAAATTTGGATTTCTGCAAGGGACTGATAATCCCATTGTTCAGTTCACTGAGCATTTCAGTTCGCAGGATTGCAACCCTTCATTCTCCTCAGGCACCGCTACTTCTATGGAAAATTTTCTACAGAAAATTTCAGCAGCTGCTGAAAAATAAATAAATATGGTTTTAGCAGTCTCCCTCACCAGCTTTCTGAGGCGGGATAATCATAGTCTTTCCAAACTCCAACCTCACTAACACAGTATAATGGCAAATGTCAGACAGACCACTTGGGATTAAACAGAAGACCAATGGCTTCCTTTATTCAGCATGACATCTTGAAAACACTCCAGGAGAAACTCATACATCCGTCTGGCTCTACTACATCAATTTGTTTGAATCCATCCTGCTTTGCACCAGAGATGTCTCCCTCTCCCTGCTCTTCAGGCCTGCCAGACACCTGCTGCTCTGATGCCACCTCCCCTGTCCAGAACCCCCCTGCTTGTGCCAGTGGCTTTAGGGACAGGTGTCACATCAAAGCACCACTTGGCTCCTGCAGCTCTGTCTTGATTCACCAAAATGTGTGATAAAGGGGCAGATATGGGTGTGAGCAAACAAGAGGTGGCATTAGAAGTGGCTGTGGGGACAGGTCTGCTCAGCCTGGCAGCTTTTGGTGAAGAAGGTAGGAATTTCACCTAACCAGACTCCCTGGAAAATTCAGGAGAGTTGGGGCATAGATTCATCTGAGGGAGATCCAGATGGATTCTCCTCCTAGAGCACTAAGACTGCTTGTGGAGCCAGGCACGATTCAAGTGCCACGGAGCATCCAGAAGCAGGACCAGCAACGTTTCTGTTACTGGGGAGTGGTTTTCAAAACCTCCTCCTCCATCAAGCAGCTGTGGCTGAATGTGGGGTAAAAGCAGTGATAAAAGGCTGCCAGGAATTTGTGGAGAGAAGCAGTGGAGCACAGCCTGGCAAAGTGCTCAGCTCAGAGGCATTTCTCTTTTGGCCTAAAAAATTTGGGAATGCAATAGCCTATCTGCTCTGAGATGATCAGTGAAGCTCCCTGTGCTAGCAGTCAGAGCTCTCTCCAGTTTGGTAGAAAAACAAAACAAAACAAAAAGAGTCAAAAAGTCTCTAGCAATGGACTTCAGCCATTAGAGACCAGAGCCTGTGGTCTACAGGGGACAAAAAGGTGGACAGCAGTACCCAGCAGGGCTGACTGAGGTCAGTCACTTCAGTTCTATAATTAGCAAATAAATAGCATGCTAAATAAACCCAGAGTAGAAGCTTTTGAGGAGCGTGACAGAGCTGGAAGTTGGCAAGGAGCAGCTGAATGAGAATGTGATGGAAAAATACCGAGCAGGTGGGACACGTGCCACCTCCCCGGCTGGTTTGTATGATGCAGCCGTTCTCCCATCCCGGGCACTTGCCTCCCTGTGTTGCCAGCTCCTCAGGACAGAGGCTGGGCTATTTAGAGCTCTGCAAAGTGTCCATTACGCTTTTAGACACCATTTTCAGAAAACACGTAAGAGTGCAAAGAGCACTGTGCTTCCAGATCCAACAGGCTCCGGAACAGCATGGCTCTGCAGCCCACGAGCCAAAGCCTTGCTGGCACTGCAGGGAAGGCAGAGCAGGAGAAGAAGAAAAAAGCATTGCCTTTATTTCCATCTGCAAAGCTTTTTTTTGTGCTCACATGTCACTGACAGGCACTTTGCTTATTTTCAGCTGGCAATCAAGCCCTGCCTAAGAGATGTTTTCCTTTTTGCTCCCTGCTACACACTGGTAGAGATGAACACCCTGATGTTTCCTCCAGTAAAAAGGTTCCCTCAGGGGTGCAAAGTCCATGGGAGTCCTTCAGCACACGGTGCGTTTGCTGAGTAGGAGAAAAGCTGGGCCAGGGGAAATGAAGCAGAAAAAGAGTCTGAGTTCCTTGTGGCAGCAACAGCCAAAAAGAGAGAGGGATGTGAAGAACAAAAGGTGATTGTCACCATGGTGTTGCATGGGGGTGTCTTCAGGCTGGCTCAGCAGCACGTAGAGTTCTCTCTGCCTGGTATCTTTCCAATTGCTGTGTTTAAAAAGGTGGAATTATCATCAGTCTTTTTTTGGCCTCTGTACAGAGGTAACTGCCTGCCCAAAGCACAAGGCAAAACTGCGGTTTTCCCCGTGCCTGCAGTTCCCTTCACATACATTTGGCCCCTTTGGCAAATATCCACAGTACTCAGAGAAGGATCTTCCTGTCTCCAAAGCATTAGGGTGTTTGTAGACACCCCTATCCCACTTCCCTGCACTAACATCAGGCAGAAACATCTGCTGGGCTGGAGCTGCCAAATCCTTCCCTACAAGACTGGGAATGAAGCTCAGCCCTTCCCAGCACCTTTCCTTTTGGGATGGTTCAGGCTCCTGCTCAGATGGCATTTCCTGAGCATGAGCTGTTTGCTGTGAGTGGCACAGCTTCCCTCCTGGCTCCGGGTCGGAGCGCTCCACCTATGGCAACTCTGCTGTTCCCAGCACCAGCCCTGCAGAGCAGGCTGGCCACAGCAAGTCCCAGCACACTCTGAGGGAAGGCAGCTGTCTTCACAAGCCCTCTGTATTCCCAAAATGCTCTTGCTCCCTCCCAGCCACCCCTGCTCCCATACCACTAGGTACAGCTGGAACCCCCCAGCATCACTCAGAGTGAAATGCCAATGACTTGCACTGATTCTTCCTTCCTATTCCTAGAGACACGGCACCTTTCCCATCACTTCCCTTCTTACTGCAATAAACTAAACTCAGGATTTTGGCTACTACTGCCACAGTCACCTGTGAATTTGTGCTGCCACCTCTCCAGTGTTAAGTTCCCTGCAGTTCTTGGCTCTCATTCCTCACTGATGCATCTGAGCAACCCTGGTGTAAAAGACCATCCTCTCTTTCATTTCTCCTCAGCAGGAGGGCAGCTAAGAGTTTGCTTTGCTTTGCTTTGTGGCAGGGTCCATAACAAAGCTGTCTTCTAACAGCTGAGCTTCTCTCAGGTCAGAGAAATCCTCAAGGATTTATAATAAAAGCCTTGCCCGGAGGCTCAGCTCTGGTTTGTGGCATGTTTTCCTGCCTGGATCTGTTATTTCCTGCCTGGATCAGATGGTGAAGGAGCTAAGGTACACCTGGAGTCAATTGGACTACCATTTTGTGTAATCAAACTCAAACACATTCCTGAAATACTTAGTTAAGCCTGATACCGGATGTTTATCTGCTGAGCCTATCTGGTAGCTTGATCACAAGCATAACTCAGCTGCCTTGAGACACACCAAACCTCAGCCCAGCTGAGTCACTGACAAATTTAGCAACCATAAACCCTGGGCATTCCCACAAGGTTAATTAAACGATAAGGAATACTGGTGTTTGACTGAGTGGTGCGGGATCACACCAGGAGTAATCGAGGAGGAGAGGATGCTGCTCTCTGCTCTGCCACCATCATTCTAGCAGTTCCCTCTCTGCCCTTCCCCAGAGCTCCCTCCTTCCCTGTGACTCAGGCTACAGCAGTTACTCATCTCTCCACATGCACAGCGCCCTGGAAAATGTGACTTGCTCCTTCAGAGCTTTCTCTACGTAGGAAGCTCCAACTCCCAGTAAACAGAGGAACCAAAACGTCTGAAATGAGAGGAAGGATTTTTCCACCCAGTTATATAAAGCAGCCATGAACACAGCTTGAAACAGTTGATGTTACCAGCAACGTAAGGTGTGGCTCTTTTGGGATAACACAAGAAAAGCAGGTTTATAAACCTCGCACTGTGGACAGTTTGTTATCTTATAATTTGTTTCCCTTCAGTGCCTCCCTGATGTGGCAGGGTCCATCCACCTCCACGTGGATTTCGCTGTCCCTGTCACACACCCCACTTGTGACGCTGGACACTCCTGTGCCTGTGAGGGACCAGGCAAGGCCATCCCCTCCTGCTGGCACAGCCCAAAGGTGGTCCTGGTGTTTGCTGGCCCATGGTAACCAAACCCAGCGTGGTGAAAGCCCTGACACCATTTTTAAGGCCCTAAAGTATTGTTCCTAAATGACTTTTAGTTGCAACACGTTATTACATGACCAGCATCCAGCATCAGCTCATCAGCGGCCTGGAGGGAGTTTTGGCCCTCAGGACCACGGAGCTCTGTATCACTGAGGGGTGAACGTGTTCCTCATCTGGAGCCGCTCCCCACGCAGCCTCCCCTGCACCACGGCGTTGGCTGCGGCGGCAGGGAGTGGCGAGACTAAGGAAGGAGCTGTGACCCCCCCTCCCGCTCTGTCATGGCGGCGACGCCCCCGGCACCCCTCCGGCACCTGCAGCGCCGCCCCCCGCGCCTCTGCCGCCAATCACCGCTCTCCACCTGACTGGCAGGCGCTCAGCCAATGGAACTGCGGCATCCCGCCCCACCGTGCCTCCTCCAACCAATGGCAAGCGCGCGTCCCCGCCGGCGCGCGCACTCCCGCCCTCAGCTCTCCTTCTGACCAATCGCCGCGCGGCTCTGTGCGGAAGCGGCGTGGCGGCGGCCAATGGGAGGGCGAGGGCGGCTGCTAAAGGACGGCGGGCGGCGGGCCCGCGGCAGACGGGCGGGAGCGGCGGCGGGAGGAGTTGGGGGCCGTGCGCCCGGCAGGGCCTGCAGGTGAGGCGGGGAGCACCTTCCTGCGTGGCTCGGGGGGTGGCTGGGTCTCCCTCCCGTTCTTCCCCCGGCGGTGCGTGGCCCCAGGGGGCTGCCCTGCGGCTACGTCTCGCCCTGCCCTGTCACCGTGCGTTGTCCTCGAGTGTCTACTGCCCGGGGCGGAGGTGGGGTGTCCCTTGGCTGTGGTGGTCGGTGTCCGGTTCCCCCGCTGTTCTCCCCGGGGGTGGAAGCTCTTGAGCTGGCGGTGCGGTGACAGCCGCCCCGTGCCCTCCCTGGGGGTGTGAAGCTGGGCCGGGAGCTGCACATCCCTGTGCTCGCAGTGGGGTAAGGCCGGGGTGGGATGCGATCGGCAGCTCAGTGAGGAGCAGAGGGTGGTCCTTGTGTGGGTTAGAGCTAGGGCAGCTGTGCCTCCGGCTGTCAGGTCACACTGTTCCCCCCAAACGGCCTCTTCCCTGGTGCTCCAAGGTCCTGACCCTGCTAGGAGCATCTCGCATCAGCTTCAGGCTCCGTTTTGTTCGGTGCGATGTACCTGCTTGTCAGCCTGTGTGATGGGACTGCTCCTTTCTGCGCCCTTACCTGTAACTTGTGACTTCCTCCAGCTCACGGTGGGTAGATGTATCTGTTGCAGCTGATGAAATCCCTCACCTGACACTAACTTTGAAGAGGTGTGTCAGCAGTAGTTTATTCACTCAGTTATGGCTGGAGGGATTGCATTCTGCATTTTCGTGTAGGTCTCCTCAGAGAATTCGTAACAGCTTCCTCTTATTGTTGATGTACAATTGTCACTGACCTGGCAAGCGCTAAAGATTCCTGTCTGCCTCTTGCAGATTGCTGCTTGGCTTCCACAGCACTGGTGCCTCATTCTGTGACAAATGTTAGTGGCTTGTTAGTCAGCTGACTAGTACAGTGTGTTCATCTTGCAGACCTTATTTATCAATTATTATCACACTCAGCCGCATTGGTAATATTGCTTAGGTTGGCATGTTCTAGTCTCTGCTGATGTGGTGTCGTGGGACACTCAGTTCAGCTGTTTGCATTTGTGATATCTCATCCTCAGACCTTCTTCGATAACATTCATTTCCCGTGCAGGGAGTTTTGTTATTGACAACTAGTCTTTGGTTGTTATGTCATCTTGTCTTGGTTTGTCTGTGTCCTCTCTTAGGTGCTTGCTTAGTTCTCATTTCACAAGAAGGAGTTTCAATGAGTTCTCCTGTCTCTTGGATCAGTGGACGTGCAGCTGTTCTTATTCGAGGCATGGCTTATTTTGGTCTCAAAGGCAAGAGTAAGAACAGTAAGGTTATTAAAAGGGAGATCAGCGCTAATGTTTGGGTTCTTCTATTCTCTTGCCTTATTCTTAAAAATAATTGCTTTTGCACAGGAGGTCCTCTGTGTTACTGTGTGAATTAGCTCCACAGAAGATGGGTCTGATCGAAAATTGTACCAAACTGTCTTTTTTAGGGGTGGAGAAGATGGGGATTTTGGGGATAAGTCCTTCCATCATGCAGAACTGTTTCTGAAGAAGTTAAACTTGAAAATTAATTTGTTCTACTCTTGTAAAAGCTATATTTTTCTATTCGGGGAATGAATAGCAGCTTAAGCTCTTAGTGTTTCATAAAGCTGCTTTATTAAACTTGTCATGGGAAAATGCGGAGAGTAACACGTTGAAATAGTTGTTCTGGGATGTGGCACTGGGAAAGAAAGGTGGCAGAGCAACATCCTCTGTCCTTGACACAGGTTGTCGAAATCTACTAAGGTCCAGCTGTACTTCTAGGTGTGATTTGGTGCACAACAGGAAAAGGTGGCTTTAAAGCAGTGTTTCAAACCTTCTGTAGTTTAACCTCAGTCAATAATGGCAGTGGCCTGGGTGCTGCTGGATTCACATTGTACTGTTATTCCCCTTTTTTGCTCTGTGTCTCTTGCCTCTTCATCTCTACTTTCACACTGCTGGCTCTGGCAGAACCAGAACTTGGAATAAGTTAACAAAGAACAGGGTTTAACAAAATCTCTGGTAGGGGTGTTAAGTGCTGGGATCTTATAATAAGCTGTGTGCTTATAATTCCTATTGAAAGGTACAGCCTCAAACTGGTGTTTTGGACTTTCCAGCAAAAGCCTAAATAATCACAGTTTTGCTAGGATATTGGAGTCTTCATCTTTGCTTTTAAGTTTCTCTGGAACAGTGTTTTGTGAGGTGTTACAGTTCTGAATTGCTATTCGTAGGGTGCTGTAAAACAATTGATGTTCTGCGCAAATATTTGCCCTTCTTCAGCCTAAGTATCTTGCAAAGTTTAAACTTATATACAGTTAAACAACTGATCAAGCTCAGCTGACTGAGTGCAGTACCAAACAGTTGATTTAATTTCAGTGTGCAAGGGCACATTGTCCTTCTTGTGGAGAAGCAAAGTCCACTTTGCCCAACACATGTGGGTGGCAGTGATGCCCAGTCAGGCAGCTAACTCTGGAAAGGCTTGTATGCCCAAGGGCTTGTCTTTTCTTCAGCTGTTTCAGTTGACTTGATAATAAAGATTGTCTCTGACTGCCAGCCTTGCTCTGCCAATATCAGGCAGCAGTAATTCAAAATGCTTTGCAAAGCAGTTCTGTACAAACCAGGTGCTTGAAACATCTTTGTGCCTGTGCTCCGCTAGAGGTAACGGCAGTGGAAGGAGGTGTCACACTTGGCAGGGTACAGATTTTTATCTGTCTCTGTGGATTGACCAAGAAGTGCGGTTGCCTCGCACTTACTCTGCTGTTGAGAAATACTTGTTTCCCTTCATCATGGGTTTGGTCTGACTAAAATAAATGACAGTGACAACTTCCTCTACTAATATGGATTGAGACCTTGCAAACACCAGTCTGAAATGTCTTACGTATTAGTTTTGAGTAACTGAGATAAAGCACTATTCAGGACATTGAGTACTCAAAAAGCGTAGTACAGGCTCCTCAAATAGGGACAAAAGACTGCTATGGAGAGGTTCACTCTTCAATAATTTGTCCTGCTTCTAAACTTAAATCTTCAAAGATGCTTTTGCATAGAGCTGCAGGTTCCGGAAAGGTTATGCTGAGGGTGTTCAAGCCTGGCTGTCCCTTAAGTGGAACACCCAGTTCTGTGAAGGTTGGGCATATGTGACTATGAAAGGTTGCACTAAGTGAAATAAGCAGATGCACAGTCACTTACAGTGAACGTCCTTGTAAGAGGTAAGGACAAAATGTCCTAAGACGTATGCCTATAATATCCCTAGCCTCTCACTTGGAATTCAGCAGGAGAGAGGGCAATGTAGCTCTTCAAATGTGGAGCTGCTGGTAACTGTAGTGCTTAGAAACCTGTTTTAGTTGGCATTCTGGTAGAACCTGAATACTTGGCAGTGGTGGTGATTGTGTGTTGGTCAGGTCCTGTCCCTTTATATGTAGTTCTTCTGTCCTGAAATGTTGTTGCTTCATTTTCAATGTAATTACGTGAAGTGGACTTCTCTAGTGTGAGCCTTCTATCAATCATGGACAGACTCTGAGAGAATGACTCTGCAAATCTTCTGTTTCCCCTGTGGAGAGGAGCTGCTTGTCAGGGGAAAAAAAATAAAGTGTTTGAAGGCCTCAGTCAAGTGGCACCTCAGCTTTGGATCATGTTCAAATATAGGTGTTTTCAGTCTACTTGAACTGGACCGGTCTTGAATAAAGTCCTCTTACCTGTGTTGTGCTTTGGGATAGGTGGTCTTTCCTTGCTGTGCAGCTGGTCTGGTACGGAGAATGTTCCCCACTTTGCCTGTTTGTGCACCCTGTGGCTGAGCAAACAGCTGTCATGTGCTTGGACTTTGAGCTGCTCCTCCAGGATGAAGAGCTGAGCTCTGTGGCTGGAGATGGAGGGGTTGGAGTTGGAGGGTAAAAGAGGCTTTAACAATGTGATGCTGTGCATCAAAATACGGTGAGGGAATAGAGCAGACTTCCTGCGTGGGGGTTGGTCTGTAATGTAGTTTTTATTAGCTCACCTAACTCAATGGCTTGATGCTGGGATCATTCTGTCAACTACTGAGCATGGATTGTCAGGTTCTCTACAGTCTGTTTACTCCATTTCTTCCCTTGAGCTTGATGCTGCTTGCTGGCACAGGGTTGTGTGATAAGCAGCTAATTGCTGTAAGGCTGTGGAAAGGTGTTACCCAGTATTTCTCTCTGTATGTAAAAGTAAGTTTGACCTCTTGTACAAGAAGCTGAAGCTTTGCCCCGTAGTTCCGTAAGGTAGTGGCTAGGGTGTGACAGTCCCAAGTCTCTGTATCTTATCTTGAAGGAAAGGCTTATGTTATTGAAGCAAACATCGTTATTTGATTACTACAATTAATTGATTTCTGTGGACTCAGAGCCTGTTCTGTTAATCATCTTCATCAGGTGTGTGCCATAAAAGCTAAGGCAGTGGTTTTCAATCTGTCTGAGACAAAGAGGAACCAGATAAGGCAACATACACGGAATCTACATAGCAACCTCCTTGGGTAATACACAAAAGCTGCCTGTGGGGCAGTTGAACTATTTTTGATCAGCTGAAGTGATATTGTGAAGACACAAAGGTAGTTCCTCTAGTTGGAAGGAAGTGAAGTTCAAGACTCATTCGATTAAATTGCCCTTTTTGGAGAACTGAAAGACCTAAAAATCCTTTGGTCCTGTTGGCTGTAGAATTATTCTCAGGTGCTTTTTTAAGCAAGTTGCCTTGGGATATACACCCAGCCCTCTTCCATGGTTGATTTCTGCTCTGAAGATGTAGGATTCTACAAAGTCAAAAAAGGAAAAAGCTCCAGTTAAAGGCACCTGTCTTTCTGTGCTGATGGTGCCTTGGGATGTGAACTTTATCCCTGTAACCTCACAGTACCTCTAAACTTAGTATGAGCCAAGTATTGTAATTCATGAAAAGGTCAAATTCCAGTGAAGGCACCAGCCAAGAAATTCTTTTTGGAACAGGGTGTAAACAATACTTGCTGGTGTCTGTACTTGCCAACCAGCCAAATCCTGGCCTGGGAGCTGGCTCTGGCACGAGGTGAGGGATTTGCACCAAGGACTTGCATGTGCTGTCCAAGTAGTATTCTTTTAAGCATCCTTGTAAGGGGACATGTCAGTGTACCCTCTTTGTTTGGAGATGAAATCTGTCAGATGTTGGACAACAAAACTATGGTGGGCTTTTCTGGACTCCTGAGGACTTCGCTTTATCTCTCATGGCCACATCTAACCCGAAGCTTAAGTGCTTGAAGTGCTCAGCTAATTCTTAATTATACCCTCTGAGGTCTGAGACTTAGTTGGCTCTTTGAAGTGGCCAGAAGTACCGAGTGATGCATCAAGATGATCTCAGCTCTTGTTTCACATGTTTTTCTTTATGCCACCACCAAAGGTTATGGGAGGTTTTGCTCTGGATAAGCTTGGGCTGGGTCTGTGCCAGTCTCAAGTGGTGTCATGACTTGCTTTGTGTGCTTAAGCTGATGAGGTATATTGCTGACGTGGCCTTAAAATACTTGTATCTATTTAATTTTCTTGAAACAAAATAGCAGTTTAGAGTTAACACTTCTCCATAGAAAGGAAATAATTTTTTTATACAAGTGTTGGGTAAAAGGTAGGATATGGGACTGTGCAATAAAGCTTGAGGCTTTCTTCATGATTCCTCTTGAACAGGTTCCTGTAGTTGTGTAGATTGTGTGCCTTCAGACTGCCCTCCAGTGCTTTATAAAAAGTCTGGCAGCCTTTCCCATCAGGGCACATGCTTCAGAGCCTTTCCCAGGTGTATTCATCTTCATTTGGATAGCCTCAAAACATCTTCCTCTTCACTGAAACCCTTGAATGCTCAGTGGTGTGACATCTCTGTACGCTTCCTGGAGTGAGATTTGAGTAATATGCATGAAACCTGCTTTTGTTTAAAAAAAACTATGTACTGCTCTGCCTTTCAACCCTTTCCTTTATAAAGTTCCCTTCTCTATAACATGGTTCTAAATATCTTACCTGGCACTGACAGGCCTGTAATTTCTGGTTTTGCAGTGTATCTTTCAGGAGAGGCATTAGCTTTGGTTGATATTAAAGACAATTAATTTCCTAGAAACGTTCCCCAAAGAACTAATTTCAGTCAAACACCCATCCTTCTTTCCCTTTCAAAGAGGTGGTAAAAAACCCCTTACTTCTGATCTGCCTAGGAACAACTCTTAAAGTAGGGTGGGTTTGCTTTTCTCTTGTCTAACATACTTTGACTTTTATTCCTCAAGTGGACACTAAAAATATATTAAACCAGTCCAAGCTTCTTTGGCTCTTCTGAATCTTTGTGGATAAGAGAGTGTTATACTACTTGGTAGAAGCTGTAAAAGCATAAGGAAGGGGATTTTTAAGACTTTCAGAAGCCAGGCATGCTTCACTTTGGTGTCCAGCTGAGCTCTGAGAGCACCAGTGAGCCAGAGTGCTGCCTGGTGGGAGGGCAGCTATGAGGCTCTTGTACCGAGCTGCCATTCCTGGAAATGGCATTCCTTCAAGATTCTTCAGTCAATGTAATGGAGCATAAAATATCTTGCTAGTGGAGCCCCTTTCAAAGAGGCCTTTGCTCTTGTCTGTTCCATAGAGCTGCATCTTTGCTTTAGCCAGAAGCATTTCCAGTGCTCTGATGAAATGAGGCTTTCAGTGGCTCATTAAAAGGCCTGAGGGAAGGACCCTATGGGAATGGCTTCCTTTAATGTCTGTGCTGTTTTAATGTTGGCTTTCCAGTATGCAGAGTCAGGCTCTGCTTCCATGGGTGGAGGAGCTGTAATGCTTGGTAGTTACCAAATCCTGATTTTGCCGCATTGAGTCACAGCGTGCAGTGACTTCTGTCCCTGGAAGAGTTTCCTCTCCACAGGAAACCTGTAACTGAAATGTGTACAGGTCCTGGGTTTGTTGACAGTTGTGAGTTCACTTACTGTACAAGTAAATATTTTGATGGCTTTTCCAAAACCCAGTGTCTTTGAAAGGATATTAAGGAATTTGCTGTAGCTCTACTGGCTTTTGTTGTAGTTGTTTCTATTCCTGTCTGGAAAAGGGAGACTTGGGTTTTGTTTTTTTTTCTCACTGTACTTGTACAGGTGAAGTGCACCCTAGCAGTAGTGCTGAAATGTTTCGTGTAACATGATTTTCAGCTTTTTGTGATGAAAGGGCAAATGAAAAGACCACAAATCCAGCACTTGCTTTCCAGTGATTGATTTTAAACTTAGCTCTCAGTCACAATTTGGACTTAAGAACACTGCTTAAAAGGGCTGTTGGTCTCACAGGCTGCCATGCCAGTAAGTGATTATTTTTTAAAAAAAAGTGTAATTAAGGTACTTCAAAATAACATCCTTGGGGCCAAGAGTTTCAAATTCTTTGTGTTCCTCAATGTGGATCTCAAACCCTGTAATGGATGAAAAGGCAGGCTTGATTGCTCCCAGTGGTATACTTACTGCCTCTTGCTAGTTTTGTCTAACCTGCCAGAAGCGAATCCAGTGTTCTACATACAGGAAAGACCAAATGTTTGTCCACTTAAATTAATGCTGACCGTGTTAGAGGATATTCTAGATTAAAATTTGTCTGGCTCAACACTGTGGTTATCCGTCCCTTTTCGTAAACAGACAAGTTTATTGGGTCAATGTAAAAAGGGTTTAACAAAACAGAAGCAAGGTGACCTTATCCCAGCTGGTAAAGAGGGAGGCATTTGTTCTATGTGATTAGAGGCAGAGCTCAAATCCATTTTATTAAGCTAAACCCTTGAAATTTTAGAGCAGGATGCCTTGACTCAGCCCCTGCAAATCTGCCCTGGCTGAGATGGGTCTGTTTAGGTCTTCAGAAATACCAGACTCTAGAGGAAGTACCTAGAACGCCACAGCTGGATCCATAGGGCTTGGATCTTACCAATCTAGTCTTCATGGACTTAGATCCATTGCTTAAATAATCACTGCAGGTACCTGTGCAACTGCAGCAGCAGTGCCAGCTTTGCATTACATGTACAGACTGATGTGAGCTTTTGGGTAAAGATCCTGACAAATACACGATCCTCTAGCACATGTTTGAGGTGCGTAAGTTCAGTGAATGTGTGTTTGGGCTGTCTTAAAATGGAAAAGTACTAGTTCACAAGTGTCAAAGCATAATCCTGCCTACCAACAGCTGAATCTCTAAGTAATGTCAAGCTGGTATGCTGTTTTAAGGGAGTGACAGGCTAAAATGAGATATAAAAGTATCAGAAAAGATGTGGTGCATTTGTAATCTGAAGATTATATGGGAGAGAGCACTCTCAGGGAGATAGGGCTTGGCTGGATCAGTTACACTGATTCACTAGTACAAAATCCTAATGACTAATTGTGCCCAGCTTTATTTTTAACGAATTCACTAAGGTGAAAGCTGTAAATGGCAATAAATGTAATGGCAATAAATACAAATAGCTTAAAATCCAGGTGGCAGGAAGGTCTGGGGTAACACGTGCATTAGTGTCTCGATTTTCTAAATAAAACAATGAAAGGAAGATGTCAACAGAACTCCTGGGAGTTTTAGCTGGGGAAGATTTGCTCGAGCACCTGGTTGTCCCAGAGTTCAGGAACTTGGTCTGCTCTTCTGCCAGTTGTATCTTCCCTGGGGAAGCTGTTCCTGTAGTTTGCCTGTTGTCTCCTACACAACTGATGGTAAGGTTGGTGAAAATATATGAAGTGTGGACATGATTCAGCTGAACATTTTACTTGAACTCTTCATTGAGATATGTGATGCCAATGTAATTTCTGAGTAGAAGATGTCTTTGTGGCCCGCTCTGCTCCCTTCTACTGTGAGGCTCAGAATTGGAAAATAAAAGCTTTAGAGCTGTCCAAAACTAAACGTCTGCTTCTTTCCTCACCTTCTGTTCTGTGATGCATATGGTTATGGTGGCAGAAACTTGCAGCTTTCCAGCACACTGCTAATCAATAGCTGATGTCATTTGTGTTTTCTTCCAAGGGATTTTGGTGTAGCTGCACTGAGTACAGAAAGTACTTCTGATGCTCTTCATTCCTGCTAGGAAGAAAAAAGCTTTGATATGGTCTGTCCTGGTGGTGTGTTTTCCATTTGGAAGCAGTAGCTGTGGTAGGGAGCAGACAGTTCTGGAGCTTTTCCTGGAAGCTCTGATTCCCCATCGATTTGTTGTGCCTGTAGGAAGCCAGCCCTAATTGTAAATATCACTTACACTTTTACGGGCACAGGCTGAAAGCTCTCTCCTTTATTGGCATCATCAAATTCTTGTAACAAGCCTTCTTGCATGTGCACTAGTGTTAATTAGGTGGCTGTGTCTTAGCCTCCTGTGGCTCTCACGGTCTTGAAGTGTGATATGTTGTAACATCTCAAAAAGCAAGTGTAGGAACAAGCAGAGACTGTTTACAAGCTTCCATCTGTAGGAGTGAGCTGCCTTGCTAAGCCTGAATAAAAGTAGCAGGAAACTTCTTTCAGTCTGGCTTCACACTTCAGTAACAGTGTAGATACTGCGCAAAGTTGAGCTAAACAGTATCCTGTCAATTCTGGCCTTTTAAATACAAAGGGATTAGGTTTTCTAATTGGTGCAATGCCACACTGTCTTACACAGATGGGATCTGTCTCTGCTCGTGAAGGTGTATTTACATACTGCAGATGAATTAATATGCTGTAGTAAGTGATCTAGTCTGGAATCTGTCCACTGACAAGAGGCTTCTGATGCAGATGGATCAGAGTTGAAGTGGTTATGACTCACTAGACAAATCATTAGCAATGTCTGTGGTGGGACCTTTGTATAAATTTGTTTATCCTTTCCAGCTGAGAGATGCAGCTTTATCAGTAATAATCAATTTGCTTTTCCTCCCTTCACAGGGTAACTCCTGTAGCGCTTGGATCCAGAAGGTGACAAGTCTACTGAGGACTGGCAGTTTTTTCTAGCTTGGGGAAAAGTTGAAATTGGTAAGACTTGGCTTGTCAGTTGATATCTTACTTGGGTTACCCATATGACTGAGGAAAGACCCAGGGAAAACCTGCCCCTTCAACAACAGCTGCCAGCAGCTGTTTGAACGGTGTGTTCAAAAAAAGCTGGATCGATTTAAGAACTTGATTTCAAGCTGGAAGGATGTATTTTACTAGTTCTTTTTCCTGCCTCTGTTACTTTACTCTGTAGCCCTTGAAAGGCTAGATATTAATCTAGCCCTTGAGAACTGCAGTGAACTAAAAGAAATGCTGAAATTGCCAGTACATAAAGTGACCACCTTAAAGAGAGGCAGGATTTAGTACCAATATTCTCATGGAATTACAAAACTCAGGCTGAGGAACTAACACAGTACTTCTTTCAGGTTCTCATTTTCAAGTCTGTCTTGTACATCTGTGAAGAAACACACATCCAAAGCTGCTAAGGTGTTTTTACAGACTGACTTTTGACCTGGCTTGTGTTTGAGCTGTGGGTAGTCTTGTGCAAGATCCTGAATGTATTGACTGGCTGCAGACTAGGACTTGACACCTGAGACACTGGTGCAATTGTAATGCAGCACTGATTAGGAATAAATCTCCTTCCCAGTTGATCATCCGGTTTCTATTTCTTCTGTTGGTCAGGGTGCTTAGACCAATAAAAAATAAACTTCCTTTCATCTTTGAAGTAGCTAGGCTGAGTTGACATGCTAGGATCTCTTAGCAGTGTTGACTAACAAATTTGGTTGGTTTACGCAGTTGAGTATTTTACATGACAGTTGATACTCACATCCAACAGTGTATTTCCAAAAGCTTTTATATTTTTTATCTCCAGGCTCAAAATGAGTGCAATATTGGAAACCTCTGAGCTGCCAGCAGTGTTTGATGGGGTGAAGCTGGCTGCAGTTGCTGCTGTGCTGTATGTTATTGTTCGCTGCTTGAATTTAAAAAGCCCAACTGCCCCTCCTGAACTCATTTACCAGGACTCTGCTTTGGCCCGCTTTCTGCTCAAATCCTGCCCACTTCTGACCAAAGAGTAAGTATATTTTTTCCATGTTGACCTGTATTATAGGAATAAGAGCTGTACTTAGCCATTCTTTGGCCTAGTGTATTTCGTAAACCTGGGTGCAAATGAATGTCAGGGTGCAGTCTTGATAAAATAAACCTGTTCCAAGTCAAGCATTTCATTGTTATTGTCTCAGGTACCTGGAGTTAGGACCAAGCCTTGTTGTGCAGGGCTCTCCACAGATGCAGTCAGCACTTGTTCATGTTCTTGTACTCCTTTCTCTTAGGGAGGAAATCTGTAGGGAGTCACAGGGAGGAAATGGTTTTTATGCTGTGTCAGTGCACTTATAATGAACACAGGGGTGGCTATTAGTTTTAAAGTGCCTACTCCTATTTGAAGTGCCTTAAGTTGATTGAAAAATAATGAAATGTATTACTGGGGAGAGCACATCATAACTAGTTTAATAAAGTGATGACATATTGGCCAGCTCTGAGGCTGTTGCATTCACTTCAAATTGACCTTATGTGAGCTGTGTATTTGAGCAGGCTGATCCTTGACCTTCCATTCTAGGACCTGCAGAATCAGTGCAGCAGCTCTTAACTTCACCAGTAACCTTCACCAATAATAGGAAGCATTTAGTACAATTTATGAGCCTTTGGAGGGACAAGGACTTTGATTACAGTATTTATCTTCTGCAATCACTTTGAAAACTTGCAAGTCCTATTTAGAAGCCCTAAATACATCAATTATCTAGTAAGTGCTCAGTGCAGCTGCATGAACTTTACTTTTGGATCTCAAAAGTCAGATTGACTTAAGGATAGTCATTCTAGGGGAGATGAGAGGCTTTTAGCAGTGCTGTGTTGGGTGCCTTGATTACATAAGGTGTAAGATATGAGGCCATGGGGTCTGTAAACTTTTAGAGGGGAAAAAAAGCATTATCTGTTTTTAAATCAGAACCCAAAGAGGGTGATGCACTCCAGGTTTGGTAATAGTGTGCTTGGTTTCTTGATTATGTCCACTGCCCTAATTGCAAAGCAATTACTTGCCTAAGAAATACATTAAGGAGGTTTAAGTTACTTGGTACCTTAGACACTTAGCATCTCAACACAGTCCAACCAACGTGTCCATAGTCACTGAAGGAGCAAGCATGAAGCTGTGCTGATTACCAGTCTTGAAGGCATATTAGTATTAGCTAATCTTTGGAAATGGATTAGAAGCTAATTCAGAGTCCATATTACTCCTATTTCAGCTCTTCTCAGCATTACTGTATTACAGCCATGTTTTTGACTTTCAGTTGGAGGAACAAACCATTCCCTATAGAGTGAAAATGCAGAACATGTACTGCAATTTTTAGACATCTGTTGTGCATTAATTGCAGGAGTGAAGAGCTGCTTGCAGAACCCTGGTGTTGTGTTAATAGTGTGCAGTTGTGGGTTGTTTTCTCTGGATCAGCTGAGCTCAGGCTTGCCAAATTCACAGAAAGCTGTAGCAGTGATCTCCAGTACATGGTTCTTGGTAGAATATGGTCTGAAAGGTTTCCATGACCCCAGGAAGCAAACTCAGATGAAACAAGTCAGAACAATGTGTCAATTGGTAGTTGTTCAGTCCTCTTACCTCTATATCTCTGTTAAGGAAGAGAGGAATATGATTGCTGTTGGGCATTGAAAGGCTTTTCAGGAAAGACAACTTTAAGTTGTGGTATATGGTGGGTTTTTTCCTTACCATTGATGTTATCACGGACTTTTTTCCAATACAAGAATTAAAAAAAAAAATCAAAGAAATCCTGTCTTCAGGCATGAAAGTCACCTGGGGACTAAAAGGGAACAAATATATTTAAATTCGTGCAATTATGCGTGAAATAGTTTGCAGGACTAATTAGCAAAAAGCTGTGTGAAAACAGCTTGTGCCATACTCCACTGAAAAATCTTGCAAGGCTTTGATTACTTGCTAATTATTCAGAGTGTTAGGAAAGCTGATTAAGCAGCTCTTTTCAAATTCTACCATGAAAGCAAAATAAGTAGCCCAGCAATCCCTTTTGTTATATCAGTACTGGGTTTGTTGTCAGATCTGTTATATGACCAATTCTTCTCTACAGAAGAATGTTTACAGCTGTGAACTGGCTTTCAGACCTGGTTTATTCAGCTCCCTTACACTTCAGGGAGCAAGGGGTGAGGGTACTGCTGGGAAAAACAGGGTGGCAGGGAGAAAGAGATAAGCAAAGTTATTCTATCTGTGCAGATGTTCAAAAGGACTTGGGGAAGGTACTTTTGGACTTTATTTTCCCTTTATGGCACCATCCTTACCTATGGACTTACACGTTGTAACTGTGGTGGTGTTCAGCAAGCCAAGTGGTGGTAGATGAATAATTTAGGAACTTTGAATTGTAAAACTGCTTGAGATGGCTGCGTGCCAGGTACCTTGTACTTGAGATGTTAGTACTGCTTTTTACAGTTCTCTAAATTGCTAGAAGCTTTCTACTTACCTAGCAAGCCCTGGTAAGCAAGAGAATGTCTTCCTAGGGCTCATGTTTTCTTACCTCTGTTTCCCTTCCTCTGCCCTGTCCAGCTCTGTACTTTGGCTTGCCAAGTGAAGTAGAATAATCAGACCCTTTTCCATTCAAATTGCTGCTTCTTGCATAGAAGCTCTTGCAAATCAGCACAGCTATTGGTGCTCTCTAGCCCTTGGGCCTAATCCCTGCCTGCAGCTGTCCTCCTGCCTTTCAAATGGGTGCGGAAAGTCCTTCATCTGCTCTTACTCCTGTAGAAATGCAGTGTTGGCTCTTTGATTCATGAGGATAAATTTGGCCTGTGCTTGCTGTAGTAGGCACAGACTTTTTTTGGCTGTTTACAATTTATTCTACCACCAAGTGTGTGTATCTTTATTTCTGTAGAGATGTGGCACGTGTCATCCCTATCGAAAATAATTATCCTTGCTGTCTGCACACTTTTCATCATCAATAAAGGCGAGCTCCTCAAAGATTGAGGCAAATGACTGTCAAGCCGGTTAGTAAACACTGTCAAAGATCCAGCCTAGATCCTTCTTATCCTTTGTTTGCACACTAACCTATACTGGATAAGTAGGCTGCTTGGTACCAGAAGACTCCTTTGCACTGTCACTGCGTTTCTCCTGGATGCAAGGAGACAAGTAGTCAGAAAAGCTGTCTTCAAGCTTTTCAGTGTTCTTTTCTTCCTCCTAATAGCAAGCAGTGTTTGATTCCTGTCAACTCCTTAGTGTTTTACCCTGGGAGGAACACTTCCAGGAGAATATTAAACTAGAACAACAGTGTTACCCCTGAAGCTTTGGCAGGTGAACATGCTGAGAGGTAGAGGAGAGTGGCAGCTCCCTATTGGTAAGTTGAAGTGTTAACCTTGGGGAGAGAAGCAGCCTCGGGGTTTTGAGTTCTTGCTGGGTGCTGTGGCATTGGCAGCAGCCTTGTTCTCCAGTTCTTATCAGCAAAAAGCCTTCACCCTCTGAAGGAAGACTGTAAGTGCTGTAATCCTCATGCCTTATTTTGACTAAAATACTTCTTTATAGTCAGTGAAGGCTGAGGAGGGGTGTGATGGGCACTTGACAAAACAAAACCTGCCTAAATGGTGAAGGAGGAGGTTTAGCCAAGGAGGCCAGTCTGTTCTTTTAAATAGTTCTGACTTCATACAGTTTCTATGGCCAGCAAACACTTCTACTCCACTTGTGAGTTTCTTTTTCGAGGCTCAGGGGACATGGAAGCTCCTTAAGCTGCTTAATTTTTTTTTGTTACATATTTGCTCTGTTTTCATCACATTGAGCAGTCTAGATGAGCTGATGCAGAAAAAGCTGCTTTCTATGTATTTGTGTGAGGGGGTTGAACCCTGCAGACTTCTAGATGAGTTTTCTTAATAGGATTCAAATTGCATTCCCTCGCATCAAGTAAAGGACAAGGTTCAAACTAAGTTTGATTTTTGTAAAGCATTCTTTAAATACCTCCAAACTGCTCAATAAGGGAGGGGGGGGGAAATAATCTGTCACCTGTTGTAATGCTGGCAGCAGTTCTCAGGGTGTCCTGACATGGACAAATTGTAGGCTCTGTTTTCTCACCATCAGTATCCAAGGTACTACAGCACATCAAAGGCCATATAAGAGTTAATGTTTAAAGTGTTAATCTCCTCAGATGAAATGAAGTAATGCTCCAGAAATAAGCCTGTTGCTGAACTTCCCCTTCAGATCTTTGAGGACCTGAATGCTGATGCTTGCTAATAAAAATAGCGCAGTTTTTATGTGCTTTGTGTGAGCTGCTTATACAGCTGCTGCTCTCCTAAATTCCTGCATACTGAGTGATGTACATGCCCTAAAATTATAATCTACTGCCTGAGAGCCACTAAACTTAAATCGACAATCACGTGTTGGAATTGTTTTAAATATTAAAATGCTAGGAGAAATATTTGTGGAAAACCTAGGAATTCTCTTGCTGTTGGCCACTGTTGTGTGCAGCCACCTATCAAGATGTGGGGCTGTGCTGCACAGTTGAAATGCAGATTTGGAGCTAAAACATTAGCATTTGTGAGCAGATTTATGTAACTGACTGTGAATTCACTCAGCCAGTTAAGACTGAACTCTGTACTTTTGTGCCATGTAAGTCAGCTTCCATAATAAGTAACTTGCATCCCCGGGCCTCTTCTCCTGTCTGCCTTCTGTTGCAGAATCCTCTTACTGGAAGTTATAGGGCTGGTTACTGGAAGACATAACTTAACTGCTTCAAATATTTATCTTTACCCAGAGTCCCTCCTGTCTATTGCAACCAAATCAAAACAGGAAAATGAGTCAGTTAAAAGCCTTTGGGTCTGGAGCAAACTGAGAAACCGTTCTTGCTTCACAGACAAATAAAAATATCCTTTTCTAGCACAGTGTGACTTTTCCTTTTGGATTTTATCAGTACATGCTCCTGTGTTACTGCGGTACATTATCCTTGTCCTTGTGTGGAGGTCTTGGCAAGAGGTCTTCCTGAGTGCTGTTCACCACCCAGCTGCCTGCTCAGCTCCTGTCACCATAAGCCGCTATTGCAGAACAGTGAAAATGCTGCTTATGGACACTGTTTGGGCCTGGGCTCTTGTACCTCTGTGAGCAGCTTCACTGGAGCAGGATACTGAGAAATACATAGTGAGTCATCTCCGTACGGGGAAGTTTGCTGTGCTGGAGTAATCTCTATAATACACTGCTTTTCAAAACCACTTCGGTTTATAGAAGACATTGAGGAGTTGAAGTCTTTGAACATTTTCTCTGTTTCTGCTGATTATCAATGCTGGAGGGAAGCCAACTGCGTTTGAGTGAAGGGCCCTTGTTTGAAAGACATGTTTAAATTTAGCTGTAGTGATAGTTTTAGCATAAAATCTGAAGGGAAATGCTCAGATGCTCCTTAGACTGAATACTACTTAGTTGCTCAGTCTCCATCATTGTGTTGCGTCCTGTTGAGAATGTTTTGTTAAGGTAAGCCACAAGAAGAATACCCTGAGTACATGCTCTTCTTGTCTGCAGGATGTTGTTTTGAAGGAGCATCTTTTTTCAGCTGTTTGCCATGAGGAATGTTGGCTTCACTACAAAACAATCTGTGCTAGCTATTGCTATCAGCACTGGGGTTTTTTTTTCAACTGGTTTGAGCATGGAAATATCTCTGGAACTCTTTCTCACATAATAGGCTTAAATAAATTTTATCTTACGTGATCTGTCCTTTCAGAGGGGTGAAGGCTTTTGCACAATTCCTGGCACATCTTTTCCCTCACCAGTGTGGTATTGTGCACCTTCATGGCTGAAGAGTTCTTTCTATGCTTTCCTCTTGGAATGGTTCTAGTAAATGCAAGGTGAAAGTCCACACAAATATAAAAAGTCCACTCCTGTATAAAAAGATGTCCAGTCTTTCAATCCTGTACAGTCTTACACTATCAGGCTCGGTACTTGGTCTTGGAAGTTCTTGTAGACTTGGTCTCACTGAAAGGCATAGAAGTCACAGGAAGATTTCCAAAATAGATTTATCCATTGCCAAAATGGAGGGTCAACAGAAAGTGTGACAGACAGATCATATGTCTGATTCTGCCATAGATTATAAGGATACCTTGTCCTTAACTGAGGACAGATTATACCTAAATTCAGTGATGGAGAGGAATCACTGTAAAGGCTTTATTGGGTTTTACAGATTGACAGCTTGTCCTGGTAAACAAAAGTAACACTTTTAATAGCTGCTTGTTTTTGCATCAGTCTGGTAAGGTAAATTTTAAATCAGTCGTAGTTTTTCACTGATAATGCAAGGTCTATATGGTCTAGGCAATTTCGTTCCATCTCCCTGGTATTCAGTCTCCTGGAGCCTGGATACTTAAGGGATGTGTTAACAAGCCCGTTGCTTAAAGGTTGATGGACCTAAACAAAAATATTGGTGAGATAAGCTGCTGCTTGAACACTTGGATGTCTTTTAGAGCTTTAACTGCTTTAAAATAAAGTGCAAACGGTAGAAATACCCTTAACGTGCTTAAGTATGACTAAATAGGAGTAACAAAACTGCATTAGTGTACTATGCACATTACTCATGCTGAGTCTTGACCTTTAAATATTTATTTGAGAGAGCAGTTTCATGCAGAATGACTAACACAAGCCCTCTTTGCTGCGGGCAGTGCGATGCTTAAGCAGCTGACTGGAGTTAGCATCACAAAAACTAAGCTGAGCATTTTACTTGGTCCACAGGATGCTCAAACACTTGCTCACTCTGAAGGGAGCAACAGTGAATGCTCCCTTGTCCATAGGGCTTCACATAGCTTAAGCTTCAAGGGAGGTGTGGAAACTGTAGGTATCATTTGTCCATTATGGATACTCACAGGGATCCCTGCCTTAAATGAAGAATGTATCAATGAAACTTCATGTGCTGTTTGCCTGTAAAAGTAGCATAAAGGTTTGAGTTATTGTAGATCAGTACTTAGGTAACCTCCAGTCGGGTTATTTGAAGTCAGGTTTGGGGATCTCTTTCCCCAGAGAAACCTTGCCTGTGGAGGCAGATTGGTAAGCAGTGCACTCTTGGTAAGTAGTATGCTTGAAGCCCTTTGTCTTGATTTAAACTCTGGCAGTAGTGGTGAGTCTTTGAAGACTTTTCTAATTTCCTCTCTATCAACATTCTGTGGTATCTGCTGCTGCATCTCTTCCAATGGATGGTTGTAACCTATCACTGGAAACTGAAATGTAGATTAAACATGAGGAAAGGTTTTGTGCTTGCAGAGATCCTTGATTTTTGGCTTATATTTTTTTTTTCTATCAAGATGGTAGCAGTAATCAGTGACAGCGGTATAGCTTAGCTGCTGTAGCTGGACAAATTGCTTTCCTGTTAGCCCTATGGGCTAAAATCCTGGGATAATATTTGGAAAGCACTGTATGGAAGTAGAATTGCCAAAACTTTCCAATGCATATGCTTAACCTAAGATTGGAAACCATGAAACAATGTTGAGCTACAAATTCTTATTATAGGTTGTATTTGTCAGCTCCACTCCAAAGCTGCCAGCAAACCCCATCTGTAAAAGGTGTCTGTGGAACAAAATACAAATGCAGTCAAGCACAGTGTAGTGTGGAGTATGGCTCCTGACCTGAACTGGTGGTAAAGGGAACGACTGGGGTGAAGCCACTGTTTTTCCTTATGTTAGAAGAGCAGTGTATCTGGCATAATAGTTGTGTTCAAAGCCTCTTCACTGAGCTGTATGTGACTTGAGCAGAACCATCTGTGGTTCTTGTGCAGTCTGGCTCAGTTAGACTGCATTATTCCAATGGATATCTACTCTGAGTCGTGAGAATGGATCCACTGACTGCTTTCCACCTCTACCAGCTATTTCAGAGGATGAGCTTGTACAGTCCCCATCATTAGGAATCTGCACAGCTGCATGTGGTCCCTGGCAAGACCCAGTGCAGAGATGCTGGGCTGACAGAAGAGGGGTAGTGCTACTGGCCTTGCATGGATCCTTTGAAAAGCTTTATAGTTGAGTGATCAAATCCAAGATGCACTGAGACCGATTTACGAGGTTGCTGCAAAAGCTGCCAGCTGATGCTCACCTTTACTGAAGTGGGAGCTGCTTCCACAGGAATCTATTTTGGGTTTCTTTGAGAAGTGCACTTGCAGAAGTTTGAGTGAAACTACAGTGAACTGCTGTGTTGCTTTGACTGTAAGAAGTCTCCCTCATAGATGAGGGAATAGAACAGGGAGAAGGAGCATACTGCCGCTCTTGTCTGGCTACACAAGCCTAAATAGTTCCTATTTTGTAGGGAGTCTTTTTAAGGAGCGTGCGGGGGAAGAGGGAGTTGCGGATATGACACATAGGAGCTGGCATGGGGAAGGTCCAGCCGTGTGAGTAGGCAGTGTTAGAGCACAAAGGTAAGGTTTCAGTCACATTCTAGTGGATTATGGGCTTAAGTAGTAAATCCACCTCAGAGTCCTGAGATGCCTCGTTTTCTGTGGATAGGGAAGAGCATGATCTCTGCTTCATGTGGTCTCAAGAAGTCAAAGGGAATAACTACAGGAAGCCCTAAACACAACAGGGAGGGAGCTGCTAATCTCTCAGGATCCAGGGTGGTGTCAGCAGCTCTAAAGCTTCTTCTGGATACCCTGCCCTGTGTAGCAGAGACCACAGTTTCTTGACTGGAAGCGTGTCCCCTGGGACTGCTGTTCTAAAAAACAAATCATTTGTGCTTTCCTGTTCAGAGCTGATGTAACTGTCTTTTTCCAGGCATCAGCTCGGTCTCCTTTGCTGAGTGGCCAGGTGACTTGCCCACGTGGTGGTGGTGGTGTAGGGCACAGTATGTTTCCTGTTACACCTCTTGCAGCTCTGCTTGTACTAAAAAAACCTGGTAACTAAGCCTTGACTGCTTTCCAGCTCATAGCTGTGTTTCTCACATATCTATTTTGGGGGCCAGTAAGCCAGGAAAAGACAATCTGCTTTGTCACCTAGCTTTAATGTACCCTTGATAAACAAAAATAACTGGTAGACTCACCCCTCTTATTGAAAGGGATTTATTATTCAATAAAGCTTGGCCAGTTATGAATGGGTCTCTTAAAATTGTCCCAATTTTACCTAATTCTGAGAGGCAAAATCAACCTGTCCTGTGTTCTTCGCATAACTTAATAAAGCAGTTCTGCGTAAAATGGTCCCAACCAGCAAGTCTTGGGGCTTTCGGTTTTCTAAAACTTGCTGTGAATCCTGTCATTTCTGCTACTAGCTTGTACGGGTAAGTGCTTACACAAGGTCATGTGGCTCAACCCAGCAGGCTTCAGTGTTTCAATTGAAACAGATTTACAACAGTTTACAGTTCTAGAGGTCACTTTGGTTGGCTGGCAACATGGAGTCCCAGTCTCACCGAGGCACAAGGTCTCTGTGTATTTATTGAGAAGCTTTTGTGCCTCTAACATCTCAATATAGAGGAATGTCAGGGTTTTGGCTGCTGCTGCTGCTATCAGTGCTTTTTTTTCCAGCTTTGAGAGCATTTTGGTCTCTCCTCTTGTGTAAGGCTACAAAGATCACTGCTGCCAGTTCAGCCATAGCAAAAACAATTCCATATCTGTTACTATATTTGGTAACTGGTGAGAGATTTGTTATGGGAGTGCTTATCTGTTCTTAAAGCATCATTAACACAGCAAGGGTTAGCAATTAAATTACTGCCTTTCAGGTACATTCCACCCCTGATCTGGGGAAAGAGCGGACACATCCAGACTGCCCTTTATGGAAAAATGGGGAGAGTGAGATCACCACATCCATATGGACTCCGCAAGTACCTCACAATGCCAGATGGAGCAACAGCCACGTTTGATCTCTTTGAGCCACGGTCTGAGCACTGTGTTGGAGGTCAGTCAAACAGCTGCTGGCTGCTAACCTTGATTCTGTGCTCTGGGGGACGGATGAAGATAGAGCCCATGACTCCCATTTGGCCTTCAGAAAAAGCAGATTTCTTTTTTAATTGTCAGTGTTGAGATCCTCATGGTACAATGCTGCACTAGAACAGTTACTGTTATCTTTGTAGCTGAAGAGAATCTGAACAATGCTTTTCTAATGAGGCAAAAATTCAGTGGCTAGAGCTGGTAATGTTGGAGCTTTGCATATGAGAGTAATTTGAAGAGCATATGCTAATCCTGAATGTAATTTACTGTGGTTACTTGAATTACAACAATTACTTTCTTCATTGATTTAATGATATCTTGTTAAAGTAGTGAGCAGTGTCAGCAGATCAAATATCATTAGATTAGCCACAAAGTAGATGATGGTTAATGTCAGCTGATCAGAATGTCTGTGCTTAGCAAGGCTTCATTTCAAAGATCTGTATTACACCCAACTCTGGAAGGGAAATGAGGGGAAAATAGCATAACCAGTCTACTTAGTGCATGAATGAGCACTGGGCTCCACAGCTTCCACACACATCGCAGTCACAACAGGCTGTCAGAAGGCAGAACGTGTGTAATGTCAAACACACCCATCAAAGGGAAGAATATACTCTTGGTCTCTAGGCAGTGGCTGTAGAACTGTTTGCACAGCTTTCCCTGAAGTTAAAAGCTGTTCATCTCCCATAACATGAATTACTTTTTCACATCTGTAGCGCTGGAGCTGCCGGTCTCCTGTCCTGTATGGGATTTTTGGCAGACTAGTAGGAATTTTAGCTTGCTTGTGGTAGATGGTTTCCCATGGATCTGGAATGGAAACCTTCTGAGCCTCTTCATTTGCATGAAGTGACATTTACTTAACTTCCCCACCTCTCTCTGAGCACAGAGGATGTCACGATGGTGATCTGCCCAGGGATTGCCAACCACAGTGAGAAGCAGTATATCCGCACCTTCGTCGACTATGCCCAAAAAAATGGGTACAGATGTGCTGTCCTGAACCACTTGGGAGCCTTACCAAACATCGAGCTCACTTCTCCACGAATGTTCACATACGGTAAGTATTTCATGGCACCTGGGGGACTTATTTTCTAGCTTATGGAATTTCTAGGCATTGATCGGCCTCCTTCGGGATAACACAACTGCTGCACCAGAATGAGGGCAATAGTTTCACACTGTTTCCTAGAAACTAAACTGAGCTTACATGGGAGGAGGAGGGGAGGCTAATAATACTGAATTCACTTTTTCTTGGCTCTTCTGCCAGCTCTTACACATGTTCTAATCAAGGAGGCGTATTTTTGAAAGCTTCTGGAAAAGAACTCTTAGGTCTACCACAAGCCTGCTGAAATGATTTTGGAGATGCTGAAATTGCCAGTTTAGTGGATTGTGAAACAAATCTGTCTCTAAAGGATAAACGCTACTTCTGAGACACTGTAAAATGTGACCCAAGAGGAGTCTGTACCAGTCCATCCAGAAAGTAGATTTCTATCCTGGGAGGATTAGCCCTGCATGTACCACAATGTGAGGAAACAGCAACAGTTCTGGAGTATGACAGTAAAGCTACAGAAGTGGTAGTACTTAACTGCCTTGATTTTGGGCTCTCACCTTGAATAAGAAGTCTTTCTTGAGCTAGAAATGAAAAGAAAGAAAGGATTTGGAACAGTGTTAAGGGTACTCCAGCTAGTCTTAACTGCCCTATTAATGAGTAATGTGATCTTTGTAGAATGTGGCCTTTCTGCCTGTGACCTAATCTGCTTGTTCCTGAGCTCTCTTGAGCCCTTGTGTCCCTCTTCACTGTAAATATCTATAGGAACACTGTCAGCAGTCAATTGTGGGTTTACCAGACTTGTGCTTGATTTTAAGATGAGTGCGACAGACACTGCTTAGAGTTTGGATTAACAGAAAAGTTATCTTGAGCAGTTAAATTGTCAAAATAGAAATATTGTGCTTTGATATTCTGATTCTGGCAGTCAAATAGTCTGTAATGCTTAGTTGCTTGTTTTAGAGTTATTAAATCTACTCCTCTTTGGAAAACACCTCAGGAATACGAAGTACCTTCAATTGTACTGAGGCCCTAGGCTGTTAATGGCTGCAAGCCTACCATGTCTTGAAAACTAAACTTCTTCTCATTAAAGCATTTGCTTTTTTGACAAAAGTTGAGAGCTTGCTTTAGGCCTTAGGGAGTTATTCTGTAGTGCATCACTTGAGGCATACCTTTGAGTCTTTTATAACCTTGGAAAAGGCAAGGAATGCCTAGCACTTCTTTGAGAAAGGGAGTAAATCACTTGGCAGAGTTGCTTGTTAAGTAAAGTACCACTGAGACCATGAGCAGGCCTCTGCCTCCAACACAAATAACACTGTGTCCTTCTAGCTTTGCTGTATTCCAGACATATTTGTTGAGGAGCAAGTAGCCTAAATATGGGATTCGCTGAATCCTTCAGCCTAAATTCGGGATTCACTGAATCCCAGCCTCTGCATCAAGCTTGACCTGTTGCTATTTTAGCTTTGGATTTCTGAGCTGCCCTGAAATAGTGAAGGTCAAACACTATAAAGTGTTTTGACTGCTGGCTTCTTCCAGGGGAAACCAGAGCAATCCAGCTTTTGTTGTCTTGAGGAAAATTACTCATTAAGAATGTTCACAAGGGAATGCCCTAGCCCTGCTGGATTGCTCAGCTGGGAGCTTGCTATTCCACTGAAACGAATACAAACCCTGGTGTTCAAAGTCTACTCCAGAGCTAGATAAAGCCAGAGTCTGATGTCTAGCAAGGATGCTACAGCTGGGTTGGTACAGGGTAGAATCCCAACTCTCAGGATTTATCCTGGACAAGTTCCGTGGAGTAGAGCTGAATTTCTGACTCTAAACAGCAAGAAACATCTGGAGCTTTATTTTTGTTATTCATGTGATGCCTTCTGTGGTTTGCAGTCTTAAATCCAACGAGGAAGTTAACAGTGTGCACAGATAGTTGATACCAGTGTACTAATGCCATCGGTTTTGCAGCTGCTTCTCCAGTCTTCCTTTTCCCATACTCAAAGGCAGGAGAAATATTTAAAGGTACTCAGATGTTACACGTGTGGAGGCCTTAAAGTCTGTCAAACAATTGGAAGATGCCAGAAACGGAACCCCTTGGTGCCAGCAGCCTGCGGGATCCAAATGGGTGTTTTCTGAGAGCAGAACAGATCTGTATGGAGACACCTAACTCTTGCTGTGGGGATACCCATGTGTCCTTTAGAAAGCTGCAGTATCTTTATCTCTTTGGTGGTTGCAGAGGACTGTCTGTCTCTGCTGAAACCCTTCTCGCTGATTCCAGAGAGCACCTGCTTAATCAGGCTCTGCAGGAGTCTACTGAGAGCTCTTCCTGACAAGCAACATCCCCTTCCCACATCAGTAGGGATTTAGGGATCCATGACAGTCTTGCTAAAAGCAAAGGAGTGAACTGCTTTCCAGGTCGCCCACTCAAGAAGTGGCAAACTGTCTCAGGAAGGTAATGATGTATGATGTTCTTCCATTGAAATGTCAGGCCTGGAGTTGCTGGACTCGGCTTTATAGGCTGTTTTAGAAAGGAAGAGTTCTGATTGTCACATCAGCTGCTGCCATGATTTTTAAGCGCATAAATTTCATCTTACTTTGGCACTCTCTCAGAACTAAGCATGAGCTAAGCTCCACAGGACTCAAACAGATGTATGAACACATGTGTGAATCAGAGCTCTTAAAACCTTAAGGCTATTGAAAAGTCAGAAAGGGTAAGAAGCTAAACTCAAAGCACGCAACTGAAGCTTGAAGCGGGAATTTAGGTATGTTAGAAGATGAATCTTTAACTTTGTCCTTCGTTTTAGGTTGCACCTGGGAATTTACCGCCATGGTGAATTACATCAAGAAGACCTACCCTCAGACCCAGCTGGTTGTCGTGGGCTTCAGCCTGGGTGGAAACATAGTGTGCAAATACCTGGGGGAGAGCCAGGCCAACCAGGAGCGAGTCCTGTGCTGTGTCAGCGTGTGCCAGGGGTACAGTGCACTGAGGTGGGTCTGGAGGCTCCTCCATGCTGGCCTCTTCTGGGAGTGCAGGTGGGGGCAGATCTTTGCCAGGGTACTTGTGGGAAGGGCAAAGTGAAGACAGTAGTTTCTCTTGTATTGACCTGGTCTGACAGACCGCAGTGTGCAGGATGCCACCCTCCTGAAGGAGCAGCTGAAGCTTTGTTGATTTAAAAGCCTTAAGCTTCTTGTCAGCAATGCAAACAGATTTTCTGTACCTGGCCAGGTACATGCTGACAGCTTCTGGGCTGTGCTTATGAGGCTACAGTGTCCCTAGAGGAGGCATTCCCTGTGCAGTCCTGCTGTAATTAACTCGGCAGGCTGGGCACTGTGACCAGCTGCTGAGCTGATGCCAGATTTGCAAGCAAGAGTTTACCCTGTCTCATCACTCTGAAAAGTATCCCATAGTTCATAATAGCTTTTTTGGCTTCAGTGTTTAGTTCCCTCTGGTGGCTTTTACCTGGGGAGACTGGAAAGAGACACAGCACATAGACTGTTCCATGCTGCCCTCTTAGTGTGTGTCACTGAAACAGTGCTGTGGGCTGATGAGATGGAGAGGCATTTGCAACTGTTCTAGGAATGGGTAGTGGGGAGGAGAAGGCTTTATAGCCCTAGAGTCTGCTGAAAACTTGAACGTGTCTCCCCCCCACCCCCATGGAAGCCAAGGCTGTGGCACTTCAGGAGCTGTGGTGGCTCCACTTGCGTGTACTGATGGAGGGTCCAGGCACACTGCTTGTGCTTGAGAACTGGTGCCTCAACTAATGTGCTTTTTATTCCGTGTATGCACAGTTAATGAAGCCAGTGTAACTGGCTAAGCAGCTGTTTTCAGTTTTTGCTTTCTATACACTTGGACAACTACTAAGATGGATCTGACTTTACAGTAATTTAACTGCAGTTTTTGAGCCATGAGATTATTTACAAGGCAAGAGGGGCTGTTCACACTCAGGTATTTGGTCCATGATCCTTTGGACTGATAAAAATGGTGAAAACTATGGCAGACCTGTCAAGGGCTTGCTGTGGAATTTGGCCTCACAAGCCTGGTCAAGGTGGCTGGAACTCTCAATGCTGCTGATACTCTGCCTGTACAGGGACTAGTTTGATATTCAGCAGTCTGAAGACACCTTTTTGAATTAGGCTCTTACAGGTAAAAATAAAAAGCTTTTCTGGAAACATTAAGATGTGAGTGAAAGTTTGACATACATGTAATATTCCAGCATACCTAATCCCTTTTGAGGTCAGATGTGACTACTCCTAAAATACATATAATCTGCTGCTAGTTCACACCCTTAAAATCTGAACAGATGCTGCAGGAACAGCTGTTCTGTTTTGTTTCAAGTGAAATGTTCTTAGCTGTCCTGGGGTTCTGGCATAGAGTACACAGCATCCTTTTGAAGCCAGCTCCTTAATTGCAGCCATCAGACAGGGTTTGCAGGAATAACATCTGGCTGAGGTCCACTTGGTTCATCTTGTGCAATTATGCAATATTGTCTTTCTGGTCTCCAGAACGATGTTGAGAGTAATGGTGTTGTGTTTGCAGGGCAAGGACAACCTGATTAACAATACTCCACTTGGATATTTGTGTGGAAAAACAACTGTTGTGGTTTTTTTTTCCCCTGAGTTTAACGCAAATATTGGGTGGGTCGTGTGGATTACTGAGCTCTTGCCTCCACCTGCTGGGTAAACGTTTCCTAGCAAACCTCCTGTCACAAAACATCTGCTCTCTGTTACTGGTCAGCCAGCAGGAAGGCTTTTAAGGTCCTGTCTCCCTACCGAATATCTGCTGCTGCTTTAAGTGCTAATTAGCTGAAGAATTAGGGGAAAGCAACATCTACTGAGCAGAAGACAGGAGAGGGAAGGCCTTGTGCCCTGGTTGTAGAAGTGGGAGGGAAGGAGGTACAAAGCACCTCCATGTAAATGGCTAAGCCTTAGCCTTCCTGGGCTTGGTCTGGTAGATTAAAATAGCTGGCTTCAGCCTTCTGGGCTATGTGGAAGTGGATTAGCCTGGTAGACATGACCAGTTAGTTTACAATTCCCTTTTTTTATGTTGATTTGTCCAGCCTTTATCCCCCAAACAACCTTTAGGAAGTGAAGGAAAAAAGTGGTGGTGAGCAAGGGATCTCAAATAGGAAAACCTTTCCAGAGCAAGAGCAATACTAGGATTTGCCAAACGAATGGGACTCTTAGTTTAATGAATTAACAGGGTCGGGGGAATGTGCTCCCTGAGGCTAAACAGGGACAGGTCTCCTTATTCCTTAATCTCTGCCTGCACAGGCTTGATTCTGCTTCTTGATCTTGTGGAATGCATCATCTCCATAGCTACAGGCTGTGGGGAGAGACCTCAGCTTTAAAACCTGGGCAGCCCTCAAAAGATGGGAAAGCTGCTTGTGTGTTTTTTTTTCTTTTTCAATGCTCACAGCTCTTCATATTGGGAGTACTGCTGTACACCACAGGAACTGCAGGGAAATGTAGTAGCTTTAACTTCAAACATCGTGTAATAACTTAACAGGTTTGGAAAACGTTTTGTGCATTGTCCTGTCTTTCTTCATTCCCCTCCCCTGGCATAAATGTGGTAGGTATAGTCTGGCTAGACAAAAAGATATGGAAGGTTTGGTGGGTTTTGTTGGTTTTTTTTTAAAGAAATTCCATACTATAGCATTGCTAACTACAAGAAAACAGCTTGCTCATCCTCTGGTAGGGGGTTTGCTGGTTATGGCTTGGGAGGTCGAGCTAAATCTGCTGCAGTTCTTATAGAATGTTAATGTTTAAGTGGTAAAGTGCTTCAGTAGCTGAAACTGCTCCCAGCATTCCTCAGTTGCTGGGTAAATGATAGTGTGTTTCCTCAGTAACAGCAAACCCTGTGAAGAGTAAAGCTCTAACCTGCCCATGACCCTGCATAGCAAAGGAGTGCTGGTATCTGGCAGAGCTCACAGAACTCTGGATGGCTTTAATTCTGTTTTAACAACAGATAAGCTGTGAAGTGCTATTCTGCTTTGAGAAAAGGTAAAGACAATTCAAATGATACTTGCAGCTGCAACTAGTATTTATTCTTACAGTTCCTGCCAATGAAGCTGTGTCTGTACGAATTGGAAACATCTGCACAAATTATTTCCTCTGCAGAGATACATACACAATAGGCAACAGTGTTCAGCAACGTGTTTTGGCCCTTTCCTTGGTAGTCCCATTATGTAAATGACATTCAACTTCTGCAAAGGGATACTTTGTCAGTGTTTTGGATCTTGATTGATTGCTCTTAAATGCCCTTATCAAAACTTCTAATTTTGTTGTGCAAGATGAGACTGCAGATCTGTTTTCTGATAGTAACAAACTTCATCAAAGTGGAAGTCATTTCCTGGATAAGGTTAAGCTGTGGCAGGGAAGGCCTGGAGTCTTGTTTACATAGCCTCCAAGCTGACATAAGATGTTAACAGTGTATTAATCTGATCTTTCAAGATCTCCATTAACAGCTTTGTTTGTTCTGCACTGTGTTTTTTTTCTAGGGCACAGGAAACCTTCATGCAGTGGGATCACTGTAGAAGATTTTATAACTTCCTCATGGCAGACAACATGAAAAAG
This sequence comes from Oxyruncus cristatus, assembly GCA_013399855.1. NCBI lineage: Eukaryota > Metazoa > Chordata > Aves > Passeriformes > Cotingidae > Oxyruncus > Oxyruncus cristatus. The sequence goes on from VXAY01004576.1 coordinate 413,318, forward strand.
ATCATCCTTTCTCACAGGTACTGCAGTACATCATTTATACTTATGGTATTGATTGGGTCAATTGCTCTACTGGATTTGTATTCCTGGTCCTTTAAAATAGGATTCCTGAAAGTTCTTTGGTTGGTCTTTGGATGAACCAACAGAGAAGGGGAGCCTGTGTCAACCTCATTAGTATACTGTAAAATATACAAATAAGCTTTGGTCCTCTTGTTGGAAGAAAGGGTTTGTTGTCTTTTTGTCTTCTGTGAAAACTTGCTCAATGAATAAACAAGACATGCACAGGAAAACATTTCAATTAGACTTCAAAGTCGAGTATTCTGCATCTGTTTCACTTCTAGCCAAAGAATTCCCTATTCAAGGAGCCTCTTGTTCTGCCACCTACCTGAGGTAGGACTAATCTTCAAGATCTACTGTATGGAGCTGCTGCTTATCAAATAAGCAAATAGTCAAAACCTGTAGCTCTGGCTTCTAGCTGTTCCTCTAGAAAGAGCCTGTAGCCAGCAAAATACTTAATGTTGCTGTTCCTGGAGTGCAAGTGCTGCTGTTGCGATCCGTGTCTCTCACATAACAAAGGAATGTGTGTACTAAACAGATGACATACTCAATGTTGTTGTTTTCTCTCACTAAAAATTCTCTGGGTGGTACTTTCTAGGGCAAGAAAGTACCTCATCCATGCCTGACTGGAGAGAAAAGGAGAGGAATATCTAAGACCCACTGAATTAAGAGCATGTGTCACTTCAAACTTTCGGTTCTTTGTTTACATGCCTGTGCAATATGAAACATTTGTAGAAGTTAGGGCAGCTGATGTAGGATGATCCACATAATTCATTGCAGATTTACAAATATTAAGACAACTTGACCAAATTTAACATCTGAAGTTAGGTAAGCTCCCATTAAAAGGTACTTAAATTTGTAACCAAGAAAAAGCCGGTGCTGACTTGAAGGCAAGTATGTTGAATAAACTTTTTCCATAATCACTTGTGCTTTTAGGCAGCTCCCCCAAATCAAACTTAGCTCTGCTCTGCAGCTGCCTCCGAAAGGGAATAAAAATCCCTTTCCAACTTGTGGCTTTTTTTCTGTTTGTTTGGGGAGAAGTTTGTTCTGGTAAAGAAACATTCTCTCCTGGGGGCAATAATTAGTTATGACAAGTGTCCATAGTAAATAGCTTTCTGCTAAGGTAATGCCCCAAGTAATTTCTGTTGTGTGAGCTAGGCTGATGTCTGTGCTGGGGGGCTTTAGGACCAGATGGTGGAGGAGATGCTATGCCCAGGACTGCTCGTGCTCTCACCCAAACCACCCACAGGCTTGGTCTGAAGCCAAAGAACCCTCCCTCTAATATGTAGCCTCTGTTCTAAATACCCTTAGCACTCTCTGTTCTGGGATGATTCTTTTTAGAGGCCCTCTCATGCAGGTTTTCAGTATATCAGGACAACATTTTTTTCTCTGAGGAAGCTGCTAGGGTTTCTGTTATGTCTTTTTGCAAAGGGAAGTGAACAAATATGCTGTCCTTGTTCCCAAGAAAGCCTCATGTATATGTAGCCCACTTCTAGTCTTGTCAGACTCTGTAGACTCACTTGTCCTTAAAAACAGGTCCTGCTGCCCTCTTGTTATTTGGTTCTAACTCTTGATGGTGCTCTTTCAGGCAAGTTCTTTTTGGAGATAACATGAAGAAGCCACAAAGCCTGTCAGATGCTGATCTGAGCAAGCTCTATACAGCAACATCCCTTATGCAGATTGATGATAACGTGATGAGGTATGAAGGACAGTTCTCTGCTCCTCTACAGAACTCTGGAAGTACCTGCTCTTTCCAGTATTGCTCTTGCATGCCCCTTGCTCTGCCTGTAGGAATCTGCTGGAATACAGTGAACACAAGTTCAAATTCTTACTTACCTCCACACTGAAGAAAACTTAGCGGAAAAAAAACGTACTACTGACAGTCACAGCTTCTTTAAAATAATCCAGGAGGTGTTTATCAGTAACACCTGAACCTGCAGCCTTCAATAATGTAGGAAGAGGCCAACTCTGCTGCTGAGCTCTAGCAAAAAAAAAAAAGTGGAACGTGGAAAGCATCTCGGAGCTGCTCATGGATTTCCTTAGCTCTGTTTGAATCTTGAAAAGAACCTTCTCCCCAAGAAACACTGCTGCATTTTCAATACATATGAGGGTTGGTTGAGATAATACAGCTTAGCTGTCATACTAACACCCAGATTAAGTTCTCTGCTTTATCAAGCAGTAGCCTGTTATTGCCTGTGTCCTTAACAACACCACAGCACCGTAAGTGGCAGTGTCCATACCACAGCATGTTCAGGCAATGACACCTTTCCAAAATGAAGCTGTAAACTTATATAGAGCTGTCAGCTATAACACTTTTGGCAAACTTGGAGTGCTGTTGGCTGCTTATAAAGAAAAAAAAAAGCTATTCCCTGGGAGGGAAGTCTCCCTATTTGTTTGGCCCAACATACCAGCTATGTTGCCTCTTAGATAGAAACAAGGCACTTGAGTATGGGTTTACTGAATTCTGAGGGGCTTGTTAAGTGTATTTGAGCTTCATATTCTGTGGTGGGGTTGTACTTGAAAAGGCTATCAGGAAAAGATGAACAAGATCATAACTTTTTCTTTCTTCTACATGTGAAGTGGGATACTTCAAAAGAAATTCCCCGAAGGCTGCTAGTTTTCAACTTGCATTTTTAACTTGCCTTTGCTCTCACCACATTTGAGTAAGCACAGAAAGCATAAAGGCATGTAATGCCAACGATGGGTTTTGCAAAGACACTTGGTATTAAAAAATTCTCTGAAAATTGAAGCATCATTCCTGTTTCTGCATATATGTCCTCACTTGAAATTAACAGTCACATGGGTACAGAAACAGATGATTGCAATGACAATCTGCTCTGTTTCAGAAAATTCCATGGCTACAGCTCACTGAAGGAATACTATGAAAAGGAAAGTTGCCTGCAGTACTTGCACACGGTAAGCTCTTGCAATAGGCTGCTCTTATACCTTCATTTTCCTGCTGGAGAGAAAATACTTTGGCCTCTGTTTTTGGTACCTGACACAGCTGTGTTAGCTGGGATTTTCAGAAATAATCAGGCACAGTATATTGGAGTGGGATTTCAGTTCTTGCCACCTCTAATACTAGGGATGAATGCTCTGGGCTCTAACCAGGTTATAATTCTGGCAGGTAGTAGCACCCAAGGGATCTGGATAAAGCCGTGTGTTCAGCTGAGCTGCTCAGAGTGCATCAGGATAAGATGGGAAATGGGTGGTGGCATGAAGCCTGCAGTTTCCAGGAAGAAAGGTTTACCAGATACTATGGAAGAGACTCAGGACACTGTCTGGCGGGCAGATGCTTAGTAGAGTGGAGTTTTGCAGAAGTGGAACTGAGATTAATTCCTCCTTTTTCTACTGAACCAAAGGATGGAGACGTTCCAAGGGAGTTTCCTGGACTTCAACCAAAGTGTCCATAACAGAGCTTGTACTAGCTGCCTGATGTGCAAAGCAGAGCAAAAAAAAAAGGGGTGTAGCTATTTGCCTCCTGAGAATGGGGACTTGGATCTCTGTTTGCTCTGATACAAACCTGCCTCTTTCTTACAATTGAGTTGGGGGGGGGGAAATAAATTAATTCTGAAATAAGAGGTCTTAATTGAATTAAATGAGGATACTTTTACAGTTGGTAGATTGGCATTCCAATACTAACCCTTTACTTTTGTTATTTTTTCCTTTTATGCCATGTTTCTTGATGCAGATCTATGTTCCTCTTCTGTTGGTTAATGCTGCTGATGACCCTCTTGTCCATGAGAGTCTTCTATCAATTCCAAGAGCTCTTTCAGGTATGCTGAAGCAGTCTCCTCCAGCTGTGCACATTTGTGCACTGCAGCTTGCTTATCACATGATTCACCACCTCAAAGCATTTGGGCTTCCTCCTTATGTCTGTAAAGCTGTGGGAGGTGTGCAAAGTGTCTCTGAATCACCAGTTGCTAGAACTAGCAAGGCTAACCTTGAGCAGGGAAGAACTTTGGTCCACTCTGCTCTTTTGCCTTGTGTTGATAGCCAGCAGGTGACATCCAGGTTATATTCTTGGATGGAAAAAATGATTCCTCATGTCTTCATTCCTCACTGGAATTTAATAGGAAGGTGGGTGATAGTGACAGTCTGGAAGAAGCACAAACACCCCGCCTTTGATGATGGAAGAGGGAGAGTGTGTGAATGACTGTGTCACTTGGCAGTGGAGTTGAGCTATCTTCAGACAAGGAAAAAGGAAAATTATCTGTATTAGCTCAGAAGGGGGAGCTGCTGCTGCTTCATCACACAAATAGTGGGTGCACAGGGAAGGAAGCAGTGTCTGTTCTTTTCCTGGTTGAAGGCTGTGAGCAGAGGACTTATCCACAGGAGCAAGCACGGGGTTTTTTTCAATATCCATGAAACAAGATGGCTGATACACCGTCAGAGCTTCGTGCAGCTTGACGTGAGGCAACAGTCCCAGTTCCAGTGGATGCGAGTTAAAGATGTTCATTTGTTAGAGAATGTGCATTCTCAGAGCAATGGAGGTATTGCTGTAAGGCCCTGGCCGGCAGCATTTTTTGGGCAGCCTTCTTGTACTGTCAACTTAAGATGGTTTCATTCTCAGCTCAAAGATGTTAACCTTCTGGAACTTTCTGCCTCCTCTTGTTTTACAGAGAAAAAAGAAAATGTCATGCATGTGCTGCCCCTTCATGGAGGCCACCTGGGATTCTTTGAGGGGTCTGTACTATTCCCAGAACCTCTTACCTGGATGGATAAGCTCGTGGTACAGTATGCCAATGCTATCTGCCAGTGGGAGAAGACAAAGCCTCACTGCTCGGAGGCAGAGCAGGCCATGTCTGCCCAGGAGTAATTGACCCAAAGACTCTGGATCACTTCAATATATCTCCCCCTTTGGGAACATCTTGTTCCCTCACCTGCTGCTTCAGGTTTCCATTCTCCTTGGTATCCTATGGCTGGAGTTTGAGCACAATGTTTTCTTCCGAAGTGGAGTTAAAGCAGAGGTTAACATCTGGTCACAGCATTTTTGGGTGTATACTCACTTGGGTTTGTAACTTCCTCCTCTGCTTGAAGAATTAGGTTGCTGACTGTGGCTTGTTACAGAGCTACTGAGCTAAAGATTGCTTGCTTTAATATAACAGAAGTTTCAAATGTCAATCTCTTCATCTGCTGGTCAAAAACTTGATCTACAGCATTTGTTTGAGTATAAATGACCAGGTAACTATGGCTCTGTCCCCTGTTCTGGTGCTGGAAAATATCTGTACCAAGCTACAAGCCAGTAAATGTTCAGCCTGTAAGCCACTACAATGTGGCTTGGAAAAACAGATCCTTGACTGCAAGTGGAGTTTCAGCTTTGCACCATCTCAAGGGAAACCTTGTAGTTCCTAGGAATGCACTTGCACAAGTGAATCACTTTAAAAATATTCAATTTTCTATGCTTCAGCTGTCTGTGGTGTGGGGTGGCTTTATACTGGGACTCCAAGTAGAGAAGAGCTGCAGCCTGGTAATGCCAGTTAATGTTTCTATGTGTAAACATTTTCTCTCTTCAGGACCTGATCAGTCACCTTGTCACTTTTGCCTCTCTTTAAATGCAGTCATCCTTTCAGTACTGGATTCTTTGTTTGACCCAGGGCTGGCTCTGGCTTCTGAATGGAAACCCATGATCTGGAGGATCTGCAGGATTTTTCCGTGAGATTGATCTGTTTGAAGGAACATTTCATGGAGAACTATGTACTTCTAGGGATTAATTGGCAGGGGGTGGGGTGTATCTCTTTTAGATGTATTTACCTTATGTCATGGTAAATAATATCAAAATTCTTCCCCTTAGCTTTCAGAGCATCAGATGGTTTTCAGACATGACTTGCCTTACAGTTGATGGGGAGCAGGATGTGTCTAGCTCTGTGCAACTGAAACAACATCTTTGCATGGCTGACTACTTATCTGTGTAATGCTGTAGGATTACTGGCTCCAGTAAGACGCTGGGCTCTTTCTCACTTGAATTTCTTTTCCACACTCAGACATCCCCTTCTAGTTTTAATGTGCAAAGTGAGGTGTGAAAGCTGGTTGCAGAAAAGATGCCTACTCACTTGTGCTTTTCCTTCAAGTGGCTGTTGTGGTCTGTGCCAAGATGGTTATTAAAGACTCTAGTCTATCTCCTGGAAGGAAAGTTGTCCCAAGACAGTCTGGAGACTGAAACTTCATGGTAAAAAAATCTTTTTTTCTGTTTGTTCTGTCAATATTGTACTTTCATTAATCCATCTTTAGGACTTCTTTATCACAGTGTCAGTGAAATTCTTTTCCTGTCACACTTCCCACATCAGCACTTTATTGCTTCAGCCTTGGTCTGTGTTCCAGGCACTTTAATTTATAGCTTAAGGGTGAAACAGGCAGCAAGACTTCAGTCTGGTAATACAGGGGAACAAGCCTTCTGGACTGACCTGTCCCCGAACTTCAGTAGGGTGGAGAGGTGGGGGTTCGGTTTAATAAAGCAATAATTAACTCTTGTAGCAAAGGTGCATTGTCACATCAGGAAATTTCTTTCATTTGCCTTAGGCCAGACACCTTGGCCTGTTACAATGAACTGTGGATATCTGCACATTCTCCTTGTTAGTAAATCCAGGTTTCCTTTTTTCTTCAAAGAAAAGGGAAACCAAGTAAAGCAACAGCAAGACTTGGCTGTGCTTGTGGCTGTTCCTTAAGAACTATTTTAGGGCATCAGTTAGCAAGGATATTCTTAGCTGATGGATATCTTGTCTCTGTGTTATCCTCTTATTCATACTGCATCACTAAAATATGTCATAAAAGACATTTCAGTTTTTTGCTTAAGTAGTGTTCATGCAATATTCATTGGTTATGACTTAAATATCTTCTCGCTTCAGCAAAGTGGAGTGTAAACAACACTTGTACACATCAAATAGATACAGTATAAATTTAGGTGTCTCAGTCTCCTAAAATGAGGTGAGCAACCAGGCAGTTCTCAAAGCAGCAGGAGCTATGACTTTGTATAATCAAACAGATTTTTCTTTCAAGTTAGAGGGTCTTTCTGAGGAATACTCCTTCCTACCACACAATCCAAGCCTTCATACTTCAGAAGTGCCAGTGGTGTGGACCTCCTGAAGCTCTCAAGAAGTAATATGGGTTTCTGTCTTGCTCCTTTGCCCTGTTTTTGCACTTACATCTAAAACTGTTCAAATTGCTTGTGACTTGACTGATTCTGGCCTCTTTGAGGAAGAAGAGCTTTTGTCATGGCTTGTTTGTGCACAGGTTTCTGGAGCCTGAAGTTCAGCTTATTAAGCCTGTGTGTGGAAGCAGTGGAAAAAAACCTATTCTCTCTATCTCATCCAACTTGATGCTTCTTTCAAAGCAAGATTTCTGGTCATACTTGCAGCAGTCAAATCTTGGGGAACTGGGAGAGGAGAAAATTAAGCTGCAGTGCCTATTATCTGAAGACCTTAAAATTGTCTATTAAATCTTGCTACCAGCAATGACTGACAACTGATATCTAGTGCCAGTGCCCCTAGACACATGGGACTTTGTCCAGTCCTCATCTGAAATACTCTTATTTACCAAAATAAGGTAGTACTAGTCTTATGATGTGGGCAGGTGGTCTTCATTTGCCCAGTGAACCCAAACTTAAATGCAATCTGAATTTTTCAGTCTTTCATCTTTCTTCAAGACACATGAAGCTGTGCTGTGGTGTGCACCTGTAGATCATTGCAGTATGGTCTGATAGAGCAGTTCAAGATCACAGCATGACAAATCTGATGTGTGCTCTGCTTAGTTTCAAGCTGGGATTAGAAGAAGCATTAGGAGAGTTCTTCCACAGGTAGTCTCATGGTATGCACACCTTTCCCATCACTGGATGTAAGTAGCACTTGAACATAAATCCCAAGGACCTTCTCAATCAGTCAGCAGGTTGCAGAATTATTACCCTTTGATGGTTAGGCTGGTCCAACCATCACCTTTGCCATTTTTCTGGAGAGATCTGAAGATGATGGTAGGTAAGAAGCTCAAGTCTGCTCTTACTGAACCACCTTTTTAGTGGTACCTTTGTTAGCTCTTAAATGGGCGTGTTTTCAGATGGGACTGGCAGTGTTGTAGTTGCACCGTAAAGGCAAACGCTCAAACTTCCCTACAGTCTTTTTCCTGAGTGTTTTTCTGCAGTTCCTGTTTGTGAAGATACAGCTTACAAAGAGAGGGCATTTAGTAAAAATACTGGGAACTATTAACTCCAGTACTGAATTTAGCCAAGCTACCTGTGTGTCATCTGTCCTGGGTCTGCCACGAGTTCCTAGACCGCAGCCCTTTGACACGTGGTGCCTTGCCCTTTTTCTCCTCCTCCCTTCACATCAGCATATCTAGAGACTTCAGTAACAGCTCTGTCAGAGCTTTTGGGGCTTGGCTTTTTTGGTAAATGAATTTTTAGACACTAGGTATCAAGGCACATCCCTGATGCACGCTGTTCAAGAGTGTGCTGACTTAAAGGACCTTTGTGGGCAGCCTACAACTAGCTACAGTGTATTTCATAAAATAACAATGTCTATAAGCAGTGGACATATGCAACTCTCTGCTCTTCTAGCAGTTGGAACTGAGTTATAGAAGCAAGGTTTGCTTTGCTTAGTACGTGATTTGTTGTCTTAAAATCTCAGAGGTCTCGTGCCTATTAACACTCCAGCAGCATAGCTGGAGGTAGATTAAGTGACTACATCTGAAATGAAAGAGCAGAGAGTAACATCTTCAGGATTTAATTGCCAAACAGTTTAGTCACCTGGATTGCTTCCAGTTTTTTTCTGGAAATACTATGCTTGTCTGGAGCTTATTGAAATTCTTCAATTTTTATGTGAGACCAGAGAAAGCCTGAGACTTCTGCTGCTTGTAGAAGTCATTTGTTGTAAAGAGCATCTTGTTTCTGGCTTGAGCCATGCTCCTTATGTCCTTATTCCGTAGGTGGGTCTGTTCATTGGGAAGGTCCTGGAGCCACAGTGACTCAAAGCAGTGTTTCTTTCACGGCTTCTAGGTGAAAAGCAAAGAGCCCTTCTTGGTGTGAGGACTTTTCTCCAAGCTTAGAATGCCTCAGAGCAGCACCAGCCCAAGGAGGGGAAGCCCTGTAACTGTACCCTCTTCTCACTGGCAGTGGGCTTTACACAGGCCTGGACTCTGTCAGCTTTCCATGCTGTGGTGTGGAAGGGGTTTTAGGGTTCTCCTGAACATCTGTACACAGTGGCACAAAGCCTTTTTGCTTTTGTCTGAATGACAAGGTTGTATTGTAGTCAAAGCTCTTTCATGACTAGAGATGAGATACACAACTTTCTTCTAGGATCTCCACTGTAGTTCTACTGGGATGTTGACCCTTCTCCTGCCAGCTGGGAAGTCCTTAAAATAAACAAAAAGCCAAACAAAACCCATTTGTATTTGATACAACCAAACCCTACTGCTTAGCCCAAGTCAACAGCTTTCCAAAGGAGCATATTTTCTAATTGTGTTACGTGGCAGCTTGACCATAATTCTGAGTGACAGATCATGAGATGTTCTTTTTGAGAAAGCATAACCTCTTTTCTCTGAAACTTCCAAGCCAAAGAGGTGTGTGATGAACTTGGGAAGAGGAGACCTGTGCTCTTGTTTTGCTTGTGCAGCTGTGTTAGAACAGGCAGAGTGATTTCTAATGTTCTTGGTGAGCAGTTGACTACAAAAACACCTTCAATTTGGCAAAATTATATTCTGCAACCATCTCTAAATGCTGCCCTGAAGAAACTTGTATATTGAGACACCCTCCCTGCTGCCATGTTCTGAGTCAGATTCTCTGGAGCTGAGAGCTGCAGGGGAGATGATTTGCAACTAGCAATGCAATTTTTCTATATCTGCTGATGTTTACCTTTAAAATTATATATAAATATATAAAACAATGTCTTTTGATTTTTTCATTAATTTTTGTTCTTGTGTGGTGTAAAATGGAAGTCACTGCAAAACAAAATGTAATTTTGTTATCTTTGATTTGGTGGGATTTCTTTATTTAAAAATAAAGGACTTACTGAAGTCAGTGCTACATCTAGTGACTGTGTGCAGAGTTTTATATATGTTGGCAGAGGCTCTCAGTTGTCCCTGAGGCCCAGTGTGGGAAGCTGGCCTGGGGGGGGGTGACTTTGTCTTCTCCTACTTTCTCCCTTGCAGCACATAATGCAAGCACTAGTGCTGCTCGAGGATTTTCCCAGTTGCTTTTTCTCTTCTGGACAAGAAGGGGTCTTTGATGCCATTCTGGTGGAGAATGGGCATGGCATTGGCTTGAACTGCATGCCTGCCCTGAAAATAGTGAAGAACGGTTGTTTTTGCTGGTGGAGAACATCTGTTATTTTACGCTGAGTGGATTTCCTAATCTCTCAGCTGCCGGCAGAGAAAACAGCAGCAGCTCTGGCCAGGACAGTGACATCTTTGAGCCTGGGGCATACAAAAGCACTACTCACCTGACACATAAGAGCTCACTGATGTGTGGTTTATCACCTACAGACCAAGTGAGATAGAGGCAGAGGGTAACTGGGACTTGTGAGTCCTTGGGGCAGCAGGGTTGGGACAAGGCTGTTGCTGCTCTTCCCCTGTAATGGGAATTACTGTGTGGGAGATGTTTTGGGCTTCATCTCTAATTTACTGGCCATTGAGATTTAGCTGTTAGGAAGCAGATTTACAGCAGAACTGGCTTGGTCAGAGTCACTGCTCCCTGCTCTGTTTGCTGTGCTGTTCTGTCTCCTTATCAAAGCAAACTTCTGGCTGACAATTTGTCCCAGCAGTGGTGAGTAGCCACAGGGACCTCAAAATCTGTCACTTTCCAAGTCCCAGAGGCAGCAGTGTGGGGCTTCTGTCTGTATGTATGGTTTTGTTGGGCTGTTTGTTTGTGAGGGTTTTTTTCTTTTCCTGTTTTCACAAGCTGCAATTGCTCTGACTCCCAGGCAAGCTGTGCTGTTGTGTTTGCACTGGCCTGATGGTTGCTGAGTTGTCACGCTTGGTTTCCTTGGGATGGCTCCAGATGCAATAAAGAGCCAAATGCAGCCAAGAGGTGCCTTTTGCTCTCCCTCTGGCCTCTCACACAAGGTTGGCACAGCCTCGGGCTGGGACTTGCCATGCATGGCCTCACCATGCTGCTGGGGCTGGAGCAAACATATTTAACCCCAGTGGCCTCTGCCCAGACAGGCCCCATCCTCCCTGTGGCTTCAGAGCCCACGTCCTGTTTGGTTTGAACCTGAGCCAGTGCCCTGATGAATGTGGCTCTTGTCAGTCCACTCCATCTCAGCCAGCTTTGGTGGGAAGGGCTGCTCTGGCTGATGAAAGATGGAGATGGGGGGGACAGAGCACCCTGCGGGACTAGGCTGGCAGAGAAGGTAACAGGCACAGACCAGCAACTTGCTCCTCTTCCAAGCCCTACTGCTGACTGAGGGAGAAGATGGCCTAGAAACAGGTATCTGATCGGCTCCTTGGAGGAGGTGCCTGGTTCATGGACCAGAACAGACTGCCTTGCCTGGGACAGCTACTTCTGCCTCCCTCCTTCCCACTCAGCTTCTGCTGACTCCACATTAGCAAGGTCTAATCAGCATCAGGCACAGCTTGTTTACTGGGCAGGGACTTTCCTCTGCCCTCCAGCCTTGCTTTTGGTGGGGCTTTCCTGACTAAGCTCCCTCTCACAATGCAGTGCTAGAAGAAACAACTTTTGAAGGATTTAGGAGGGTTCATTCTGCTTGTCTTTCATTATTCTGTGGTTGAAATCCATCTCCTACACTCTGACTGCTGCAGCCTCCATTCCTTCTCCCTGCCTGCCTGGCTGAGTAGGAATTAGGAACAGCCAACTCTGCCTGGGCCCCTGGTTGGGTTTTCCTTGCATCTTTTGGGCTGTTTTCTCCTTCCTGGTTAGAGCAGGTGATTAAGAATTGAGGGTCCTTGCTCAGGCAGGGGTGGGACTTCATCTGGGATGCAGAGGGGATGGAGACAAACAGCTCCTTGATCGTTGTGCCAGAGGGTAGTCAATGATGAAGAACAGGGGTCTCCTATGAAATGCTGACACTCCTGGCCTCCTTAAAACCACCAACACAGCCAGTGCCCAAAAAGCTGTGCTCCTGTTCCTCACCACAAGGGACCCCAGAGCTCTGTTGTTAAACACTTTATTTCTCCCTCGCTGTAGCCCTCCCTTCCCAGAGCAGACACTCTCCTGTCCTCCCCCCACAGCTCCAGGGAACACTGTGGGAGGGGGCTGGTGGCCTCCTTTCTCTGCTGGCTTCCGAGGGAAGGGTGCTCTGCCCAGGAGGGGCAGAGCTGCCGGGCAGCCCCGCTGCCTGGAGTGGGGAGCGGAGGGACAGACACGGAGCAACGCGCCCAGAGCGCCTCATCACGAGCACTCACTCGACCAATGCTACAGAAAGGAGGTGGCTGGGGTTAGAGGGCCACCTCTGATGCTACTGTACAGGGCAGGGGGAGCAGGCCCCTGCTTTAGAGAGCTGTGTCTTCAGACTCAATGCGGGGCCCAAAGAGCTTCTCTGCAGTTGCTTTGCCGTCGTACTTGGGCAGGTTGCCACCAAAGTCTGCCGGCAAGATGTCAGCATCGATCTCCTGGTAGAAGGACTCCAGCTCCTCCCCGTGCACAAAGACCTGGAGGGAAATGGGAGTGACCCTCAGCAGAAGACTGGAGCCATTCTTCCCAACCACTCTGTTTTACCCAGGGATGTGCCTTTGCCTCCAGGTCCCTTTCCCACACTCACCCTCTCCAGCAGTTTGCTCTTCAGGAATGGTTTGACCACGTTGTACGTGGTGGTGAAGTACCAAGGCTGGTGGATGAAGTGGACGGCCTTGAATCGTGCTGGGAAGGAGTCCTAGGATCCCAAACCGAGACACAGATAGTTATAGATGGTGCTGTCCACCCAGATCTGGGCAGGCAGAAGTGGTCACCCTGGCACTGCCATAGCTCTCCCTGCCCAATCTCCCATTCTCTGTTTCATGGCTCCTTTGTGTTCTGACCCAGAGGATCAGCCATCCCAGTCCCAGGAGCACTAGGAAGCTGAAGAGCCTCCTAGATAGCTCATTGCTCCTACTCCATAAGAAGGACCACGTCTCTGTTGTCCTTCCCTGGGGAGAGCTGAGTGTCTTTGGCCTCTGGTCCAAGCACAAAAATCCTGAAGTGCCTATGAGTCTCCATCCATCCTGGATGGGCTGGGCCAAGAGGTTGGTGAGGAAAGACCTCCAGGCTATGCCATAGGATGTTGCAAGTGATGGTACTGCTTCTGGTCAGACTTTTGAGAGGGCAGGGAGATGGGGTGGGAAAATTAGGATCCATTTTGCAAGGATTAAGCCAGTTACCTGGCAAGGCAAGGAGAGGGTGATGGGGAACAGCCTCTCCGTGATGCCTTCTCATTGTGCTGTTGTGGTGGCAATCCCAAACCCTGCTGCCTCCCTTCCCTGAGCTCTCTGCTCCACCAGGGCCCTCTCTGCCACAGCTGGGCAGAGACTTGGCACCTCACCTGCAGCATGTCCACCATCTTCTTGAGCTCGGAGGGTTTGATCCCTGACGCCTGCTGCATGGTGAAGCCCTTGAAGTTCTCAACAATGCAGAACCCATTGATCTGGGTCTCTTCATTTTCCAGCAGCTTCTCCAAGATAATACAATAGGCACGAAGGATCTAATGGAGAGGAGAGACAGCGTAGCCTTGTGTGAGGTCTTGTCTCCGATAGGAACCTCCCGTAGGAATCAGGAGGTTCCCAGGAAGAATCCCATGGAGTGTTAGCTGGGGTCTGCTTGTCGCAGCCAGCCCCAGGACTTCAGAGCAGGGAGGGCATTTCAGGGGATGCTCAGCCATGACCACATTCCCTTTCAAGTTAGGAGAATCTCAGATCTGGATCAATGATATGTTGCACCCAAATTCAGAGCTGAGCAGCAAACAGAGCTGCAGGAAGCTGTGAGTCACATGCCTGGAGACCTCTTTGGCAAGAAGCCCTTTCTGTGCCCCTTGCCTCAGTTTCCTCCTCTGCCCTGTGCATCCCTCCTTTCTGAAGGACCTTGATTTAACGGCATGGTGCATTTCTTCAGCCCGTGTTACCTGGGCTGAGGGATGCACACCCCAAATTTGGTCTGCACCTTGCACTGCACTGGAGGGGAAGGAAGGAGAACCCTTTCAGATAGGCCATGCTCTCCCAGGCTTCCTCAAAGGATAAATTCAGATGGCTACAGATTGGCTTCAACCTGGATGTGTGTGTGGACATGTGTGTGTGTGTGTGTGTGTGTGTAAGGATGCTGTGCTCAGACCTGCCAAGCGGGACCAGTCCGGGAGCGGGACCCCACCCTGCTCTGGGAGCGGTGTCTGAGGTGAACTGACCTCATCGAAGGTGATCTCCTCGTAATCCCAGTTCTCAATGTTGAAAAGCATCACCACTCGCCCGTGCTTGTCCCTGCTGGCCAGGATGCCGGGATACCCGGCCTCGATGGTGCTGCGCACGGCCTCGGGGCTCAGGTTCTCAAAGAGCTCGGGGTACTGCTGGCGGAAATTCACGTAGCCTGGGGAGAGGTAGAAATTGAGAGGACAAGGGCTGCTTGCTCAGCCTTGAGAGGCTGAGGGAGCTGCCACAGATGGGATGGACTGGTGACAGTGAGATGTCAGTCCTGAGCCCCAGAGCTGTGCCTGGGATCCACATGGGTCAGGACTCCTCCAGCAAAGCATCAGACCAGCCCCAGTATGCTCAGCGTTATCCTCCCCTTGCTGGGAGCTTCCCATACCTGCCTTCTCTTCAACACCTCAACAAGCAAATAAAGTAATTTTTCCCTTCATTTCCCTTCTCTCCTTCCTCTCTGTTCGGGTGACATCCCCCCACTCCCCTCCCTTGGCACACGAAATAAGGAATTTCGTCCTGGGAAAATGCAGGCAAACAAAACAGCTCGTTTGGGAGCCAGCACTGATAATTACAACTCATTATCTCCCAAGCTCACACAAAGAAGAGCAGAGCTGGGGCCAGGCAGGTCCCAGTCGGCAGCCACCCTGCAGGCTGCCCTCCCTCTCTTCCTCCGTCCCTACGGGTCACTCCATCCATCCCTACAAGGGAGGGGGTGCCCCAAGCCCCCCAGGCTGCCCCCAGCCCTTGGGGTGTCCCAGGGATGCTGAACACCCCAGGCACCGGGCACAGAACCATCAGGGGGGGTGCAGGACTGGCTCCTTATAGGGGTACAGAGGGGTGACTATAGGGCTTAGAGGTCCCAAGGGGATGCAGCCCAAACCACCTGGGTTTTCTGCACAAATTAAACATCCTGCCACCACAAAATGCCTTTTTTTTTATTATTCCATTTTGTTTGGCAAATTGGTGAGGAATGGGTTTGTCCTGGTGTTGCAGAATACCTGGCATCACCCTCACTTACTTCTTTCCCCATCCCAGCTCTTTCTGAGCCCCCCCAGCCCTGTCTCTTTCTATTTATCCTCTCTCTTCACCCCCTTCCCATGCCAGGGTCCTGCTCTGCCAGCACAGCCTGGACTGGGGGGCCTAGGAGGCACCAGCACAGAGCTGGGGGACTGCTGGTGGATGTGTACCCCACCCTTACCCAACATCACAGCCCGGGGCCCCTCCCCACCTTTCAGCAGCTCGTAGGCCCTGTGGACATCGAACTTGCGGGCACGGATGAAGCGGAGCAAGAAGGAGTCGTCCTTCCCCTTCACCTTCTCAGCCACTGCCTTGCAAACGTCCTCGCCGCTCGCCTGCTGCTGCACCAGCTCCCGCAGCGCCTTCACTGCCACCTCCCTCTGCTCCTCTGTCTCGTTCAGCTCATCCTTCGCCTGGGGGGAGCAGGGAGGGCACCCAGCTCAGTGATGCCCCGCACAGGTTCTAAAACACCCCAGGGGGTCACTTAGGCACCCAAAAACCAAGGGGGGACAGTCAAGCTCCTTGCAGCATCTCAGCGCAGGGAGGGCAGGCTCACCCAAGTCCCCTACTTGGAGTCACTTTGGGGCTAATGCATCCCCAAATGTAAGAGCTGGTCCAGGGTCTCTTCTGGCCCCTGAGAAGGAGCAGGAGCCTTGGGCTGCACCTGCCCCCCCACTCCCCACAGCCGCCCTCACCTTCTGCAGGGTGTGTGGGGGGATCTTCTCGCACTTCCCGAAGACGGGGCCGTGGTCCTTGGTGGTGAGGCGCTCCAGCTTGGTGCGCAGGGCCTGCTCCTCCTCCGAGACAATCCGGAACGTGCCCGTCTGAGGGTGAGGAGAGCATGTGGGGTCTCCCCAGCCAGCCCCCAGCTCCCTGCCCCACTTCAAGGGTCCTGGGGCAGGGAGAGCCTCCATGCATGACCCAAGAAGGAGCAAAGGGGTGGGGATGGACTGTGTGCTGCCCAGGCTCCCCACTGCGGGCTGAGAGCAGCTGAGGGGACAAGGGGTGCACAGGGTGAACCACATCCCAGCACTGAAAGGAGGGGATGCTCAGGGCCTGAAGGATGGGGTGGTGTGGGGGCAGTACTCACAACCGCAGACATGTTGTCCTCTGTCCTCTGTCAGCTGCAGGACACTGTGAGAGAGAAGGAGGAATCAGCAGTTGTGGTGACCCCAAAGGTCTCTGCAGCACTCCTATGCCCCATCCCTTGTCCTTCTTTTTCAGACAGGGGTAGAGGTGGGTGCCCAGAGAACACTCCCAACCTTCCTCAGCTCCATCACCTACTGTCTGTATTTCTGCCTGCCTGTAGAGACTGAGCAGCCTGAAGAAACATCACAGATGTTTGCAAAAGCAGCTTGAAAATATGTGTATTGATCATCTGATCCCTTCATATGTTTTTCTCACTCTGCCTTTCCTCCAGAGGTTGGGAACATGTCATGATGACCCTCAACAGCCTGAGCTCCCACAGCAGTGTTCTATCTCAGACCACCTTCACAGGGGCAGAGGTGAGCACCTAGCTTTGGTCAGGCAGCCAGCTCAACCTTTTATTGCCTTTTGTTTCTACTACCAAAATAAATAATATCCCCAAAATAAATAATTATCCCCCAAAATGTTTCCCAAACCCTCGAGTCCAACTGCTTCAGCCCAGAGCCCATCACCAGCTGCAAGGCTGGACCATGAGCCTCTCGGCATCTTGCCAACATAGTCTGGGTGAAACACCCTGTTGCCATCCCTCGGGAGAAGGAGAACTACCTTCATCCTATCTCCAGCATCTCCCCCATCCCGTGCGGGGCTGTAGGACCAGCTCTGAGCTCAGGCTGTGTGAGGGATGCTTGGCTACAGCACTTGGCTCAACCACTTCCCAGGGGCATTGTCTTTCCCTCCAGCTCCTGGGGAAGGGACAGGCATCCCCTTTTTCCAGGCAGTAAAACCAATCCAAACCCTGGAGGTACCAGGTTAAGTGAGGGCTGGATGACAGTCTTCAATGCAGTCCTTTCCGGCGGAAAGAGTTCTGGATACTCACCAGGGAGAAGAAAAGCTGAACTGTCCACAGAAGGTCAGTGCACAGGGCCGAGGTGGACGCAGGGATGGTGAGGCCGGAGTGGAGCAGTGAGAAAGCCGGGCGAAAGCTTTGTAGAGTCACCGGGTTGGGATTAGACCGTCACAAGGCATCAACTCACTGCAGCTTTGTAATTAAGTCAGCACAACCCAGGCAAAAAAACCCATTAAAACATTACAAAAGGCAGCTGAGGAGAGGGAAGGAGGGAGCTGTGGCTCGGCCGGCCAGCGGGAGCGTGCGTGGAGAGGCGGGCTGGGATGCCGGACCCGATTAACAAAGTATAAAAGCTCCTTGTTGTGTAACTCGCTCATTAGCACGGGGCAGGGGCAGAGGCAGGTGGTGGGCATCCTGCCATCCCAGCCTGCTCCCCGGAGAGAGCTGGACAGGTCTCTTCACCAGCTTCTGCCCCAAAAGCCCAGGAAAGGTCCTGCTGTGGATTTGGCCATGTGGGCAGAGTCCGGCTGCAGGGACGGGACTGTGGCAGAGGATGTTCCTGGGACTGGTCTGTCCTGGGGCTCTCCAACTCCTCCCCAGTGAGGCCACCCAAACCAGCGTCCATATGGGGCCCCTTTCAGCTTTTACAGTAAAAAAACATGGCCAGAATTTTCACAATATCCTCAAGTGCTTGGAGCTTTGGGAACTGGAACCCATTTGACTCCCAGGGTGATGCCGCAGACCCTGGGAGGGGGGTGCTGGGAAGTGGCAGGGACCACAGTGAGTCCACATGTGGGTGCAACAGGAGGACAAAATGAGTTTTTCTGGGATGCCCCAGCACGCTGAAGCTGCACAGAGCAGGAGAGCCCTTGTAGTCTTAACTCTTTGGGTCCAGGATTGTAGGAGCTGGGTGAGGATGTAGTGAGGATGGAGCTGTGCTCAAGCCCAGGAGGGGAGCTCAGCTGGGCTCTTACGGCGATGGGGATTTTGGGGAGGTGGCAGGACCGCGCTAAGCACCAGAGCAGGGCTGAAGTGGCTTACACAAGGCATGTTTTGTAATGCCTCTGGGATTTACGGATTTGGGTTCCACACAGGGATGTCCTGCAAACGGAGCTGAGACCCCAATGTGAGGGAGGGAGGAGGAGGAAGGCACGAGACTCGAGATGAAAGGCGGGGGTGCTGCTGAGGGAAAACTGGGACCTGTGCCAAAATCCTGAACAATGCTGCCATGGCCAGAGTCACAATGGCCAGAGGCACAACAGCCAGAGGCACAACAGCCAGAGACACTGGGCACTGCCCTTCAGAGGAGACCCTCAACCCTCCTGACCCCTTTCAACAACAGCCCTGGTGCAAGGCTCAGCTCCCTCCTGCAGCTCATTGGACCTGTCTGCAGCCCAGCGGGCAAGACAGTGCACAGTGAGGGGACATTGTCAGTGTGGGGGTTCTCAAACACACACAGCAGTGCTCTATTGGGGTGGCAGAGAGCACCAGAGTGATCCGTGGGCCACCTGGGCACCCTGGTCATCATGCTCATCACAGATGAAGAAGTTTTGCAGGCACATGTAGAACCCCTGGCATCACCAAAAGAGTGCTTTCTCTTGGGAAAAGGGGTCTCAAGGAAAGGGGTGACAGCCACAAGGGGGACCTACCCTTGAGTGTTGTGATGGAGCCCTAAGGGCATCTCTCTCCCAGGTCTGGTTATCCCCCTCCCCACAGGCCCTGGTCCTGGGCAAACCCGCTCTCCTTGCTCGGCAGCATCAGCTACCACTCCACGTGAGAACGGGGCTTGCGAAAGCTCCCACGCTGTGCTGGCACTGGATCCTTTGGATAAATCCCACTGCTTAAAGGCGGGCTAAACCTCCTGGTACGCCCAAGGCCACCGCTCACACCCCCGGGAATTAAGGGGGTTTTTACTCGAATGTATCCTCACCCCACGTGGGTGGCACTCGCAGGGCCGGGTGCCACTGATGCGGGGTGGCCCTGAATGGGGACTTTGTGCCAAGCTCCCCAGTGTCCCCCCAAGCTGCCCATCCCACGTGCCTGCAGCCCATGTCACCCAGCAGCCCACTCTGCAGCCCACGTGCCTGCACCCCACTCCATGCTTCTTTAACTCCATTAACTTTGCTGTGCGCTCCATTTACTCGACCATGCTTTGGGAACAGATTGCCCAGAGAGGTGGTGGAGTCTCCCTCGCAGGAGATGTTCCAGAACCGTCTGGACACAGTCCTGTGCCATGTGCTCTGGGACCACCCAACCTGAGCAAGGAGGTTGGACCAGAGGACCACCCCACTGTGGTCCCTCCCAGCCTGACCCATCCTGTGCGGGACTCGAACCCGCGGGCGGCCCGGGCGGGACGGGAAGCGCGCGCCGGGGGCGGGAGCTGTTTCCCGGGTGACGCGCGGGCACTTCCGGGCGGGAATTTCGGGGTGACGGAGGCGCGGCCCGGGGGGTCCCGGGCGGCCCCTTGTCCCCATGGCCCAGCGCATCCTGTCGCTGGCGGCCGAGGAGGGCCCCGAGCGGCTGCAGGAGGCCCTGCAGGGCCTGGGCGAGGCCGAGGTGCGCGGGGAGCGGGGGATGCGCCGCCCGGGCAGCGCCGCGGGCGGGGGGCGGCTCACAGCGTCCCCTTCTCTTGCAGCTGGGCGAGATGGTGACCAGGCAGGCCCTGAAGGGCAGGGAGACGGCGGCTCTGCTGAGAGGCATCTTCAAAGGTGGGTGATGTCTGAGCTGCTCTCTGGGGGCTGCGGCTCCAGCCCTGCTCACAACAAGGGGGTGCAGCCAGTGCTGAACAGCACACGGAAGTGTCACTTTTTTGGTAAAAAACCCACTCGTCAGGGCTGTCACGGGGAAAGAAGACATCCGAAAAACATAGCAGGTAGCAAACTGGACTGATAGAGTTGTAATGAGCTTGTGGTAAGTGGGATTTATTTTGGGAGAACTTAGATACCTTGGAGTAAGACTGAGCTGGCCAGCTGAAAACTAGGTTGCCAGCCTGGTTCTTCTTGACATTTTGACAGTTTCTGATCTCTGGCATCAGTCTGAGTGAACCACAGCGTGTGATGACAGGGTTGAGTGCTTTAACTACTTCATCCAAGAGATTCTCATTTCCTCTGCTCTGTTTTTATTTGTTTTTATTTGTTTTGTCAAATAGATAAAATAGGGTGTTGCAGCCAGGTGACAGTTTATCCCTGAGGATTTCCTGTAGTTTAGCAACATGTTGTTACTCTTATCACTTTTTTTCCCTATTCTTTCCTCTGTATTATTTGCTTGCTATAAGGTTCCCCCTGCTCCCAGCGAAGTGGTGTTCTCAGGAGGCTCCAGGTTTACAAGCACTGCGTCCCACTGGTGGAGTCAGGAGACCTGCATTTGGGCAAGGTGTCTGAAATCATAGGACTGCTGATGCTGGAGGTAAAGCTCCTTTGGGCTGGCTTTCCTGGGCTCTGCTGGGTGTCATTTCATATGTGGATTTAGATACTTCACTAAGCCACTGAGGAAAATGAGTTGTGTCCCTTCCACAAATCTTCCATGGACTAAGTTAGCTGGTGTTGGAATTTGCTCTGTGTGTGAATTTGATTACCTTTGGATATTTAGTCTTAAAAGCTCCAAACCTATAATCACATCATCTTGATTTACTGCTCTGTTCTATAAAGGGCAGAACAAACCAGGGAACTCGGGGCTGAATTCCCGTTTAAGGGGAGCATTTCACTGTAAGAAATGTAGTCTTCAGCTGGTTTTTGGCTACAGTTTGGATGTATATGTGGAATTCTGTGCACAGCCTCAGGCTCTTTCCTGCTGCTTGTCCTCCCAGGCCCGCCAGCTGCCAGGCCACGCATTGGCTGAGCTTGCCAACCTGTTTGTTGATGTTATTAAAGGCGGCAGCCTCTCTAACGGGAAGTCCTTGGAGCTGTTTTCCACTGTTCTCACTGTACTGGCCAGTTCGAGGGAGAGCCTGGCTTATGGGAAAGGTAACCCCCAGCAGCTCCTACTCCTGCACCTTGCCTCCTCTTCCTCTGGAGCCAGCTCCTAAGACTTTTGGTTTTTCAGGTGAACTGAATGGGGAAGAGTTTAAGAAGCAGCTGATAAATACCCTCTGCTCCAGCAAGTAAGTACATCTGCCAGCTCTTAGTCATGTGGCAAAACACTGTGTTTCCTGTTGTGCTTTGAAAAAGGCATCGCCATGAGCTGTCTGTCCTGTTCTGTCATCTTTGAATCTGCGCCCTCTGTGACAGTGTCTTCTCTGACTGGGAAGGCAAGAGAGCACCCTGTTCCCAGATCCTGTGAGACCATTCCATGAACTGGTCTCAGGAAGTGCTTGGTTTTATCCCTTTATTCTTGGTATTTGTTATTGTAAGGGCTGGGGCGGTTCAGAACCGTTGCAAATGTGGGTGGTGCTGATGAGTTCTAGTGGAAATCTGGCTTCTAATCTTAATATCAGAATGTAACAGGGAAATGGTGACATTGAATAATTGTGTAGGAGGGAAGAGCTAAATGATAATCCTGCTTGCTCTCAGTCTTCCAACATATCATTGTTTCACCAGGTGGGATCCTCAGTGTGTGATACATCTTGCCAACATGTTCAGGTAATTCTTTTTCCCTTCAACATCAACACTGCCTTGTGCTGTGGTCATGTCCATGTCCTATTTCACATGTAGTTTGGGGGGAGTAGGGATAGGAGGTCTGACCACAGCAGGTACAGCCCCGTGCGTGGTTGGTCGATGAACATCCAGATCCATGTGGATACGAAACACAGCTGTGCAGGCATGTCCCAAGGGCTGGGCATGGCATTGTGGTTTTTATTCCATGTGTGAGTGAGCCTTGGAAAATTAACGATACATTAATGATTAAGAATATTTGATTCAACAGGGATATTCCTCTATCAGGAGAGGAGCTGCAGTTTGTGGTTGAAAAGGTCCTTAGGATGTTCCCCAAATTAGACCTGCAGGAAATTCCCCCTCTGGTCTATCAGCTGCTGCTGCTTTCTGCAAAGGTAAAAGCTCATGGGAGCTGCATTTCCTCTAAGCTTATACCATCAGAAAAAAAATGTCCAGACTGATCTATAGATTGGATTTGGACAGGGATTCTGATTGTTCCCAAACCATGCTGTAGGGACACAGTGGGACCTCAGGAGGTTTTCTCTAACTGCCTCTAGCCTGAAAAAGCTGACTGCTCAGAGAAAGAAAGGATCTTGATCTTCCTTGCGGGAAAAGAAGGAAACCTTTGGGAAATAAGGGATGAGCACAAACCTAGCAAACAGTGGAGAGGATTGGTTTTTTTCATTGCTCTCAAGTGTGGTTTTGCTCACTCTCTGTGATCTGCACTACTCTAATAGTAGCTCATGCAGTGTGACTGTCCTCTGGGCTGTAGTCTGACTTGTACTGGGAATGTTGTCATATCCTGTGCTCTTTCTCCAGAGCAGAGACTGCCAGGGACATCTCTGCCCTTTGACAGGGTGATCTGCCTCTTTTGCTTACTTCATTTGTGACCAAGTCAGTGCCAAAATGATCCAGTCAAAGACAAATTATGTGTGTTATGGGAGGTCATTTGGGTCCCCTAGCCAAAGTGTGTTGTTAGATTTAAGGTTAGGAGTTTGAAAGCCTTCTCAATTGATTAAAACATAAAGGATCCTTTCTAATTAGTAACAACTTCGGAAAAAAAAAAAAAGGGGCAATCAGAGCATCTGAAAGCTTGAGTTTCTTCCAGCTCTTCAATAAGTGCAGTCAAAAGAAATTTGCAAACTGGAAATCTGAAAATGAGCCACACAGGAGTCCTCCCCTGCCTCAGCAATTTATGGAAGGAAATGAAGGATACCATGACATTTGTGATAGGTGTGGGAATAGAGTGTAGTTCTCTGAGCTACTGCAGGCCCTGCAATGGCTTAATGTAATGTTCTGTCTTGCAGGGCAGTAAGAAGACTGTTTTGGAAGGAATCATCAGTTTTTTCAATCAGCTGGATAAGAGACAGAAAGAAGAACAGAGGGTACCACAGTAAGTTCCTGCTCTGTCATCCTCTTTCTTTACTACCTGGGTATTTGTAGTCACCCTGGTCCTGTCCAAGGTTTCTTGAATTTGAATTGTTAAACCTTGTACAAATACATCATCCTGAATCCATAAGAAATGATTTATGGCTTTGCATGGCTTGGTTTTTGTCTGATAAAACTTACAGGTCAGTGGACCTTGAGGTAGCCACAATGCCCCTGGACCAGCTCCGCCACGTGGAAGGCACCGTTATTCTCCATATTGTTTCTGTCATCAACCTGGACCAGGACCTGGGAGAGGAACTAATCAGACATCTGAAGGTATGGCAGGATGGAGCCATTTTCTATTGGCACTATTCTTGAAGATGTTGAAGCAAGGTTTTTAAAACTTAGCTGGTTACCTGGAGAAGGGATGTAATAATTTTTATGATCACGGTCACGTTCTCTTTAACAAGTGCTGTGATGTGTTTGAAGAGACATGTATCTGATGGCTTCCTGAACTTGCAGGACACTTCAGTTGAAGATAACAAGCTTTGTGACTGTTACTTGCTGTTTTCTAGGCTGAGCAGCAGAAGGACCCTGGTAGAGCCCTGTGTCCCTTCAGCGTGGCTCTTCTCCTGTCGGTTGCTGTAAAACACAGACTACAAGAGCAGGTATGTGGGTCATAAGCTTGCAGAGAATTTCCAAGGGGATACACTCTGCACTCCTTGTAAAGGAAAGGAAGCCTGGCTAGGTAGTAGCCCCATCAGAATTAGGCTTAAAATGCTTTCAGGGTGCTCGTGGGGAGGCAGTTAGATCATTGGTATGCTGTACTTTACTGAACATTAGAAAAGACCCCAGAGCAATATCACAATTTTCCAGAGCAGTGATTCCTGAGGGTTGGTATTGTAGGATGAGAAAAAAAGCAGTCTTCTTTTTCTAATTTTTTGGCTCTGTGTTGGCCACATGAAAAGCATCTGGCAGCAGGTTACCCTCCTTGAAGCACTTAATGAGGCTGGTGTATTTGTCCTGAAAAAGAAGTGAGTTGAGATTTTTGGCAGGCAGTACTGGAACTTGTGCCCTGGCCAGTGCTCTTACTGGAACATACCCAAGACTATACAGGTCCCATTTCAAAGATCATTTCCTCACACCTAATGATTTTATGTTCCAGATATTTGATTTCTTGAAAACATCAATCACAAGAAGCTGCAAGGACCTGCAGTTCCTTCAGGCCTCCAAGTTTCTGCAGGATTTGTTTCCTCAACAATATGATGT
Organism: Oxyruncus cristatus; assembly: GCA_013399855.1. Lineage (NCBI taxonomy): Eukaryota > Metazoa > Chordata > Aves > Passeriformes > Cotingidae > Oxyruncus > Oxyruncus cristatus. The sequence goes on from VXAY01004576.1 coordinate 437,930, forward strand.
AAGCGCTGTAATTCTGGAAGTGGTGAAAAATAGGTGAGTTGTTGCCACGTGCTGCAGAACATTCAATGGGCTTTGGGAGGGGGGAGAGTTTCAGCCTTACTAAAATACTCTGGGATGCTAAATACTAAATACCATGTGCTGGCAGGGATCAGTGTCAAAATCCAAAGTTTTTATCCCTGTTTTTTGTTGGTGAATTAAAAAAAAAAAGGCAACAAAATATAGCTGTACAAATCTGCTCCTTTTACCTCAAATCTCAGAATCTGGTGGTACAAAGGACTAAACTAATCAGGACCTGATCTGTTTTTCTTACTGAAACACTTGCAGTGTGAGTCATGCTGCTGGCTGTAGTTTGTGTTCCAATCAAGGGATGAGGGATATGTTCTCTGTTTTCGTCCCCCACATGGTTAGTCCTTTAAACGTGCTGTGGAAAAGCTCTGGTCTGTCACCAGTTGTCCTTTAGTTTGATGGGAGGCATTCCTCTTCTGTCTTTCTCTCCAACTTGAAGATCTTGTGATCAGTAGGATTCTTGTGCACCCTGACTGTGGCCTACTGTTATGTTCAGATCAGACGTGAGTGCACATCATTCCCCATAGCAAGGAAGCCTTTGAACTGGAAAGGAAGTCTGATGGAGAACCAGGACTGCAGGAGGTGTTGTGCTGAGCACCTGTCCCTCAGCCTAAAGAAAGTCACGGAGTTGTGAGGGATGTCATCCTCCCTGTTGTCATCACGTGTCTCTCACTGCTGCTTTGCAACCTGGACTGACTGCAGAAGATTTTTATCTCAGACTGCTCTAATCTAAACTTTCCTGTGACTAAATTGTTTCTTCCCTGGTCCATTTAATGTTTTCTTCAGTGCATTTGGCTGGGACCACGTTACTCAGGGCCTGGTGGATCTTGGCTTCAGCCTAATGGAATCATATGAACCTAAAAAGCCCTTTGGAGGAAAAGCTGCTGATACCAGTTATGGCATTTCAAAAATGCCAGCCCAGCAGGCTTGCAAACTGGGAGCAAGTATCCTACTGGAAGCATTTAAGGTAGTGTATGTTTTGGAGAGGTTCTGAGCAGGGTGGGAACCCTGTTTTTATTCTCTCTTGGTAAATGGTGTCAAAACCTTGCCTGCTGTATCCATCATAAGAGTTTTGCAAACAGTACTAGATTTAGACTCCGATTTGGCCCTCTCCAGCTGGAAGAGGCCATTCTCATAAAGACCTAATCCTGCTCTGTTCCAGCTACTATGATACTTGTGTAATCCCTAGTACAGTTTCCAAGAAACTACAGAGAAAGTAGAGAAAATCAGAGCTACAAATAAAATCTGACAAGGTGGGATTGAAAACCATTCTTCTTCACTGAGCTGGTAAATTTGCATCCCACATATGATTTGCCCCATTATGTTCTGACTGTGCCTCTCTGATGTGCTGCTTATGATTGTCCTGGGATGAAATCTGAATTGATCTGTGTAGATTTATCTGAAAGGGACTTCTGGTGACCATCCCAGCCTACCTGTCTTGTGAGGTATGGGAATATCTTTATGTGGTTTTGACTTCTATTTGTTGTTCTTTCTCTTCAGGTTCATGAGCCCATCAGAAGTGAAATTCTTGAGCAGGTCCTGAACAGAATCCTCACAAAAGCAGCATCTCCTGTCACTCACTTCATAGGTAACAGGAAAGGGAGAAAAATGTACCCTGCTCTGTGGGCAGTCACTACATAGCTCCTCAGAACATGTTAGAGAATCATAGAATGGTTTGGGTTGGAAGGGACCTTTAAAGGCCATCTAGTCCAACTTTCCCTGTAATGAGAGGGACATCTTCAAACAGACCAGGTTGCTCAGAGCCTTGTCCAACCTGACCTTGAATGTTTCCAGGAATGGGGCACCCACCCCCTCTTTGGACAACTCGTGCCACTGTTTCACCACCCTCATTGTAAAAAATGTCTTCCTTATATCTAGTCTGAATCTACCTTCTTTTAGTTTAAAACCATTACCCCTTGTCCTGTCACAACAGCTACTGGTAAAAAGTCTGTCCCCATCTTTCTTACAAGCCCCATTTGAGTACTGAAAGGCTACAACGAGGTCTCCACAGAGCCTTCTCTTCTCTAGGCTGAACAACCCCAATTCTCTCAGCCTGTCTCCATAGCAGAGGTGCTCCAGCCCTCTAAGCACTTTTGTACCCCTGCTCTGGACCCACTCATCTATGTCCTTCTTGCGTTGAGGACCCCAGAGCTGGACACAATACTCCCAGGAGGGTTTCACCAGAGTGGAGTGAAGTGGCAGAATCACCTGCCTCACTCCACTGGCCATGCTGCTTTTGATGCAGCCCGGGATGTGGTTGGGTTTCTGAAACTCCTGCTGAAATGACTTGAAGCCGAGAAAATCTGTTGCTCCTTCTCCTCTTACTGAGGTATCAGCTGCATCAGATTACCTTGCATTCATCACAGGTGAAAAACACGTTTGCAGGCAGTTGCCATGGAACAGCTGACGCACAGAAAGTCTGTATCCATCAGTCCTAGCTGTGCCTGCCTCCTTGTCCTTGGGCAAGTGCTTGGGAGCCACTGGGGCTGTGGAGATATCTGTGCTGCAACCTTTTCTCTTACACCTCAGTGCCCTCTGGTGGGGTGAGGCCCTTCAGCCAGGCTGGGAGAGTTTTACACTTGGTTCCTGCAGCAGAGCTCAGGTTTTTGAAGCTCATCCTGTCACAACCTCTCTGTGTAATGGAAGGTGTTCAATTAGTCTGTAATTCTCAGCTCTACAGACATCTTTTTCTCAGACTTTTCTGGCCCCTTGGCATCAACTGCTCCTTTTGTCCTTTTATTTTTCAGAGTTGCTGTCCAATATTGTTGTGTCAGCCCCTCTTGTGCTTCAGACTTCATCCTCCAAAGTCACAGAGACCTTTGACAACTTGTCCTTTCTGCCCATCGGCACAGTGCAAGGGCTTCTCCGGGCAGTGCAGGTAAAGCTTTGCATTCCTCCGTGAATATCCTTGCTAGTTTAGTTTCAGCGACAATTCTGGGCCACAATTATATGCATGATCTGATTACCCTCCTTACAAAATAAGCCTTCATCCTGTGCTGTGGTGTAGCATGGAGCTGATCTTCAAGCATGGATTTGCATGTGCCCTCTAGCAAAAAGCACATGGTGCGGTCTGGCGTGGGACCGAAACTGCTCTGTGCTGAGCTTTCATCTGGAAGATACCCAGATGCTGCACCCTGTAGAAAACTAAGTATACAGTGTTTAGCTGAACAGCTGTAGCTGTCATGTTGATTTTTCTCCTTCCAAGCTCCATGTCAGTATTTCTCTTTGACTGGGCAGAGATTTTGGTGTTAAAGTTTTACCTGCTTTGTCCAACCTCAGGATAATGTTTCTTTTTCCAAACCTTGCACTGTGTCCTCACTCACCTGCTGAAGTGTCTCACTGCTACAGCTCAATGGGTTTCCTTTTCTATTTTAAAACATTCTGGGTCTCCTACTGTACTGACAACAGTATTGGAAATGCAAGGCCAGATGGGCCTGAGGAAGATGAGCTCATATGCCCCAAGGGCTTGGCATGCCTTAGTGCTTTTCTCTCCAAAGGTTATTTTCCTTTCCAGCCTCTGCTCAAAGTCAGCATGTCGGTGAGGGACTCCCTGATACTTGTTCTCCAAAAAGCTATTTTTTCCAGGTAAGCTGTGAAGGGGATGCTTTGAAAAAAATGTCTACAACTCATTTATGGCTTTGGAGCAGAAATATTTTTTTGTTTTGGCAAAGTGTCTTCTTACTGTGTTCTTCCGTAACTAGATGGTGACATCTTCTGTTTGGGACTGTGCTGCCCTTTTGGGGAGTACAGTTCTACTGGGCCCAGTCACTCCATGTTTGTGGTCTTTTTTTCATTGCTGAGTTGATCTTATATTTACTTCTGAGCTTCTTGCCTCCATGTCTCCTTATGTTTCTCTTTTGTGCCCCAATTCCCAGGCAGCTTGATGCTCGTAAAGCTGCAGTCGCTGGATTTTTGCTTCTATTAAGGAATTTTAAGGTTCTGGGCAGCTTGTCCTCTTCCCAGTGCAGCCAGGCCATTGGTGCCACTCAGGTAAGTGCTGTTCTGCAGTCCTTGCTGTGGGTATATTAGACAGTCTCATATCTAACATGCACTGTTTGAAAAAACTCAAAAGAGGAGTGTTAACTCAAAATAGAAATACAGTGTCAGTAAGGATTATTCCCAAAGGTAAGCTTTGGGAAGTTCAATGTGCAAAGAGAAGCTGGTCTAGAGCCATTGCTGCTCAGAGTCATTCTCTTACAGCACAAAGTATTCTGTGGAGCATCCCCACTGCTCCGTGATGATGATAAGGAGCCTGGAAGCACACTAAGGACTATTTCAGTGATTGTTCATTGGCCAGACATGTTATCACCTTGCTTCTGTGTTGTGATATCTGAGGATATACCCAGTATAATGTGACTAATATTCCCTCTCAGATCCAGGCAGATGTTCATGCCTGCTATAATTCTGCAGCTAATGAGGCCTTCTGCCTTGAAATCCTGGGCAGCCTGAGGCGATGTTTGAGCCAGCAAGCGGATGTTCGACTCATGTTATATGAGGTAAACATGGTTTTTTCAGTCTCCTTTTAAACAGCTCCTCTGGAGTCAGGTTCTGCTGCTTCCACAGGTAAATATAATGATCACATTGTGGAAAACAACCTATCAGCTCAGTTATGTTCTTCTTGGGACACGTGTACCCAAGACTGGTTTCTTTCTCAATCCTTCTGCTTCTTTTTATTTTGGACTATTATAAGCCCAAGGACATGTTGATGTATCCTCCTCAGCTCATGCATTGCTTAAGAGCAAAAATGCATCAAAGTCTGTCTTCCTGTATGGTGTGGCCTGGGAAAAGGGAGGCATGTTTGATGCCCAGTGAGGAGGAGTGGTATAAAGGCACTGGATAGATGTGGAGCTGTTGAGAGTTAATTATGGGTGCCAAAGAAAACCCTGACTTGAGAGTATGGAGAAACTTCCTCAGAGACTGTCTTTTCTCCCCTTCCTTTCCAAGTTTCTATAAAAGCTTGGGTGTCCCTTAGATCTCCTGTGACAAGTGGCCTGTTATAAGGGGCCATTCTTAAGTGTGTATAACTGTGACATATGAGATAACTGTGGGGTACTACCTTGAGAAAAAAAACCAGTTCAGGTCAGAGAGATTTTGTTTCCTTCTTGACTTGGTTGGATTGACCTTTGGTGAGCTGCAAGTTTTAGGTGTGTTTGTCACCATTGCTAGAAAACTTGAGTGCTTGCTTTATCCATCCACTGAGTTTTCTCAGTCTGCAGGATTTGTTGCCTCCTACAGTTTCCCCACTGGCTTGTTTTGCCTTTGAAGCAGGATTTCACAGTTTGAAGTTGGATCTAGTGCTAGTGTTAAATAGCAGTGAAAGTCACTCTGGGCTTGATGCCACCGCTGCTAGGGAGATACAGCTTGTGAGAGGGCCCCTGTGAGGAAATTCATACTCTTTCTGATTCATACCTTCTTTCTGTGGTGCCTTTGCTTTGCCAGGTATGGAGTTGTACACTGAGCACATTGTTACTTCCTCATGGTTCCTTGCAGTGCCAAAGTGTCATTGCTGTCTTATGACGCCAACTTATTATGCCTGTGGTTCATTTTCTGTGTTGTGTCAGCCAGCTTGTCCTTCCTTCCTGTCCGCAGGGTTTTTATGATGTCCTTCGCAGGAACTCCCAGCTGGCCAGCTCCATAATGGAAACACTCTTGTCCCAGGTGAAGTTCTGCTCCGTGGTGGGGCTGTAAGGGCCTCCAAGAATTCTGCACTGCAACCAGCACAGCAAACAACCCAGGTTAAATGTTGGGGAAAGTAGTTCTCCCATACACTGGAAACATGCTTAAGTGCTGCGACACTTCCCTGAGGAGGTGTTCAAATCCCTGCTATGTTGAAAGAGCAGACTTAGGTAAACGGGAGACTGGTTCATGTCCTGTGACAGGGTGGAAGAGGAAGGACCTCTTGGAGCCCTTTCCAACCCTTCAGTTCTTAGGTGCTGTGGGAAGTGTGAGCCAGGAGAAATGCTTCGTGCTCTCCCTGCTCCTTAGCAGTGCACAGCAGTTACCCTGCCATACTTCCCTGAGGATGTGTGCTGACACAGTAATTATTATGGCTGTCCTCCCATGGGGAGAATACCCAAGTCCATGTAGGATCTGGGAGGATTAACTCATCCCCCAGCAGTGTTGCTCATGGCAACAAGACAATCACATTTCCCCAATCCATTGGACAGGCTGTGCTTTCTTTGAGACAAGTAATTTTCTTCCCTTTAATCATCCATAGAGTTCATGCTGACTAATTCCAGCTTTCCCATGATAGTACAGGGTCTGGGAAAGGAACATGAACAGAGCTTAGACAGCTTTTGGGTAGCAGAGGGCACTTAACAGGAAGTTGGTGTAAATGTATAAAATTTTATGCCATCATTAAATATCTATAACTTTCCCTATTCGGCTCTGTATCAGTACTCAGAGTGTATCTTCTTCCTGTGGTGCCAAACAGCCAGGAATTGGTGCAAGCATGGTCTCATGGGTTTATTTTCATGCCAAGTGTAGCCTCCACAACTGTCTGCACCCTTAGGCAAGGAAGGTGGGTGCCAGGACAGGGCACTCAGGGCAGCAGCAGCAGCTGCTGTTGATCCTTGCTGTTAAAAGGACGGGTAGCACTGCAGGTGGAGTGCAAGGGGTGTTACATGTTGAGGCAACACATCAACAAGTGGTCAGATTATTTTAGGGCAGTGACGTGTCCTGGCTGAGAGGTACATGAGCAACTCAAGAAGGGATTTTAATCACCAGTAGAGCAGATGACGTGGCTGACATATTTGTACTGTCCCATTATTGCAGTGCCAGCTTCTGCTCTTTAAAGTGGGGTACAAAGACTATTGTATTCTGTTTTCAAACATCCTAAGAGGCTCAGTTACCAAGTAACTAGTTATTTTTATTTCTTGTTTTCTGTGACAGATAAAGCAATATTACTTGCCCCAGCCAGACCTCCTGCCTCCACTGAAACTGGAAGGATGTATTATGGCTCAAGGAGATCAAATCTTTCTGCAAGAACCACTGGTAAGAGCTATATTGCCTGGCCACAGCTGCAAGCTCATCTGTTACATAGCATTTTAGTTGTCCTGCTACATGAGCTGAATACCTTGCGCTTCTTCAGCTTCTTCTAGCCTGGAGCAATTCTTTAAATGACAACAGAGCTGGGCATCTCACCCCTGCCTCAGGCTATTTATCAGAGCTCCCCTAGCATAGTGGTTATGGGGACCTGTGTGAAAAATGCTGTAGGAATGGTGTAGTTCTGTTATCCACTGTTGAGTTCACCCTGCGGGGGTTTTCTCCCTCCTTCAACTTAATTCCACATAAAATGGTTGTGCAGTGTGTGTGTGTAGCAGGGGGAAGAATCTGCCCTTTGGTTTTGCTTCTTTGAAATTGTTGGAGATGAGACCTCAACAACTCGTTGGACTTCCAAGGGAACAAATTCAAATTAATCGCTTTGTTTTCCCCTAAGGAAGCTTGTGTGCTGTGCCGCAGTAGCACATGCAGGAATGGACAGACACTTGAGCTAAAGTGAGAGTCCCTTTGGCATCTCCTTCAGCAGCTGAGGTAGCTGGGTGGAGGCAGCAGTGGGAGTTCAGTGGATACATCCCATCTAGGCAAGAACATTGAAGCCAGAACTGGGTAGCTCTGTGTGGGATTACTGACCCCCTCAATCTAGGAATGAGGCATATTCTTGAGACTCAAGGCAGCTCTGAGGGCAGCTACAGCTCTTTGCATCCGACTATAATAGTCTGGCCCATGTCCACCTCTACCAGGGACCTCAAGCTTGCAGGCTGAGTATGACTGTGGCTGTTTCCTTCAGGCTCATCTGCTCTGCTGTATCCAGCACTGTCTTGCCTGGTATAAGAGCACTGTGAATCTGTGCCAAGGATCTGAGGATGACGATGAGGAGGAGGATGTGGGATTTGAGCAAAACTTTGAAGAGATGCTCGAATCTGTCACACGACGAATGATCAAGAGCGAGTTGGAAGACTTTGAACTGGTAAATCAAATTTTCAGTTTGACTCAGTGGAAGAAGATGCTGAGCTCTTGTCAGGTTTTGAAAAGATTTTTCACTTGTTTCCTTTGCCTCTTAGGATAAATCGGCAGATTTTTCTCTGTCTTCTGGTGTTGGTGTGAAAAACAACATCTATGCCATTCAGGTGATGGGAATTTGTGAGGTTCTGATTGAGTACAATTTCAACATCGGGAATTTCAGGTAAAACATCAAATCTTACTCTCCAACACTAGCTGTGCTATTGTTGGCCCATCTCTTTAGAGTACAGCCTCACTGCAGGCACAGGATGGTGGTGCAAACACAGAATCAGAGATATTTTCTGAGTGTGAGTGCCTTGTGGCACATCCACTCACAGAGCCTTGGGGAGTGTTTTCCTTTTGAATGTCATGTGATGTGGGAGATGGAATCTGACATTTTGTAGAAGAGCAGGTCGAGGAGGAATGGATGAAGTATACACTGTTAGGGAGGTGGGGAGGTGTCGTGTGTCATTGTTTCATCATTTAGGGAGTGTCATTGTGTAATTTGGCAACTGAAGTTTCAAATGGGAAACTCCAAGACTGCATTTTCTCTGTTAATGCTTTCTACTACTTCACTGCAGTAAGAACAAGTTTGAGGATGTCCTAGGCCTGTTTACCTGTTACAACAAACTCTCTGAAATCCTGAAGGAGAAAGCTGGAAAGAACAAATCTGCCTTGGGCAACAAAACTGCACGGAGCTTCTTGTCCATGGGTTTTGTATCTACTCTGCTCACAGCTCTATTCAGGTGAGGAGGTGTCCAGCCCTCTGTGGAGCAGAGCAAGACATCAATTCAAACCATGTCTGTTCATGTATTTGGGAAGACCAGTGGAACTGTGCCCTCCAAGTGTTCACTACAAGCTCCCAAAGCACCTTTTGCCTGAGTTCAGCCAATGATTTTATTTGTAAATGCATATTTGGATTTTGAATCTCGTAGGCCGTCCCTGAGCTTTTATTGTGCATCCTCAATTCTCTGACAGTGCTCTTGGTTCCTCAGGGACAATGCCCAAAGCCATGAGGAGGGCCTGGCAGTTCTGCGCTCCAGCACGGAGTTCCTGCGCTATGCTGTCAGTGTAGCTCTGCAGAAGGTGCAGCAGCTGGAGGAGACGGGACAAACTGATGGACCAGACGGACAAAATCCAGAGAAGATGTTTCAGAACCTCTGCAAAATCACGCAGTGAGTCACTGTGGCAGGTGGAGACATCAGCAATGCATTTTGGGGATTTTTGATTCTCAGGGTTTTGAAAGAAGAATGCAGTCCATAACTGTTTCAAACAGTTATTGTTCCTGGGTTGAGGTCATTGCCTTTCTTTGCTCCTGAGAAATCAAGTGGAGGCACTACGGTTTCTGTGCCAGAGTGAGTGATACAGCTGTAATAATGGTACTTGGCCCGGAAGAACCAAACACCATCAAACTCTCATTTTCAGCCCCTCTCTGACTTTTGGTTCATCACTCATTGTCACAGAGAAGGTAGGATGGTTACAGAGTGGATTCTTGAGGCATCTGGAATGCAGTGAAGTTTAAATTCACTTCTAGCTACAGTACAAAACAGATGTATGAGGGACACAAGCTTTAGAAAACATTTTTTTTTTTTTTTAGGACTTCTGCAAGATGCTTGAAGACATTCATGCATCTAATCCTTTGGAAATCCAAGAATGTGAACCATGTAAATGTCTTTTGGAATCTAGGTCATATCTGCATGGGGTCTTTTCAGAGCCCAGGCAGCAGAGAGCACAAAATGCAAATTACCCCTGCCATGCATAATGCCGGTTTTGTGTCTCGCCCCAAATAATAGAGGCTATTTTTGTTGCAGTCATTAGGACTACATGTGAGCTACATGTTTTGCGTGATTGGACATTGAAATAGAATAAGATCATCTGTGCAGGCGACAGAACTAATGAGAAGAAAGGAGAGGGAACAAAAAAGGGAAGAAGTGGTCTTAGGGGAGCAGGAAAAAGATGTTTGCCTACAAATAGAAAAGTCTCCTTTGGGCCAAACAATTTTGCTTTCCTCACAGCTTTTTACTTTGCCTGCCTTTACATTTCTGATTTTATTTATAGAGAGCCCTATAGTGAATTCTGACATTTCACAGATCCAAACTGCCAAAAGAAAAGCTCTTTTTGTCACTGGCAGATTTGACACTAGTGGTCAGGGTTTGGGTAGTCTGAGAAAGAAAGCTGGGGGGAAGAAATGAATGTATAAAGATGGACTTGAAATGGGATTGGAAGGTCCCTTGGCACCTGGAAAAATTAAATTATTTAACTGTGCAGGAAGAACGCAGTAGCTGTTTTGCTGACATTGAAATAAAATCTTAAAACCAGATTTCTTCTCCCACCACTTTCCTACAGAAAAAAGACCTTCCGATTTAGTTATACTGAAAATACAATCCTAAGAGTAGAATCTAGTTCTTGCCCTGTGCATCCAGTTTTACTGGACTAAATCTCATCTCTCATCCCACAGGGTTCTGCTTTGGAGGTACACTTCAATTCCCACTGTTGTTGAAGAATCAGGGAAGAAGAAGGGCAAAAGCATTTCACTCCTGTGCTTGGAAGGTTTGCTGCGGATCTTCAACACGGTGCAGATCCTGTACACTGCCAGGATCCCCCAGTTCCTGCTAGCCCTGGGTAGGCACATGGTACAGTTCTGCTCTGGTTTCTGACCTCCCTGTTCCAGCCCATGTGTGGGCTGGTAGGGACTAGCACCCTTTATCCATAACAAGGGAGAGAGGGGTCTGGTCCTTGTCTGTTAGTAACAAGGTGGGCTTTATAGCATTGATTTTCACACGAGACAGAAATTTCAGAGATATCTTTACCTGCTTTTATAGAGCTCTAAGTCTATCAGCAGGGGATAGTTGGGGTCTGATATAGCATTCATCTATTTGAAGTTTGCCTTTAACACATTTTCCTGCTCACCACGGTTCTGCAGTCTGTATTCCTCCTCTAGCTGTGAGCAGTTGCAGTCTTTCCCACTTTTGGATATAAATCCTGTATTCTGCTCTTGGCATTTAGCTTTTTTTCTTCACCTCTCTGTCTCTGCCAGATATTACTGATGGTGACGCAGAAGAAACGGATATTAATGTCACGGAGAAAGCTGCCTTCCAGATCCGACAGTTTCAGGTAAGTACCACTGTGTGCTGCAAGTGTTCCAAAGCACTTGGAATCCTGGCAGAAAGGACTGCTAGCTCTCTTTTGCTTGACCACGGGGTTGAGTATGTGATAGTGACTGTAGCACTGATTCATTACCAGTACAGAGAAGTTTCTGATCCCGAAGAAAAGCTTCTTCAAGGTGCTGTGCAGAGCCGGATGGAAGTGCTTGTATATTTACAGAACTATAGGTTCTTCAGTGCAGCATAAACTTATCTGAGTATTGTAAAAGTCACACTGAGTCATAGGCAGCCTCTGTGTAAGCACTCCTAACAAAAAGCAGTACTCGCTCTTTAGAAAAGTCCTCTTTTTATACTCTTTGTCATTCTCCTTGCTGCTGATCCCTTTCTCTGCTGCAGCTTCTGGTTATTTGCTTCTGCAACACGTATGCACACTCAGGGACTGTTTTCCTTCCCATGACCAGAGGTCCCTGGTGAACCAGCTCAGCAGTGCTGAAGATGACTTCAACGCCAAGGAAACGCAGTCGCTCATCACAGTTCTCTCCACATTGTCCAAACTCCTGGATCCGGCCTCGCAGCAGGTACTTCACAACCATCATGTGGTGGCAGGGATGGGTGTCGTAGCTGTAGGTATGGGAAGGAGATTATCAGGTTGGGTTGGGATCTGCAGGCACAAAAAGAACAGTTTTCTTGCATTCTCCTGTCACACTCCTGCAAGGACAGTTAAAAGCAAGTTGTCTTCTCATCCCCCTGCTGCACCTTCTGATTGTGGCTTTGGGCACCTGAGTGATTTGTTTGCCTGAGCAGGGACTCCTAACAGAGCCTAGTTGTGGTATTGTCTCCACATGGGAATAGAGGCAAAAAAGGCCAGCAGACTTGAGTCCAGTCCAAACCAGCTGAGTGCCTAATTCCTTCCATGCAAGGAGTCATCTTCTAAAGTACCCGAATTTTATAAGCTAGGAACTGCACTAAGTGTGCCAGAAGTCTGGAGTCATCATTTACCTTAAATTAAATGGAGCTGCTGCTTTGTCCAAGGGAATGTATCGCCATTCCCCTGTCCTGGATCTCAGCTTTTCACTTATTGGTAGTTTAAGTGTCCACTGTGGAACTTCACAGAGCACAGCTGGGTGCCTTCTGCCAGAAGGGGACTTCAATCATCTTCCTTTGCTGTGATTCATTCTCTAGAATTTTTATTATTATGAGAAGTAGTAGTATTGTGCTTTGAATTCTGTTTCAAGGTCATGACTCGTTTTTTCTTCTTCTGTAGTTCCTTCAATTCCTGACGTGGACAGTCAAAGTTTGCAAAGAAAATGCTCTTGGTAAGTAAGCTTTGGGGAGCATGTTTAGATGTGATGTGTCAGGTCTGATATTAGACCCTTAGATGCTCTGCTGCTGTCTGTCCTGGTTTTACCTCTTTAAGATACGTTCAGGTCCCATTCTGTGGCAGATTGCCATGACATTGTGGTTATTAGCACAAGTATTAGAGAAGGAACTATTAGTGTTGCTGAAGAAAAGGAAGCCACTCACTTACCTGAATTTTCTCCCTTGTTATTTAGGCTCAAATTGGGATTTATACTCTGAAAGATAGTACTCTTGCCAGGGCTTGTATTGCACTTCCTCAGTGCTTTTGGTCACAGTTTTTCTATGAGCTGAGGACTCGTGAGCCATACTTCCCCTTGCACTATTACATGTGATGCCTGATGTTTTGAGCTCTGCTGCTCTAACTGCAGTATTTTGATAGGATTTTCAAAATACTGTGGATCATTTTGGTTAAATCCGCACTGAATCTGAGACTTCCCCTCACTGGATGTCTGCTGTTCCTAAGTAGCCAGGGGAGCTCTGCACATGGTAATGCGTTGTTTTCTCTTCCCCACAGAGGATATCTCTTGCTGCAAGGGTTTGCTGTCTCTGCTCTTCAATGTCCACGTTCTCTACAAGAGCCCAGTCGGTCTCCTGCGGGAACTCGCACAAGACATCCACGCTTGCCTGGGAGACATAGATCAGGTGTGATGTAGAAGCAGCCTAGCCCTTCATCACATAGTGCTGTCAGGGCAGAACTGAGTGCACCTCTGGTGTAAACTATGTGACAGCAGCTATAGTCTTATTCACCAGAATTTGTTTTCTCTCCTCTGGCCAGGACATAGAAGTGGAGAGTCGGTGCCATTTTGCCATAGTGAATGCCAAGACTGCAGCCCCCACTGTCTGTGTGAGTCAAAATTGTGTGTGTGAAACAACCTGTAAAGTCCAGGGATACTGTGCTACAAACAGCTTGCAGGTTCCTGTTGTGCCAAACTCCTCCAAAAACCTGTTTTGTTATTGGTGTTTCTGTCTTAGCTGCTGGTTCTGGGTCAGGTGGATAAGGTCCTTGAAGAGGTGGATTGGCTTATCAAGAAACTCAACAGTCTGGGGTCAGACACATCAGGTAATAAAAGTCCAATTCTTAATGTTAGACGTTTGTCAAAACCAGATGAAGACAGAGAGCAAAAAGGTAGCTTGGGTTTTTAAGACAGGATCATCTGAGGGCAGGTTAAACTCTCCCTTAAGCTGGTTCTACATGAACAGTGTAAGATAAGGGTGCTGTCACAAAATCCCTCCAGTGATTATTTTCCCTGTGCCACATGGGTGCTTTGTGCATCGGACACAAAGAGGGTCTTCTGCCTCCCACCTGCATAACTGGATTCATTAGACACACATTCACCAGGTATTCATCTCTTTCTTCTAGAAGACCCTTCTCAGCCATCAAACCAAACCCAGGCTCTGGAGAAAGGTGTAATTCTGCAGCTGGGAACTCTGCTGACAGTCTATCATGAGCTGGTGCAGACTGCACTCCCAGCAGGGAGCTGTGTGGACACACTGCTGAGAAGCCTCAGCAAGACATACACAATTCTCACCTCCCTCATCAAACATGTGAGTGTGCTCCTCTGACAGTGGGCTGGCTATGAGCTAAAAACTTTCTTCCCATCTGCTGCAGCAAGCTCACAGTGACCTCAGCAGCTACACTCAGAACTGGGCTATTGATCTGTTGCAGGAGTTGAGCCCTTATTCTGTTGGCTTTCATGCCCTCAATTTTGTGACCTTTCTGAGCCGTGATAGTTGTACTAGTGGAGATAAGGGAAAGCTTCTCTCTAGCTAAACTTGGCTTTCCATGGCTTGTAGTGGCTTTTTCCAGTGTATTTTGTGGGTTCCTCTGCACAGCTCTGTGCCAGAATGAACAGCACTAACTGTGTTCTCACGGTACTCATCAATCCTGCCCTTGCCACTCATTCTCACTGAAGGCCTGAGGCAGGACCTGGAGGAACTGGGCCATGAAAACAGGCCAGTGGAGCTCCTTTGAGACAAGGTGGTGAATGCCCCAAAGCTCTTCTCTCACAGCTCTGGAACGCAGACATGTGATACAGGAAGCCACTGTGGGAGGCAGTTGTTGCAAATCCTGCCCTCCCCACTGTGCTGTTGGATGAGCTGCTTTGAGCTCTGCCTGGATGCAGGATGGGAACAGCATACCTAGAAGAAACTCGTGTTTTTCTTGCAGTATATCCAAGCCTGCCGCAGCACCTCAAATACGATTCCAGGAAGGCTGGAAAAGCTGGTGAGTGTGAGCAAATTGCTGGAGGAAATGGCTCCTTGCCTCGAGTTAGGAGTAACACCAACCTCTCTGCTCCTTTGCAGGTGAAGGTCTCAGGTTCCCATTTGACCCCACAGTGTTACTCATTCATTACTTATGTACAGGTAAGGCCTAAATTAACGCAAAATCACAGTCTATCTCATGCTGACTGGTGTATCAGCTGCAGTACATGGGCACCTTTGGGGATTATTAATCTTCCTGACATGAGTTGAGTTTCTTATAGTTCAAGCGATACTATGTCAAATAATAGTATAAGACATTTCAGCACCACTGGGACTGAGCATGCTGATTTCTGCTTGAGCAGGGAAGGAGCTGGTTTTTAGTTGGGTTTTTTTTCCCCCTGTGTTCATATGGGTTTTTTTGGATGAGATTAATACTGCTGTTAACCACAATGGCAAATAAAGGTCAACAACACTGCAGTCATCACAGTGTGAAGTAATGTGGGTGCCAAAGACTGCAGTGCTGAAGCTGGGATTTATCTGCCTGGAGAGGAGCTGGGTACTTGTATGAGGACCACAGGAATTGAACAACATATTGGGGAAGGTGTCGTGGCGTGCAGAGCTGTCACTGCTGGGGACTTCTCACACATGCATATTTTGGAATGTATAAATTATGAAATTAGTTTTCCTTTCCTTGGTTTTTTTTTTGGTGTTTACCCTGAATTCCATTCTTGTATCACTACCTTTCTGTCATGTAGCTGGTCATGCTGTTAGCTGGCCAGAGCAAGGACTTCTCTGCCCTTACTCAGTTGGCCTTTATTCCCTGCTAACCCTGTAATGACACATCTTTTGGCATCCTCCTTCAGAACATCCACAGTGAGAGCTTAAGCTTTATGGAAGAGAAGAAGAAGAAGAAGAAAGAGGATGAAGCTGCTGCAGTCTCCACAGTCATGGTAAGACTGACTCGCTCTGTCAGAACGTGGGCTGTAGTTGAACTTGGAATCATACCTCGAGGCTTGTGTTACCTGGTGGCTTCTTACAGATCACCAGGGAAAAACTGTCATTTGGGCCTTTAAGTAAAAATCAAATTTAATCTACTGTAAATTCAGAGAAGCCTAAAAAAGCAAAAACAAAATACAACCAACAAACCACAATAAAAAAGCCACCTTCCCTAAATGCAGCCTAAAAGCTCATAGACATGAAGCAAAGGTCAATCTGGATAGTCTTATGTTCTATGATATTTTTAACATTTGGGGTAAGCTATGAAATTACAGATATGGGATAATTTATTTGAACCACTATTGCATTCTCTTTAAGTGTTTCTTAATTTTATCAGTACCTTTAAAGATGAAGGAATGGATTCCACTAAAGTAAAGCAGTTGAAAATGACTGGATTATTTGGTTGGGAGCAAGCGAGCGGGCTGGCAGGTTCCTCGTCCTTGATGTCCTTTGTTTGTGCTCCCAGACAGCATTTCCTCCATCTCATCAGCTGTCCCAGACGTTCCTGTGACGTTAAGGGTTTAAAAGCCACAAGCATGATCTACCCACCTCTTCCCTGAGTGTGTAGAAACGAGCTGAAATGCTGCATGTCCTTTACCACTCTGTCACCATGGGGAACAAACCAGTGGTGGTAAATAAACAGGACAACAATGTGGTGAAACGTCAGTGTGCTCCTTGCCTGGACAGCCTGTGCTTGTGATGCCTTGGGGGAGCTGGAGTAGAGGAACTGCTGCTCCCATGGCTATCAGGGATATCAACAGCTCTGGGCTGCAGGCAGAGTACAGAGCAACACATGGGAGAGCCTCACTGCAGAACCATCCTGCGAGTCAATTTAAAACTAGTAGCAAAGCTGGGAAGGCTTGCTGGGGCAGGACTTGATAAGGAGCAAGGCTACTGAAGACACTTGTCTAAACTGGGAATGTCGTGGTCTTCATGTCATGCTACAACACCATTGTTCCCTTCAAAATCTGACCCGTCACACTCCTCTCTGCATTTCAGGCCAAAGTGCTTCGGGAGACCAAGCCAATCCCGAACCTGATTTTTGCCATAGAGCAATATGAGAAGTTCCTTATCCATCTCTCCAAGAAGTCAAAGGTAATGTAAAGCAGAGCTCTTCTGTGACCTGAACTCGGTGGAACAGTGGGATCAAGGGCATGGTGGAGAGCTATAGTTGCTCCACCTTTAATAATGCTCAAATTAGAAAGGTGTAAGGACTTTTCAGCCCTTGCCCACGCTCCTGGCCCAGCACTACTGAATTGCTGCCATACTGATACAGCCCGTGTCAATGTCAGTCCTGCCTATGACTTACAGTGTTTGGTTTCTGAGGGAGAAGAAGCATGCACACCTCAGGCCAGCTGTCCTCACCCCTTCTCCCAGTCTGTGTCATGAAATGTACCACAGTGGGGTACTGCATGACAGCGAGAGTAACTGGCAATCACTTGGCTTTTAGGAAGTGTAAATGGGCCACTGGATCACAGGTGCTTTTTCACCTACTTTTTGCTTCAATCCTGCATTATTACTGTGATGGGCTCAGTCCCAGTGCTGTGCAAGAGACTAGGCAGGGTAGAGAACTAAACTAAGATGCTAATGGCTTAATGTCTTCTCCCCCTGGTTTCACCTTGGTTGCTGCAGGTGAACCTGATGCAGTACATGAAGTTAAGCACCTCCCGGGACTTCCGCATCAATGCGTCCGTGCTGGACAGTGCCCTGCAGGAGCGCAGCACTGAGGATGCTGAGAATGAGCCAGACAACGACCAGGTCAGCGTTCATTCAGCTGCTTTTACTGATACGTTTCCCTCTCTTTAGAGGCCAACTGTATTTGTGAGTTGTGCAGGCATGTGTGAAATAAGAACAGCCTGTCTTCCCTGGGTTAGCTCTCACTTTAACATTCAGCTAATAGGAAGGAGTGAACAGTTACTCTGGTCAACCCCTATACCCCAGCCCTCTGCCTTGAGTGGCCTTTATTTCCATGTACCGGCTCTCTGTGTTCCTGGTCTTAGGGAAGTGAAACTGCTCCTAAGGCCTTGTTCTTTGCCTCAGTAAGCAGAGAGGTCTATCAGTGTTACCCCTGAGGACCTACTGCCTGGCCAGGATCAGGGTTTTGCATGATGCAACGTGGTTCTGCATCCAGGTTATCTTTTGTAGATGAAGACCTGGCAGGGCAAACTCTGCAAGGCATCATTCTCCTCAGACCCATCTCTTCTAGACAGTGCTGCTGAAGGCAGCATAACCTGTGCTGGATAAGAAAAATAAGCTATTTG
Source organism: Oxyruncus cristatus (assembly GCA_013399855.1). Lineage (NCBI taxonomy): Eukaryota > Metazoa > Chordata > Aves > Passeriformes > Cotingidae > Oxyruncus > Oxyruncus cristatus. Next base: position 455,919 of record VXAY01004576.1, read on the forward strand.
CTGATTGTCCAGGTTTTTATTGGTGCATCTGTCCATATTTTCCTGAGTGTTCAACAAGCCAAAATCCAGGACACAGTCCCTCTCCTGTGCCACTGGTAGCCTGTGATCTAAGTTCCAGCATGAATTGGAGAGGGGGGTTGGCCCACAGGGAAAGTCTCTGACAGAAGTCCCATATTCAGGTCACTTAGTTACGGAGAAAAAAAAAAGAGCTAAATCCTGTTCTGCACATCTGGCTTCTTGCTTTAGATAAACATTCCCTAGACTAATCACACAAAAACAATCACTCTATACTGCTACTCTCTCCCTCCCCTCTCCAGAGCAGCACAGCAGAGCAAACAGATGAGAACCAGGAACCCAAAAAGAAGAGACGGCGAAAAAAATAAACCGGGGCTGCTGCTGCTGCCTCCTCCCACAGTGCCTGTTCCATGGTGGATTTGCCTTGGTCTTGGAGAGCTGCATGTACAGAGATGATGGTTTATTGTTTCTCTTGTCAAATACTTATGACTTCTTCCTTTGTGCCCATGGGAGTGCAAGCAGCGACTCTGGCCCCTGTCTCAGGTTTTACAGCTGGCTGCTGCCCTTGGAAGCGCCTCTGCTATTCAAATGTGCTGCTACCAAAATCTTCTTCCCCAGGAACATCCCTTCTTACAGCAAAAGGGAAACGGAGTGACTGGGATCAGTCCCTGCCAAAAGACCTCCTTAAAGGACAGCGAGGCTCTGGCACACAGTCTGGACAATTGTCCTGGCACTCTAGCATTGTCACTTCTTCTCCAGCGAACCGTTGGTTATTTCAATTATCTGATATATATCCAGTGCTTCCCCTGGAAGACAAGGGGACAGTCAGTTCCCTGCAGTACGCTCAGACTCTGCAGCATAAGACAGCAATAGTCGTGGTTTGCTTTAGTTCAGAGCGTGTAGCACAGAAAGCCTTAAATTTATTCAAACTTCTGTTTTGGATGGGGGTGAGAACACAAGAACCAGCACCAGTAGGAAGCTGGGAACACGAGCTGTTCCACCCTGGAGTTGAAGCTGCCGTGTGCAGCTCCTGAGCACTGAGAGGCCACAGCTTCCTCTGCCCAGGCTCGTTTTGCCATTACGTTTTTGCTGTTACGTTTTTGCTGACCCTGATTGCAATGCACTTGTTTAATTTGCCTTGTTCGGGGTGAGAACACAAGTGACCTTTTTGCCCACAGAGCACAAATCCTGTTTCTAAAAGCACCCTTTGCCTATAAGACTCAATAAAGGTTACCCAAGGGTGGAGTGGCTGACGTGTGCAATGACTGAGAGAACAAATCTGAGGGCAGGTTTGTCCCTTATCTGGGAAAGAGCTGCTGCACAGCAAGGAGGAGATGCTTTCCCAGCCGAGAGTTACATGTTCGCTTGAGCAGTTAGAGGGTTACATTGAGTGCAGGTAGGGATTATTTTAGGCCTTGGGACTGTTGAGAAAGCACCCGGCAATGCCAAAGCAGTTCTTTGAACAGAGCTGTGTTGGCCTAAGGGAGAGTGAGGAAGAGGAGAAAGGGATGAAAGCCGGAAAAATTTGGGTCTGCAGGGTGAAACAGACAAGGTTGTTAAAGCACCTCCTTTCAGAGAAGGAGCAATTAAACCTTGGGTTGTGTTAGAAGTGCACAGGAGGGCTCCTCCAAGGGGCAAAAGCAAATGTGAGCGTGGGAGAGCCAATCCTGGCTTATCACTGTCAGAAATATTTGGAAGGAGCAGCACAAACTCTTAGGGGACTGAGAAAGGAAAGAGGGGTGGGCTCCAGCATGGTGGTTGCCCTGCAGGTCAGATGATGGGTCAGGAAACAAGGGGCTCATGAGGTGCCTCTGCCGAACAGAGGAGCCCAATGAGTACTTCGGCCAAGTGCTCTGCCTAAGCTGGGGAGGTCTGTGCAGAGGGGATTAGAGGGCATAGCTTGCACGGCCACACTCACCTTGAGGGATGCCGTACTTCTCCATCCCCATTGGATTTGACGGCGTCACACAGTTCATGGTCACCTCTTTCCTTAGGCACTGGTCAATATCCACTGCACTGAAGAAAGCCACTGACTGTGGCAGATCCTGGAGGCCCAGTTTGTAGGCAAACATGCACCTGGGAGAACAAGACAGGAGGTGGGACACTGCTGGACATCGCCCTTGGCCTTGTCACACCCCATTCCAATCAGCCACAGCTTCACCAAACACTGGCCAGCCACCCCTCACAGGTCACTCTGCACCCATATCACTCAGCAGGTGGGGGACAAGGTGCTTTTCAAGTCCTGGGTAGCAGGAGGGTCAAGTATTGCTAAAGTGGGTGTGGGAGGAATAGTGTAACAGTGCTTCCTCAGAAGTAGCAGAGCCTCCTCGGGAGAAAGGAAGAAACCAGCCCTTCACTGCTGGCTAATCCTCCCAGGCAGGCAGAGCAGATGCTGGATTTTCCCAGCAGGAATCCCTGTGCTTGCAGGAGCTGGCACAAAGGCAGGAACGTCAGGGTGCCTCTCCCTGCTGTGCCTGCTGCACTGTCACAGAAAGGCTGTTTGTGGTGTCCCTGCCTCCACACAGGAGAAAACAGCTCAGCCTTGGACAGTTCCTGTGTCACCAAGTACCCCACGGTGCCGGGAAGGGGATTTGGCAAAGCTGGCTGTGCCGCAAGCCAGATCAACAGGAACCCTTTGAGGTCAGGAGCTTTCTAGGCTGAACTTAGTTTTGCATGGGGCAGGGAAGCAGTGAGACTGCAGAGACAAGCCATGCCCCTTGCTCTCCCCTGCAGGCAGCAGGGAATGAGGGATGGGACAGTTTCAGGCTCCCAGTTGCTCTGTCAAGCCTGAGGGCTGCTGCCACAGGATGGCTACAGACCTGAAGGGAGCAGGAGGTGATGTGTTCCCATCCCAATAGAACACAGTGACTGGCCCCATCTCTGCAGGAGCCGAATGCTGACGATATCCCCCTCTCTTGCCAGCATATTATCCCTGGAAATCAAAGCCGAGGTCCATTTACAGCCACCTTACGTCACGCATGAAGGAACTGCAGCCTCCAGTGCTGCTAACTCGCCCTGAGCTGCTCTGCACCAGTTTGCGGTAGGCAAAGCCAAGCCAAGCCCCTTTAACTCGCCTGTCTCACCCCAGAGGCACTGCTGCTCCTCCCCAAGAGACACCACAGCCGTCAGGTCTCACCTTGTGAGGAGGTTGGTGATCTGCAGGGCCAGGGCTGCCCGGTAGCGGTCTTGCTGCTGGACCAGGTAACGCACCTCGTCGTGGATGCTGATGCAGAAGCGCCCCTTGATGTCGAACTCCTCGAAGAGCCACTTCATGGCGACCAACATGAGGTGCAGGTAGTCAACGGCTGAGCTCTGCACCACCCAGTTCACTCTGCTGGTCAGAAACTGGTGAAAGGAAACACAGACGGATAGTAAGAAAGCACTGGGTCCAGGGCATGGTCCCCTTACAGGACAGCTCCTGTGAGAAATCCGTTAAATTCAGGGTTGTTGGGTTTTCTCGATCCCACAGAGATAAAGGGCCAACGGGTTTCCTGAATGGTTACAAGAGCCTACTGGGTTTGGGAGCACCTAAGAAGGGCTGAGCATGGAATTGCCGTTTTGGAGAAGATGAGGAAAGTCAAAGGCCCAGCAGCCCATCCTTACCTCCCCCTTGACCACGGCGGGCTCCAGGGCCCTGCTGATGTGACAGCCCAGCACCGGGGTCTGCGGGGCGGGGGATAAGGCGATGCTCTCCAGCTTGTTGAACATCTCGGACTCAGTGCCTCCAGCCCACACTCGGTGCCCCACCACATTCCACTTACCCCTCTTCCGGGACCTGTGGGGCAGAGGGGAGGTTTGCTGGAAGTGTGGGAGGAGGCTGCAGGTCGCTGTTTGAGAACCTCAAACACTCCCTCCCGGCTTGGGGGAGCTGGATGAGGCCCTGCTAATTGTTCACTGGGAGAGTGGATGAAACTGAGAGCCCCCCAAATCAAACCTACCTGGCCCCAGAGGAGCAGGGAGGACCAGGAGTATCGAGCCCCATCCCCCTTCTCTGCCCCCTGCCTGTCAGGCTGCAGCTCCCTCTGCCTCACATCCTGGTAGATACCACAGAGCCATACAGGCTCAGACCATCTCACCTTTTCATGGCTTCTCTCTGGAGTCGCTGGACATCCCGGGCCGACACCGATCCGTCCTCCGCCCTGTCCACAGCCAAGTCCAGCTGCCTCACCAGCCACTCCCCCTCCTCGGACAGATGAAACCTGGAGGGAAGAGCGAGTAACCCAGCTCCTGTGGGACGCTGCCACCATCCCTGTCCACGCTCAGCCCGGGCAGCACCCACCTGCGGATGCCCTTGGTGACCGCGTACATCTGCTGGGCCTTCTCACGTGCCTGCTGCTGCGTCAGCCGGTGGTTGAACTGCATCAGCAGCCGCTCAGCGAAGGGCTGCCCGGCCCCGTAGATGCGCCCGTAGTTGAAGACCTTGGCGTGCTCCCGGCTGATCCCCACCGTGGCGGCCGTCTTGCTGTGCAGGTCCGTCGCATTGCTCTTCTTCCCCTGCAGGGTCATCCAGCCAAAGGCTGTGCAGCCTTTGGGAGGGGAGCAGAGGTTGGACATCCAACGGGATCAGGACTGGGAGGTCATCCCACTACCCAGCAAACCCGCTCCCCTGTGGCGCAGCCCTGGCTCACCGTGCATGCCGGCGAAGTGCGCCTCCCCAAGGACAGCGGCTATCCAGAGCTCCTGGGAATCCACGTCTGCGCCCACCAGGGAGTAGCCGGGTGGCACCTGGACCATGGCTTTCAGCTCGCTGCCCACCCGGTCGGCCTGCAGGACACGATGTGCAGCTCAGCACAGCCCTCTCCTCCTCCCCGGCAGAGCCTTCCTCCCGCAGCCGCAATGTGTCAGCACGGCACTCTCCATGCCCCTAAGCTTTGCTCTCAAAGTCAAAACCAGGTTTAACACTTGTGGGGCATCACCCACTTGGTCAGTCCCTCCAGCACAAAAGGGGAGCTTGAGAAAGGACAGAAGCAGGTACTTTGGTGTTTTCTTCTCCTTTCACCAAATTCTGAAGCCCCAGACCCTCCGCTCACTCCTTCCCCTCTCCCCAGCTCACAGCACATCAGCAAGAGAAGGGCCCCAGCACATGCCCTGCCACCTCAAATGCCAGCATCCACCCCCAACTCCTATTTCCAACCCAGGCAGCTGCCACCAATCCAAAACACATAGAGGGTGCCCCAAAACACCCCATAAGGATCCAAGCAGGGCCATACCCGGGCATTGCTGGCCGTCAGCCAGGTGGGCTCCACCGCCCGGCGGGTGATGGTGCCTGCGGTCACCACCTGCGGCAGGATGGCTCCGTAATTGTCCTCCTCGTTATAGTCAGGATGCCTGTGAGAGAGGCGAGGGTGAGCACTATCCTGTGAGAGCCCTCCCAGCGTGGGGTAGAGGGAACAACAGTCCAGATTTGGGGCATTCCTCCCCATACCTGGTCACCACACGAGGCAGCTCTCCCTTCTTCAGCCACACCACTATCTGGGAACTGGGGAGACACAAGGCAGGTGAGATGCTGAGCCCCCTGTGCACCCACACGGACGCCCCTGGTCACAAAGCAGCCTCCACCCACAGGGATGTCACAGTGAAAGCAGCTGCTCACCTGATCCGCTTGTGAGCGTTCCTCCAAAATGAGATCATTTTGTTAATCTCAAGGGCTCTGGTCCCGTGGGTGCGGCCCACAGCAGCCCGCAGGGTGCCGTCCTCCATCTGGGGCAGGAAATCCTTGGCAAAAGGGCTTCCCACATTGTTTTCATTCCCATCCTTTAGCAGGAAAAGAGGTGTCAGGGCTCAGCACACCACCACTCCACAGCAATAAAGCTCTGTGCATCCTTCTGTCCCAGCTACAGACAGGTTTCCACCACCCAATCCCATGGGATGAGATCACGCAAATCCCAGGAGCGCTGCAGCACTGGGGTGACAGGAAGAACCCCAGGAGCCCCAACTTACCTTGTGAGGCAGCTTGAAGAACCAGCACCCAGGGATGTTGACATCATTGTAGGGACCATTGCCATGGTGGTACAAGGGCTGGCTCATCTCCGCCCTGTCACCAAACTCATCCACCTCCTCCTGTGACGAGCATGAGAGGTGATGCTGGGAACACCTTTGGGCATGGCTGGAGGGGGAAATCAAGGAAAGAAGGACCCATCCACCACCCCATCCCACAGGAAACCCCCCTTACCTGCACCAGGCTCTGGTCCACCCTGCCCATTTTCTCCTCTGCATCCACTTCCACACGGCTCAGCTCCTCCACCTGAGGCAGAGAGGGACCGTGAGGGAAGCCAGGTCAAACACCAGTTCTCCAGTAACACTTATCATAGGGAATTTCTTACTTGCAGCCCCTGGAGCTGCACACAGGGCTGGTTTTTGCATGCACAGAGGAAGAAGCATAGCCCCACACCTCACTCCCGAGGGACCCTCCATCCCTTCCTTCACCTTCTGCCACATCGTGCTGCCATCCATCACCAGCAGCTCGTCCTCCATGGCAGCCTCCAGCCCTGGGGGCTGCTCCTTGCCCTTTTCCAGGCAGTACTGCTTATACAGGTTCTCGATCACCCTGGCAGAGGAGAGGACAAGGTTCACACAACTACAACAGGGCCTCAGGCTCTGGGGCAGCACCTGGGCAGAACCCCAGGGAGCTCCCAAATATCCCCACGGAGCATCCCCCAGCTCAGCATGCTACTACATCGCTCTCACCTGTGTGGGCAGGAAGGCTCATCGGCCTCTGAGGGGGTTGTTGGCAAATTGTCCTGACGTCCTGGCACCAGGTATCCCCAGCCATGCTTGTCTGAGTAATAGAGGGGGAAGCCATCCCAGGCCAGGCGCATCAGCTTCGGGGTCACCCTCATCTGCAGGCTGATGAGGCTGGGTCCGGGCACCCACCCCACCTCCTCCAGGCGTGGGCACAGCTTGCGGTACCAGCTGGGGAGCAGCAGGGATGGGTCAGAGAGCACAGGGCAAGCCCTGGGGACACCCAGGGTCCCCAACTCACCCCGGGTGGCCTGGCAGGTGCTGGAGTCTCTTGGGTTGCAGTGCAACTGTCTCCTTCAGGCGCTCCAGACAGAGCTGGCTCACAGGGACTTTCAGCTCCTCATCCTCGCCAGGGGGACCAGGGTCTGGTGAGACAAGGAGGACTGGCTGCCAAAGAGCCCTCCACGACACTCCTCTGGGAACAGGGACCTCAAACCAGCCCCATACCATGTGCCTCAGCATGGGGACACAGGCCAGTAATGCTTCACCCTGAACCATCAACAAACCTCGTCCCTTTTTCTGGGCACCCCTGGGGAGGCATCCCTGGAACATCCTTTGTTCCCAGGGATCACCTGTGCTCACCCTCCTGCCACTCCTGCGCTGAGCCTTCTGCACCTGTTGCTGCCGGGGAGGCTTGGCTGTTCCCATCCTCATCTTTCTTCTTCTTCTTTTTTGGGTTCTTCTTTTGTTTAAACTCCTGCGTGTCCCATTCAAGATCCCAGAGCCAGGGGTCATCCTTGTACCTGATGACATACTGCTGTCACACTACAGCTTTGCTCCTGTCCCTCACATCCACCCACAGTCCCCCAGGGACCACCTGGCATCTGGGCTCTTCCTGGGAGCACCAGGACCTGCAGCCCCAGCCCGTGGTACCTGTGCTCGTGCAGCAGCTGGCAGGCATCGTTGGCCAGGTTCATCAGGGACTTCTTCATCTCCTTCTGCAGCTCCTCGTAGACGCCCTGAGCATCGTCCAGGTACCTCTTCCAGTTCCCATTGACCGGCAGGTAGGACACCCCCATCTCCAGCATCCCTGCAAACGTCACAGGGTGGGGGCACCTAGAGCCCAAAGCAGTGAGGAATTAGACATCTGATGGAGGGGGGTGTCCCTGGAAGCACCAGACTACGACGGACCATGAACGTGTCTTCACCTGGAGCTTCTCGGACAAGAGCCTCAATGCTCCTCCCCTAAACCCACAAGGATCCCTGTATCTTCCGCCTGCCCTGTGCACCAATAGCTGCCCTAAAAACAACCCTGTGCAACAACTCCAAAGCTGTACTGCTCTGAGCTGCCTCAGAGGACCTGTTCACCTCCTCCAGCCTTGCTGTGCTGCTCTTTATTCCTGCTCACCTACACAGCAGAGGTCTGACAACCCTCCTGAAAAGAGCTTCAGGACACCCTAAGGACAAGAGGAGCCACATCCCATCCCCAGAGGGATTGTGACCTTCCCTGCTGCCCACTAAGCCCACAGCCCCTTGGCCAACATCAGCCAGAGCTTGGCAAGTCTCACCTCTCCATGAAGAGTGGCAGCTGCTCCTGAAACACCTCGTGGGTGGCCTGGACATCACGAGCACAGTACGACATCAGGTCCTGGGGACAATGGCAGGTTGGAGCAGGCAAAGAAGCCACCCCCCTGCCAGCACAGGGCAAGGCACTGGGGCTGCGGAGGCACTGGGGATGTCAGAGCAACGATCCCAGCAGCTGCTACCCCCCTGCTCCCATCTCCAGCTCCCACTGTCAGGATGTGATGGGATGGCCTCCCGCACCTGGAAGTTACTCCTGATGTCAGCCATGGTCCCCTTCACAAAGACCTCCCGTGCCTCCTTCTCCAGCGGCTCCCCCCCGACGTAAAGCGCATGCACATCCACCAGGTTGTTGATGCTGCTGACGTGCACCCAGTCCCACGAAGTCATCTGTGGACAGGAGAGAGTCAGTCAGTGTGGGACAAGGACCAGCCACAGGTGAAACCAGCAGAGGTAAAGGATGCTGCTACTCCAGTTTAAATCAAGGCTACCTCATCTGAAAGGTGCTGGGAGAGCTTCACTCAGCAGAGCTGCTCCAGCAGATCCCATTCTGCCAGTACAGGAGCAAATGGTCCCATTACAGGAGGACACAGCCCCCCCCCCCCCCCGCCCCACA